>CM060959.1:87403715-88003715 GCA_030765055.1 Mantis religiosa
TACCGCACGGAATTCAAGCCTGACCTGACTAGATGTCGTTGCATCCCATATATCATCATCATCATCCTCATTCTCATCATCGTCATTCTTGTTCTTATTATTCTTATTCTTATTATTATCATCATCATTATTATCATTATTGTTAGACTATTTTATGGATGACGCTGAACTTAAAAATACCAAGTTCACTCCCCTTGACTTGATTCGACCCCGTCCAGTGTAAGAGAAAAGCAGCAGCTGCACCGCCGAATGATGCAGAGAATTGTGACTTAATATTGCTTATCTATTTGTTTTGACGCAAGCTTCCACGATGGCAGTCTGCATTCATTCTTAAGACAGGTTCTAGGTACACATACTTTGAAAAAATTCTGGAAAAAATACATTTCATTCAAAAACAAAACTGTCTCAAAGTAAGTGGGTAGGCACATAAAGATAAGCATTATTTTGAAGTCGCCCTCGAAAAAAAAAAATGCATCGGCAAAGCTTTGCAATTGTGTATAAGTGCTCAATTTATGCACGGCAAAGCTTGTGGGCATTAAAGCACGAGTTAATGTACAAACGTGATGTTGATGGTGAAGGTACAGGTAAAATCACAGCTGCAGGCGACGTACCTGTTATTTCCTTAATGACTTTAACCATTTGCATGCAGAATTTTGCAGTTACGCTCTGCATGTCAAAAGAAACCGTTACCTAAGTGCAAAAACAGATTCGATGAATATTTTATGACTGAGATATGATTCACGTGGAGGAAACTGCAGCGCAAGAGAAAACATAAATATGAGACATTTGTTACTTTTATTATGTGTAGAAGGCATACACGATGTTAGCAGGAAATTCATATTCCCAAGATCGAGAGCAAAAAGGTGGTGGAAATCGATGTAGGTTAGCGAGCTCACTGGAACAGATTCTGTGTACCATTATTTCAAAAGTTGCAAAATAATGCTTTCTGCACCAGGCGCAGTAACCTTGCAGTAAACATAAATTCGAAAAGGACAGACATTTAAAGCCAAAAGCATTCTGTATTTATTCGTTCTATTCTAGGTTTTTCATTAACCACCTGGATAGCTTCGAAGACATGTCCAATCACACCTGTGTATGTACGTATTTTAGAAAAACTTAACACCGCGTTGCATAAATACAAATTTCATACGTATGCTGTATGCGGGCCGTTAATGTTTAGTTGTTTTAACATATTTAAAAATGTAATATTAAATGATACCTATATTAAATGCTTATCTTTTGCTCTTTAGTTCTCCTAAATGAGAGTTTGCAACCCTAAAATGTTCCAACCCTAAATGTTTGCCTTATACGCCGCAGTACGCTGTCGGCGGCTACAGATGTCATTTATGGGATATTTTTCTCAGGGTACCTACGAGCACATGTGCGCACCAACAATGATAAATATAATGGAAACTAATAACAAACTTCTGAAGTTACCGACTATCTGAAGATATAATAAGCTGCTTCTAAATGTTAGCAAGAGATACTGTAACTTAAGAAGTATTATATCTGCTAAGTTCCAAGTATCGGTAACTTCACGGTTTAACATAACTGTTTCCGCAGTAACAAATGAGGAGCGTTAGTTAAGGTGGATAGTTGAAATGATAATCAGAGGAGCTTCTTGTTGCGACCGCCAAGTATTGTCACATCGGCGATCCCGTAAGTCTGCTGTGAGAAAGTAACACGCGCTCAAGGTCAGCCACTGACTGACGTCACAAAGTGAAATAAGTTATTGTGGGAGATAAACACGCGCGCAAGGTAAGCTGACGTAGGAAGCGAGTCATATTAATACGCAAACAGACCTGTCGTGACTGCAATTCCAGACTTCCAATTCCAGAAAGATCTACCGCGACCGGCAGATATATAAAAGTCTATGTAAAGCCGGTATCAGTCAGTAAGTAGCACAGTAAGCAGTAGTGAGAACAGTGTGGTGCTTCGGGCCGAGCTTTTATTTCCATGCTCCATGATTAAGAGTAGGCAGGCTGTGGAAAGGGCAGGAAGCAGTAATGCGCCTCTTATCAACGTAAATCCTACTTCATTGTTAACTAAATAAATTCCTATGCTTATCTTGCAATATCTTAAGCAACGAATTCACATCTGAAGCTCATGGTTTACTCTGTGACCTGCTAGATTCTAGGAATGACCGCATATGTGGTTTAGCAGTACCGATGGAGTGTCACAATCAAGGAGTCTTAGAGTTCGAACCTCGGTCTGAATAAGCTCTTGGAATGTCTTCTTCCGAAAATGTTCTTATGCTTGACAAATGTCCGGTAGCTCTAAGCTTTATAGATCCTGGGCTCATTTGAGAATCATTTCACCAATTTAATTCATCATTTGATATAACCTCCCAGGTTAATGGATATTAAACTTTAAAAAAAAAACTAATAACTGATTTTGTCTTACCAATTTACATACCTTTCCAAGAGTACTGACTTCTGAACGTAAGAGTTCCATCTATCTGACACTTAATTGCCTTCGCCACACTGTATTATGCCTGTCCTTTCCTCAGCCCTTAAAACTGCCTAGCTAATGAGTTCTTGGGACAAGAGTAACTCGTGCAACTTACATCAAGCATTGATTTTAATATATGGAAATCATTTACTGCAACTATACATCTAATCCCATATCCTTTCTAACCAGAATATAACCCCGATATCGGTATCTTTGTGTAAAAACCCTTGATCATAGCAGCCAATAGGTTAAAATAACAAAAACAAAAATAACTTATCTTAAAACAATGATGCACCACTAAAACCAAAAGACAGTTATTTTAAAACATAGAAAAGCTAACCGCACAAAACAATCTAGTCCTAAGCATACATTCATTGTTTTATGGAAGGATTATTCTTGGTAAAATGCAAGATACCTTGTATGAGATGTTAACGGAACTAAATGGCTACCCAAACCACCACTTTACCGCGAAGAGCAGCTCGCGTGTGGTGAAAGCGCGCCGGCCGGTACACAAACGCATGCCGGCTGTCCTGCCTGGGGCACATAGCCTTCAAGGACGACCTGTCTAGTCCGGCATTTCCCTCACATAGGGGCAGCATGATTTGCGTAATGCATACTTGCACAACCGCTCCAGGCATATTTTAGAGTTACCAAATATCTACTGCTCGCATCGCACGCACCTCTCATTAGCATTCCTGCTTCTGGTAGGTACTAAAAATTATATACCCCTGTGTGGAGAACAGGCTATCCGCTCTTCATTTGAGAAGAGAAAGATTTTTGCAGAAGGCTGCTAATCTGTGGAGCCAACTGTCTTCTGTATATTTAAAGGAAATCAATGTTTCCACCCCTTAAAAACAATGTTATATTCACAATCTTTCTCCACCCAGTATGTTTATTTTTCTCTACTAAGTACTTGCAGTGTACCTGGACTAGATTGGAGTAAGCTACTACGCGAGAGGAGACTGTGTACGACTCAGGGAGGCACACCAGTGCAGGGAGGGGGTCACTACAATTTACCAGTTGTAAACTCGCCAGCATACAACAACCGGCATCCAACCGTAATGTGGTCAGGAAACGGCCCCACCACACAGGGTACGGAGACCGGAGATGTTCCTACCGGAGGAGATGGTTTTACCAAGAGCAGCTCCGAGACTCCGGCCGGTACCTTTATCCTGAAAGAGACCATCAGGTTAGAGATGGTGAGAAATGATAATGGAGATAAAATGGTGGCACAGGAAATTCGGGGGATGTAATAACCAATCCAGCATTCACCTGGTGACCCGAGAAAACCCCCCAACAACTCATGGGTCAGATACCTAGGACACGAGAATCTAACCCGGGGCACCCGAATGCGGGACACAGATGGAATTGCCTGAACCATCCCGCTTGGTTAGTGTACCTACTTGTCTTACAATTTAAGACAAAAGGACTTTGAAAAAATCCTCTAGGTACTCAAAATTACTCTTTCTTTGTATACATACCTTTTAGAACATTTTGATATGCTAAAAATGGCTAAAATTCAGATTAAATTTCTACATGCTTAAGATATTCTGATAACTAATTAAATGCATATGTTGAATCTCTGGAAGTATCTTATGAAATCCTCTTAATTCTCTTTTGCTAAATGGTGAACTGCAGATACTGGAGGAAGTCTTAATGCACAACAAATGCGGATCTACGCAATCAAACGGCAATTTGACATACGTAATGTCACGAATAGTTTTCGAATTTGTCTAAGGATGTTCAAAACTAAGAGTTGCATTTGTAGAGACTACTTCACGAATAAAACAAACTGTTAAAAGCAATAAAACAAGCTATTTCATTCCCTTAATCACATAGGCCTACATTAGCACATGAATGAAACTTAACCTCCCAAGTCACGGCATACAAATCTTTCAACGATTTTGACATTTGAAAGTCGCGCTAATAGTCCACGATCTGTGAGATGTATAGGTATAATCCTTTGCCTGTTCGTAAACATGCAGAATATGTTATCGTGTCTGAGGGTTGTGTATGATTTCATGAATCTGATTGGTCGACATCAACACGGTCAATATAGGATGACGTCATATGAGGGAAATAGGGGAAAAATCTACCGCGATCCCAGAAAAAACAGCATATACAACAGGGGAAGACAGGTAGTGGTGGTGTGACGTGAGCTATGTCAGCTCTAACCGTCAAATATGCCCCCGAACGAAAGGCAGGTTAGCGTGTGACGTCACCGCGCTGATTTCTACTGCCCAATAGGAAGGAAATAGTTTGATGTGTTGGGGTTCAGACAGCGTAGGAAAGACAGGAAACGTATCGGGTATTAATAATATGTACAACTTACATTTTGGGCGTTGTAATATTATTGCTGACTGCTTTAATTACACAATTGGTCACAGTTTATAAACATTTACATTTTGGCTCTGTGCTATGAGAAAATATATAAAACTTCAACTCATAGTTAAAGGTCAGGCATGTCAACGGAAATAGAATAAAACAAAAAGTAAGTTTCTCTGCAAATTAAAGGAGACCCATTCAGAACAAAATTACGTGGATATTTTCCGACACTTTCTGTTTCGCTTCTCTTTAACTAAATTATCAATGTCAGGAATTTTGGGATTTGGACGTAGGTAATTTCATAACAGAAAAATTTGTTCGCACACCTATGTCGAGGCAAACATACACAATGTCCGTGCGACAAGTGAATACAACCTCGGAAATCTGGTTTGGGGGGGGGGGGACATTCTTGTAAAAATAAGCCAAGTCTTTGTTGTGTGTATATTTGTCCTTCAATAAATCGTCACATTGTAAATTTAATAGTTCCATTTGGTACGTGGCAGCTACATTGTTGTCTTCGAGTGCGCTACATCTGACTGAATCCTCAGATTCTGTACTCACAGCGCCATTTATATAGGCAACTTGGTACTACACGGCTCTTGCCTGACGTCACATGCACTGCAGGCCTCGCTCCCGGCCGAAATACGTCACAACTCTCGAAGCTCGAAGCTGTCTTCCTCTGATCTACAAGCTATGTAAAGAATTGTCCTCTCAATATCGTTTATTGAAATGCAAAAGCAGAACTCTGGCACTGTAGACTGGTGAACTCAACCTAAGGAAACTTATCCTTCTTTACCTTTTAGTTGTACACATTGTGTATAATAAATTATGATAATCATATAAATTTCCTTGCGTAGTTCACTTTCCAAGATATTACTTATTGTTTCAATTTTTTTTCTGGTTTGAAGACCTTTAAACGGGCATGAACCATTACACATAGATTATAATTGGACATATCACGCAACCAATGATGAAATGCATGAAATTATGCTCAGATAAGTTTGGAGTCTAGATAGTTTGAACTTGCTCGACATTTCTCTTTTTTAGATGGGGAAAACGCTACAAAACCCTTATCCAGGAAACTCAACCCAACCGAAAATCGAATCACGAACACTTGAATATAAGGCAAACAATCTACGCTCATACCCACCAGGTGGAGTTTTGCATACTCCTTCAAACAGAACGGAATTTCAGCAAATAACTTATTGTACAGCAAATGTCTATAGCATTAGTGAAGGTTTATTTGCATTAAGAAGCAGACGGATTAAACTTCTGTAAAAATAGTTTGTATAAAAGTGTGTTGAAGCGAATATAATGTGTGGCGCACAGGTCCACGTTCACGCTACAGTTTGAAGCAAATAGTGTTTAGATCAGAGTAAAGCAATGAGGTTTATCTCAGGGTATGCGTGGATATGAATGAGTAAGGATGGTTCTAATGACACTGGAATGCCCGTTTCAAACTGATTTAATGACTACTTCTTTTTATCATAACATCAAACTCGAAGTTGCCGACCAAGGGTTACCAATATCACTGTTTAGAGTTACTGTATGTGAAATGCTTATTACTCGATAAAACTTAATTCGTTCTTCACGTACATATGAACCGACAAATATCTTCTCTCATCGCTTCTGGTCTGCCCTCGACCAAGACAGAAGAAGAGGTCTGTCCTAATCTGCTTCACGCCGAGGACTGACTGTCCTCACAGCTGCGCGTGGGTGTGTAGCTTTCACTTCTGGAAGACTTCTTTTCACACAAAGGTTCCCTTTGTGACTATTTTGTCCACTGTGATTATAGTCTCGCTCATGTCATTATTAAGGGTCCGAAGAATGTCCTTTTAAAACAAAGTCAAGTGTTATTCATTCAGGATTCTTACTAAGAAAACCCTTTTTCTCCCGTGTCTTTTGTTAAACAACTCAACCAACTACAGCTGTTCGGTCGTAACAAATATACAATACTCCTTTGAAATACATTACGATTCTTTACTCATTGCAATTCTTAATTTCGGTATTAGTATATAAAAATCATGTGTATGTCACATATCAGAGTTTTTCAAAATAACGAGCAAATTGTATTCAAAAGAGAATTGTTTTATAGCTGAATAAGTACTTGAAACCACTATGTTGCATGGCAACCTCCATCGCCAACCTCGGCAAATTTAATCACTTAATTCTATTTTCACATTTTCAATTCCCCTATTGGCGTGCTAGCATAAATCATTGCACGTAATAATTGTAGACGGCAAATGGCAGTTCTCTGAAAGTTGCAACGCCCACATATGACAACCAGACTCATTTGCATGCTGCAGCTGCGTTCAGCAAAACATACTCTGGAAAAAAAATCATTGCTGGCCATGAAAATTTAAATAGTAACAAATTATTAAAATAATAAAAACACTCACGCCACTCTGTTACTTCACATTAACTTCTCTATTCACTTAAGCGCTAGAGGTAGTAAAAGTTACAATTATTCACATGATTTTGACAAAACTTTGCACATTTCACACAAATCTCTCAAATGTCCGACCTTCGACAACCTTAGATGCTGAAGGAGTAGGTAAAGGAACGTTATTAAAACCTTGGCATACTGCACTTACCGTTATGACCTTATGCGTGAATTCTCGCAGCCACTCCTTCAACAATTATTTTCGCATAACACACAGAAGTTGGTACCTTTAATTGTTGGCTGTCCTCGATCTCATGCATACATATGTATCCTAATTGTGCAGTTATATCAGAACGCCTTAGGGAGTTACCTAGAAAAATAACGTGTTACACAAGAAAGTTGTTCGCTAAGGTTTGAGGTTTAATAGCACACATTCTTGTAAATTCCAAGGCAAGCTTTCAGTAATTCGCATTTTCATGTAAGTTTATTTTCTTCTATTGTGGATTTGTTTTACTCTAAATTAGTCTTTCTACCATTCAAATCATTACTGCATCTTCTTTACTCATTCCACCATTTACCTAAGGTTATTACTTCCTGTAGGCTGTCGTAGAAAGAGGAAAGTGTATAGAATTCTTGAAAATGTCTTTTTATTTGATATAAAACTAAAAGATGTAACAAAATGCTAAGCTAAAATTTTGAGATAACATTTCTTGCGGATAGAGGATAAGAAAGATATATATATATATATATATATATATATATATATATATATAAGATATATATACATATATAAATACGTGTGTTGAAGTCGTTGAATACGAAAAACTCTGATATGTTGCAGTCACGCAACTTTCTCTACTTCTCTTTAAAGAATATGTATGCCCTTCCTTGAAGATGTAACGGGAATATACTTAAGCAATAGCCCAATCTTTTCAGCTAGTCGCTGTGATGGCTTTGTCATCCCGTTCTATCTGCATGATTGCTAAGAGAAAAAAGAAATAACGACTGCTCATTTGAGTAACGTGTATTTAAATTAAAAAAAAAAGTTTCCCTGACATGGAAAAATAAACTGTGTGCCTTGACCAGATAACTACTTCACACATTTCCTTATACATAAAAGGTGTAGGTATACCGATAGCGAAATGTTCAAAAACTGAACACTATTTACTGGTCTTAAAAGTTCACACTCTTCCCCTTAGGCTGAAGAGGACAAAATAAGATCTGAAAAAGCCTTGGATGAGATAAACCCAAAATCCCTGTTTTAGTACAATTCAAACCCAAGAAATCACTAAATATCTATCGGACCTTCAAACAATAACAGATGTCTCGGATATGACTTGTGCAGGGATGGAACTGGATACTTGCGATATCTCGATATTTGCAAGGTATCGACATCGACTTAAACTTCCGAAAATTCGATAGGTACCTTTTCGATACTTCGGTGGTGATTCTGATGTATTTAATTTTTAAGTTACAATGTATTATTGCCGCAAGTAGAACATTCTGAAGTCCGAGAAATTGGCACTGAATTTGACACACGATTATTTTCTTGCATAAAGCAACTGTGCAGCTACCAGTTTCCAAGAAGAAACCACTGCATATCTCAACGATCATTTGGCACTTCCTCTTTCTAGTGCACTGCACCATTAGAAAACAAATTGAAAATTTTCAGAAATATATATTTGTGTATTCCACCTGCAACAGTTTTCTTTAAAAGATTATTTAGTACAGCAGGACTCATGTGACAAAAAGAAGTAGGCTTGATCCCGAAAGAGTGAAAATGCTAGTATTTTTTAACAAAAACTTATAAAAGTGGACTGTTAGTCTTTTAAATTTCTAATGTAGAGTTTAAAAGTAAGAACACTGATGGTTTTAGCTTTTGTCTCATTAAATATGTGTACCTATTAATTTTATTGGCAATACACAGTTCTCCCAACATTTTTTTTTTTTTTTTTCATTAATACCCCGCCTTTAACTGCAATGTTCACATCGGCGGCCGTTCTCCTTTGGAAAAATCGATGGTGTTAACTCGTATTCGTTGGCTTTTAATCATTAGATCACGCACACATTCGTACTCTCATTCATACTTCCAGACTCTTGGGAAGATGAGGGATTACCTTTGTCGGAGAAAAATCACCACCCCCACGGCGGAAAATTCTTGTTTGTATTGAAACAAGACATAGAAATGACGATATTTTGTATCGACGAATCCCTAACTATGCGACAAAGCTACGAGGGCTGTTCAATAAAGAATGATCACAATTCTTTTTTGACAACATATCCTTACTCATCCTCATAATTTTGATGGTCTTTCTCAAAATAGTCTCCGCTGAATGCGATACACTTGTCCCAGCGTTTGTGCCAGTCTTCAAAGACATGCTGGAAACTATTTTTGACAGATCCTTCAAAATCGCCTCCGCAGCCTTCACCACTGCTTCTGATGATGGATAATGCCTCCCACGATGGCGTTTCTTCAAGTTACGGAATAGCAAAAAGTCTAATGGGACTGAATCCGGACTATAGGGAGGTTGAGTGATGCACTTCACGTTGATTTTTGCAAGATATTCAGCAACAACATTGACAATATGCGGCCACGCATTATCGTGGTGCAGCATCCAGCCTGCTTCACGGAAATGTGGTCTTTTGCGCCTGATATGGACTTGCAAAGTTTTCAGGACATTCCTGTAGTATTGTTCAGTTACTGATGTGTGTGCAGGTACAACATACTGATAAACCATTCAATGAATATCAAAGAATGAGATGACCATAGCTTTCCCAGCAGAAGCAACCACTTTTGCTATTTTGGGGGTTGTGATGAAGGAGATTTCCACACTGAGCTTTACTGTTTGCTCTCAGGATCGAAATGATGTAGCCAAGTTTCATCAGCAGTGATTACGTTTGATAGAAACTCCGGAATTTCCTCTAACATCAACTTTAACTGCATGTTACCTCCATTGCAGTGGTAGGCGATACTGAACATGTCTGAACTTGCCTAGTTCTCACAGGCGGGAACCAGGAGTACTAACAATGAAACTACTACGGCGTGTTTGTTTCACATTAAGCTAACAGAATGTAATAAGACTGAATTTTAGTGCGAAAAATTATGACCGTAAAAAAATTATGATCATTTTTTATTGAACAGCCCCCGTATTTAGAACTAAGCGTGTGTTTTATAGTCCTCTACACCTTTTGTGAAGTGAGGTTTTGTTTATCGCTTACATGTTTACAAGTTAAACAAGATTACATAAAACCCCTTGCCATGAAGAGGACTTCAGAGGGTATTCCCAGAAAATTTAAGATACATATTCTATTTGCCATGCATATATTTTAATAAAATTCGTTAAAACCATTTGTGGTAAGTACAAGAACTTTTGGAGAAATTTTCATAAGAAATGAATCCGGAATGGCGGTTTTCTATAAAAATCTTGTATCACATCATTAAAAGACTTAAGCATGCTTTATTTGGATTCACAGAAACGGGGGGGGGGGGGGCGGGGGGGAGGACAAGCATGAATTTCCGGAGAAACCTTGATATCGAATTTTTGTGAGAAACGCGATCTGGTCATTGTCCCGTCTATTATGTAGGTGATTGAGAAACTAATATATAAATGATACTGACTTCAGAATCGATTCAAAAGAAGGTTACGTTTTCCTCACCCCTTTACAACTATTTTTAAGATCTTCACACAACCTTGAACGATAGCGAGGTCATCGACATTTACGATCTCTATAATGTTTAAGAGAGGCTATCCCCTATCTCCTCGTTTAAGGATATAATTTGCTTTGATGTTGTTTCTACTTAAAACGTTGTTTACGGCATGAAGCCACCTGAGGCTGGGCACCGCTTGAATGGAAGTGCTATTGTGGAGCGACCCGCACGAAATCGCCAAGGTCATCTCATGCCATACCTATAAGGGCGCGAGTTATGCAGGCTGGTTGTAGAGCTGACATAAATACGATCAGCTCTCTCCACAAAGGAATGTCTTCCTATCCTAAAGCAGCAAGACAACTCAAAAGTAAGGAAACCTGTGCGGCAGGCCTTTAGCCTTCAGTGTTTTGTTTTGCAAATACCACTGAGGACACCAGGATGCAAACAAACTGCATCAGCATTCGATTGTTTCTTACAGTAGCATACATGTAAATAACATTAATGTAACAAACGTATTAGAGCAGAACCTCCTTAAGGCGGATCAACTGGGTCCAGGACCATTACGAGTTAAAGAAAATTTGGGTTATCCGGAATACGATAAAAGCATGTGTAACATCACCAAAATATGTTTAATGAAGTTTAGAAATTACTATCGGCACACTTTCATCCAAAAACACATACACTTTATGTGCTGTAATAGCATATGTATTTGCAATATACTGTGACTTTGTGGGTTCGTGAAATGAAAAGTCCAATTTCACCACTCAAAAATGTTCTTTATTTCCACCGACTTACAGTTAAATACTTGCCAATTACACAGAATTACTTGCTGCACACAATTACAATTTACCAGTTCGTCCGTTACAATTTCACTTGTACTCGCGATTACATAAACTCCGATGCACATACCAGTTACGTACAGTCTTCCGTTGCACAATCTTCTCGTTCATTAACACGTCACTGACTAACTCTTACACCAAGAACTGCGTCTGTCTCCTCACTAACACTCACTAACCAACTGACTGACACACTAACTGACTTCACTTCGCTCCGGCAGCCCCTTTTTATAGGAATATCGCCGCCTTCTGGCTTCTTCAGGAATGTTCCAGTAAAAGAATGATCGAGAACCAGGTGTAAGAGAAACAGACGGCACAGTCATGTTTTTCTCCCGACCACTGCCCGTCACCACTATAAGACAGACGAGGGGGAGGTGTGGCTAACCGAACCTCCCCTGCCTTCCGCTCCCAGCTACTTCCAAAGGGTGTTCCAGCGCTCGTGTGACAATACTACAAACTATGGCAGATGCAATATTTAATGGTGGTAGGTATGAGGAGATGGTCAACACAACATTCAATCTGATGCTTGCCACGTCTTGGGTGTTGCACAGTTAATCAAGCTGTGAAGTCGCGCTGTAAAGCCGGTGATTGGATATTTTTTTGTGCCCACAACATTTATTTTCGCAACAGGAAAGATAATAACCTGATCATGAAGAGTATTTTATTTTGAAGCAGCCAGTCTAAAAACCAATTCCCTGCGTTAACTGGTTGCAGAGATATAAATGTGCATTGAATTCCTCTTTTAACCGGGGCTCTGTTAAGATGCTTTCACTGTCCAAATCCTTTCGTTATCTATTTCTCGACAGAGCGTTGAGGCGTATTGACCTTCAAGTGACCAGAGCTGTGATCGTTCCTTATCGGGTCTTATCTGGTAGATTAGAAGAGTGAAATATTAGTAAGTTGACGTACAGTAAGTTACGGAACACAAATAGAGCGATTGGGAGCTGCGTCTGTTTATATAGATGTGTTCTGGACTCGTGACCTCCTCGGGATGAGGTGTGGGGGAGAGGGGAACCGTTGTCCGGCTATGCAGCGAGTGAGCAATACAGTAAACATTCAGCAATCACCTGCAGAAAGTCACGTAGCCCACTTGCATAGCAAGATGCAGAACTAGTTCAGTGCAGTAAGATTTACTAGTTTTCTTACCATGTCTAAAGATGTTAAGAAATTTAAGGTTGTGCATTCTGAACAGCGTGAAATTATAAGTAGCGTTATGGATAAATGTGATGAAGAATCTTTGAAAAAACAATATTCATATCCAGTGTCACAAGCTACACAATGGGCTGCCGCTTGTGTAATAAGTAGGCTGCATGTTACCTTCCCAGCGTTTCTATCTGTGCGCGACTCGTATATCATTACGTCACCTTGTTTATACGTATGTATGTCTAGTGAACGCATTCCTTTCAGAGTTCATAAGGCCAGAACATAACAATATGTTTTCTCGCGCCTGCCGATGTATGACACATTGCTGTCCAGAAGACATGATTATATTGAACGGAGTATACACACACTGGACTCGCCGTGTATGTGCGATAAGCTGAGGTAAACATCTCTGTGTTGCGAATTTTTTCCGATACGCCTTCTCGCTTTGCCATTTAGTACCTATTTTGTTTATTGTGTCAGCTTGTGATTCAACAAAGATTACAGAATCCATGGCTAGGATAAGGAACTGAAAGTCTAAAGCTATTGTACCTTCAGTTCGGATTTCTGCTTTCGTGTTAACGGTTGTAATTTCGGTATTCAATTACATGATTGTGTGGAATTGTTTTATTGGTGTTTAGCATTGTCTGCTGGATTAGTCATAATGTTACATAGTGAACACGGTGCGAGCAGTAAAACTGAACCAATAATACATAAACAGGAAGTGTTGCGTCACCAAAGCAGGAGTATAATTTAGAGTGTATATGTTTAAGACGCGAAGAAATACTGCAACCAATTATTATTAACTTAGAAGAAAACAGCGATGATTTAGACGTGGTTAGAAGCGAGGATGAAGATGAATACAATGATGACGAGGCAGATACAACAGCTTTGGCATAAGACATTTTCTGCTTGGCATGCGCACATTTTTGTTACCATTTTAAGGTATGATTTTCAAATTACTTGTTAAATTAGCATGCGAACCAAGTTTATGTTTACTTGACAACTACAGTAATACACTATAAAGTGCCTTCATTTCGTCTTGTTACTGCATGACATGTTGCTACGTCGCATTTCGCTGCTAGTTGTCATCCTTCAGCTGCCATTAAATTTTGCGTCTGCCACAGTCGGTAGTAAAACAGTCAGTGAGCTTCTGCTGTCTCGGTTTAGTGTATCACTTACGAGCAGCGCGATCTCGTATCCGCTGTAACATTAGAAGTTCACTTGGCAATGTTTCTGCTTGACTCTAAAAATAAAGCATCAATTATTCTATGTTTGCTACTGCTTGTGCATGGGTCATAAGCACAGTTGGTTTATCAACGCCGTCTGAATTGAATACTCATTTTCATTTTCGGCAACACTGCATGGTGCAATAATGCCTTCCTCTGTAATAGATTTATAAACTCCGTCATTGTCAATGTACTCATCAACATTGGAACAGCCATCAATATTTTTAAAAAAGTCTATGAAATCCGCTTCCGCACTTTACTTTTTATTCTTCTTCAATCTTGTTATCTGGCTAGTCGCACACACCAGGCCACAACTGTTTCCATGACTTTATCAAAGTTTCTCTTCCAGACTGGTCCCAAGCAGATGAGATGAGTACAATGAATTCTGCCGCTGACAAGAAAATTCGAGTAATGTACCTAATAAGAATTTACTGTCTGTAAAACAAGCCTTCATTTATTACGCCATTTTTTCCTCAGAACTGTCCAGGTTAAAGAGGTTTTTATTGTATACGTAAATTCTCCCACTTTTAGACTTACATAGTTCACATTTTACATCCATACATTACAGCTAGCATTAATGGTCTTGAAATACTGTATCAACTAACAGCTTACGTAACAAATACATCAATTTAAGAACTATGATGCAACAAAGAGTAATGACAGGTGACCAATAAGGCGTCAAGCTGTAAACATAAATTGAGTCACGAAGTGATAGTCATATTGACTGGTTGAGATGCTGATCCAAGTATTTACTTCACTTTGGAAAGAAAAACAAACCCAAGCAATCTTTCGAATAATCCAGAACCTACCTAAGGAGATTTTTTACATCTGAAAGTTCAACAGACACCAAATTCCTATATGAACGATTTATAACGAAAATATTTTTTGTTATTAGAAACAACTCAAAAAGTAGTAATTTAATATAAAGACTAAAGTAATTTTATCTCAAACTATTAAAATATGTACAGATAATTTGCAGCCCAATCTTCTTGTAATGCTAAAGCTACACTATAGTTTTAGTTTCTCTAGCAGCTACTTACAATCAAATGTGGGATACGTTCCAATAAAAAATTTCGGATTTCACGTTTTCATATAATTTTAATGTCAACATTTTAAGATTCAATTATGTTTATCTTAATGAACATGAACAGGTGAAATATAAGCTTTTGTAACAGGTGACTGTCGATTCTGTAGTTGTATGTACATCATCTGCTTTTTATTCATCTTTGTACCCGTTAACTTTTGTTCACTCAGGGGAGTTGACTTTGGAGGGGATGGTGTTTATAATTCGCTGAGTGCAGGATCATTTTTAAGGACATTTTGCTGTTAAATTTCCAGGCTTTGTAAACTGTGACCCAAAGTTTCGATTTTCTATACTATTTTTCTTTTGCTTCCTCGAATAAACTTTAACCAATAATGCTTTGCAGATATGGTAAGGAAATTATTCCTCTAAGGACGGGGAGGCTACTGTACCTGGTGTTACGGAGCTCCGGCACCACATAGTTCTTTTTTTGTACACCGGGAAGCTCCGTAGGGGAGGAGGATCCGTCCCCTTCAGCTGCTGTGGTGAGAGCGCTGCGGACCCTTAGCTCTGACGTTACTAGAGGAACCTCGGGCCGAACATTCGAGCCCCTCCCTGAATGGGAGTTGTTCCGATTGGGTTGACTCGAGGGGGCAGTGTGTACCCGTTACCCGCGGGAGATCGGGTACCTCCGGCCAGACTTCGGCCGCCCGGAGGGGGCAGAGTGTTGCCTAAAAAGTCCCTTGTACTAAAGAGCTCTGCAATTCTCCTGGCGAAAACCAGAGCCAACCGGTTACAGCAGAACTTCGTTTTACGGCGACGTAGAATCCCATGGGTGCAAACGGCCAAGTATCTCGGAGTGACGCTGGACCGTAAATTAACGTACGTTCCGCACGTCAGGGGCAAGGTCCAGCTGGGGCACGTCGCGCTTCGGAGCCTATACCCTATATTCCGCTCAACCATGCCACTCCGTCTCAAACTCCAGCTGTATCGGGCGATCATTCCGCCTATGATTCTGTACGGCTGTGAGATCTGAGGAACAGTGGCTAATACCACTTTCGTCGGGCTCCAGACGCTGCAGAACAGGGCACTTCACATCATATACGATACAGACTGGAGATTTCCTGATCATATCCTGCATGAGCACTCCCAGATCCCGTACATTGTCGATGTCATCCGCGAGAGGGCACGATCAATGTACGACAAAATCCAAACTCACAACAACCCTTTGGTGAATTCCCTGGGCAGATATGACCAGAGGGAACAAAGACGCTTGCCATCCTTCAAATTACCAAGAGACGTCTTGGGGCCCCTTGGTTAACGCAAAAGAAACCCCAGATGTCTCTAGGACCCATATTTAGGCCTGATGGCTCAAGCGATATGCAACCCGTAACCAAAACGGAGCAAAAACATTAAATCGTGTCTCCCAAAACGGGGGAACGCCAAATTGCAGCTGCCTTTTGATATCAATCAACGGCATCTCAATCCAAATTTCCCAAAAAAATTCAAACAAACACCCCAGCAGAACATACCACCACATTGCTCATTTGGCAGGTAAAGCCACAAAGCGGCTAGGTACTGCGGCATAAAAACACCCGGACGGGGAGAAGCCCCGCCCGACTAGGACTACCTCTGGACCTCTGCAAAGCTAGTAGAAGGTGTGCTAGATCAGCAAGCGGGCCCCACCGAGGTTATTCGGTAGTCTTCCCTGCGGGGTTGACGCGCGTAAGTGGCGTATCCACTTCCACCCATTTTGACGTTGTTGTCGGGGGGTGGGGTTTATGACTAAAGGTATTGCCCCAAGTAAATAACGCCGGAGTTTTCCATCGCTCCCAGGCTGATAGAGGCCGGAGTCTTCGGACTTTCGGGTAGACCTCGCGCCAACATGTACACCGGGAAGAAGCCAAGCTTTCAATTCCAGATAGTCATGTGTGTTTGGTGATAATACGAATTGCTGTTTAATGATCTTAAATGTCAGTGTTACTCATGGAACCGCAAACAGAACTGCATAAGTAACCCGTGGACTCAGACGAGATGTACATAACGGCAGAGTGAGTAAAGAGCCAAAGGTGAACACCGGTGGAACGCTGAAGAAAGTTTGAGGTGGTCATGTAATCGGTGCCATGTGAATTTCACGCAAGTCTGGACATCCTAAATTAAGACTTTCGTCAATCGACCTTCAAAGAGTAAAATGTAAAACTGCAAAACGAAGTCAAACTTTGTATGTAGCTGCACTATTTTTCAAGGATACAAAATTTTCACGCAATCTCCCCTCCTCTAACTTAATATTAAATAATGTCAAAATGTGTGACTTGAATGTTTGTATAATTTGGAAGTAATTAGAAGTACACTGACATTTACTGAAAACACTCATAACAAACTTAAGGGACTGCCTAGTTCTATATCCATGTTTTGATGACGATCCACTTCTGAAGCTTAGAAGAGGCACTTGTCACCATCGACCTCAACTACAGCAGTGTGTTTACATATGAACGAATAACTGCGGAATTCAGAGGTGCGTAAACGACATATAATTGAATTTCGATGTGGTTTTGTTCACGTCCCTTGTGAGTGGTAATTACCCAACGCATGTGTGCCCTGTTAAAGAGGACGCTTCACTGTTGTGCTACCCAGTTGTTCTCATATCACATCTGAGTGCTTCAAATACTGTTATAAGACTTGGCAGGAGAGGAACGCAGAGGGTCGGTGAGTGACCATTCATATCGACTGGTTGGATTACTACGTACTAAATTTTTTCCTGGTCTTACTTCCCTATCATTTTACTTTAAATATATATTCCAAAATAGCAACTACATCTACAAATATTTAGCGTATCAGTCGGTTCACTTTTACTGATATGGGTTCCTTCATACAAAGACGTGATTTTTCGTTACTTGATGATTATGGCCAATCGCATAAATGTTCCTCTTTTGCCCCTCCATTCCCGCAAATCTGTGCCCATTTCTAATGCACTGGTTAACATACATCATTACTCAGGAATCCACGTCCATCATCGTAGTAGGCATTATACATAACTTTTTCATTTAATAAATGGATTGTAGTTCCTAAATTAATCTCAGGTAATTGCTTTTGCATGTACACCGCAAAAAGCTCTGGTTCGACCTGAAGATTTTTAGAGTACTCTGTCTTCTACTGGAACTTAAAAGCATTACAGCAGGAAGAACGGATCCAAGATCTCGCATCATATGTGTGTCTGTAACTGTTGTATTTGTAACTGTAGCGTACTCTCTAAGATCAGAGTGTTACTGCTGGAATCTATATAAAAATTTCAAACTATCGCGTTTTTGCAAAACTGGAGAACTAATCTTAAATTTCGAACTGAAGCTGTGATTAGTTCTTTAAATTTCCTCATACCTCTAACCCCAAGTCCCTAAGAATCAACCAAGACATCCTTTCACAATCTACTGGTGGATAATGAATTTCTCCAAATTTATGAAAGAACAAAAAACAGAAAATTTAAAAACTTTGCGCCATATTTTCATCTATAATCATCTCATGGATAGTGTAAATTGAACGTTTCGTTGTTCATAACAGGATTCTAACTGATAATGCAGTAAGGTCATGCATATCAAGTAACTAGTGATATACACATTTTGGTCACTCGCCAGAGCATTATTTCTTGGTTTCCAGTCACGGAATTCACGTGATCTTACTCATGAAGGCGGATTTTTCGGGTGCTCCCTCAGCATTATGCATTTGAGGAGCTACAACAGGTGGCGGTTTATAGGATACGAAAACCAACATTATGATTATTGGAGGTATAATGTGGCTCATATCTTTTCTTCTTATTGGCCGGTAAACAGCACACCAGTGCCTTTTGTATTTGGGCATGAAGTCGGAATCTGGGTTTGCAGCCCAAGGGTCAAAACGGTCGTTATTATACAAAAATAAAATCTTAATTAATGTGTTCACAAGATTTTTCAACTCTCTCTTCTAAAGACTATTCTTACATAAGAATATTTTTCTGTAAACTTCTTTATTCCGCAATTACATCTCCTTTGTAGGTATAAGAAAAATAATCAGGATTTTGAAAAGCAGAAGGTCATTTGATGGCTTTGAAACTGCTTGCTACTTGCATAACCATCAGAAAGAAAGAACAGCAATTTACAATTTCATGTAAAACAATTGTTTTCGAAAATTCACACAAAAAATATAGTCAACCCACGAAACATTTTTGGCATATAGTCGTGCTGCTCAAACGGTTACCATGGATTTTATCTTTTGTAAAAGATACCTCTCAGATAACGCACCGATTACTCCACATGGAGTAAACTTCTACCTGTCATTTGTGATTCCTGCGAATTCCATCGGCTAAAGTGATGCGTTCATTGGTGCTTAGCACAGAGCTGGGAGGCCCGTTAGTAACCCACTCTTACAAGAATAATCAGTGCGTTATCTTAGAGATTTCTGTTAACAAAGATAAATCCATGGTAACCGTTCGAGCAGCACAACTATAGCTAAATTGTGTTCTTTAAACAGATTTGGATTTGGATGAGCAGAGCCAGACTGAAAAATTCAATGTCATAGACAGGATTTGAACCACGGATCTCGTAGTCTCCGTCCGGTTGCTCTCAACTCTGAGCTACTGTGGTCAACGTGCCGACATTACATTACATTCTCCAACTAACTCTTATGTTTCCCGGTAAACCACTTAGGGTTCACATATCAATGATACGCACCATTTTGTAGTAACTTACTACGCTTTAAGTACTTAAGTTCCAGGCTTCATAACTAAACCACTATTTTTTAGGTAAATTGATGGAAATTAATCATTTCTTTCACATAAGCCATGTGTAGACTAAGGTTTGGATGAACAGAGCCAGACTGAAAAATTGAATGCCATAGCCGGGATTTGAACCACGGTTCTCTTGGTCTCCATCCGATTGCTCTTAAGCATTGAGCTACTATGGCCAACATGGCAACCTGGTATTTTTTTCAGTCTGGCTCTATTCATTCAAACCTAAAAAAGAACCTTTAAATAAAAAATAACTAGTCAGAATTGAGAAGTAATGTTAATCCAAATATAAAACACCTCCTTTCACTCTACTTTTGAGCTGTTTTCTGTCTGCAACTATCTGTTTCTATAAAAATAGCTCTCAGGTCTAAGAGCAGGTTCCTGTTATACAATATCACAAAAAACGAAGGGTCCATATTTGCAGAAGTGTTTCTAGGTTCTCCTAATGCGATGTTTGTAGTGCATTGCTGTTTAATATTCCGCAGCAGACAAATACGACGCTACGTTCCCTAAATCCCAACCAAGCACCGGCATTAACACTTTATTCTGTTTACACTCTAACCACACAATCCCTTTCTCTCCTCCAGGTTTTTGGTGGAAAATTACATCCCTAGAGACTATGTTTCTCTTTTTTCTTTTTTTCGCCTTGCATTTGCACACAATAGTGTTACTAACACGCGTAACATACAGCTACACGCTTGACAAATACCTCCGACGCATCTATTTAGTCATTACTTTTCCTTTTCCTTTATCTTGAGCTTCTTTTAAAATTGCACGAATTCCGTGAACCACATTAAGACTATACTTAGGTAAAAAAAATACTTCAAGGAAATTCGCCTATTCCATGATATATTTTACAGGAAAATAAAGAATTACTTTATTAGAAACAGTCTTTGACTTTTTGATTAAAATGTATAAAATTAAAATACTATTTGAGGTTTCTCAAGACACTCCCTACACTCGTTACTATAATATATTGCAAACAAAGGGTCCCGAGTTCGATTCCCGGCTCTGGGGTTGGCGATTTTAAGTCGGCCCTATCCACGCCTTCACCTCTGTCTAGCACACGTGAAGTATCCCCTATGCCCAACGTGGTTCGGAGTCCACGGTAAAAACTGTAGGTCCTCTCACCTCACCGCCATCTTCACTATCACCCTATCATCGGAGGTAATGGACACCGCCCTCTGGGTGCCTCCACCTGAGAAATGGGTCCGGTCATCACTTGGTGGGGTGAGGTTACCCCGAAGGCCAAGGTTGCCATGTGGGGAGTGTTAGTAACTAACTATATATTGCAAACACCCCACGTCTTCCCCTTAAATCTTAATATTTTCATAACTTTTAAAAACTAACAATAACAATTTTCAGAATAATCTGTGTGGGGCTGGGAATCTGTATGGGATTATAAATCTCTATCGGTATTACGAGAAATTATTTTATAATTTTCAGTCCGTTTTAAAATGTGGTATAAGCAATTATTTTTATTTAAATAATTATTTTTCTACTGAAAAGAACGCAGACAAGGGTAGCTAGCTAATAAGCAGATAAAAATCAGTTTTGACTGATGTCTGCAAACGTGAAAACACTGTACAAGGGATGGGGGATGGATACCTGTGAATTCCCTACCTATATTCTAAAAACAGATCAACCATATTTCCTTCTTTTAGACTTTAGTATTTATAACTTCTATTGCCTATTACCTAGAAACAAAGTTTTGTTTGTTATTACAAGAAATGTGGGCAATTGCAAAATTCAAAGTTATAAATTTCCAGGTTTAGCTGAGCTGCTTCCATTCATCGTCTATCATTTCTCGACATAATCAAACATAATTTCTATTCACAGTATTAATTAAAAACCTTATTTGATTATTTTGACGTTTTATTACAAGCATCGAACCAATTTCACCTATGTGTGTAACAAACATTCCATTAATTCAGCCTACGGACAATAATCGAGTGTTAAGCTTTTGGTCTGGCCACTATTTATTAGCAATTCACAGGTCTAGCTTATACGTTGCACAATTTATGTACAGGTTATCATGCTATACGTTTACGTAAATCATGAATAAATGTCGGCTTGAAAATAGCTTCAAATTAGGCTACAGCGATTAGGTTATGTTCATGATAGCAAAATAAATCTCAAGCTTTAGATCACACCACAGAACATCTACGATCACATGTCAATTATTTTTGGTAACAAATTCCTACACAATAAATAAACAAATAAATCGCACTGTCATGCATATGAAGCATAGAATAAAGAAGCTCAGAATACAAACAATATTTGGAGGCAGAAAATTATTTTTCACCATGTCTGTATGTACGCCTATTATTTGTCTTTAATAATGAGCAATTTCTGCAGTAAACTTCTGTCTTCCAGTTATATAAACAAAGAATGAAGGACTACATACGCAATTTACAGAAAATTAAAGATATAAATCTTATTCTCACGCAAATGCTTGAAATACTGGACTGAAAATGCTCTACGATACTTCATGATGAAGTATAATGAAGTGACCAGTTTTCTTTCTAAGTAAGAATAGTCTCTATCTTTGGGATATATGGCATTTATTTCTTTTTTCTTTTGTTTTCGAAAAGGTTCACCTGCCATGCTTACACGGTGTTAAACTCAAGGATAAAACTTGGTACTTATTTCAACCCCCCCCCCCCCTCTCTCTCTCTCTCTCTCTCTCTCTCTCTCTCTCTCTCTCTCTCTCTCTCTCTCTCTCTCTCTCTCTCTGCGTAGAACGTTCCAAAAATTCTTTTCTTTTTATTTTACATTGCTCAAAAGAACTAGTTTTTGGCAAATATTTATATCGAATTCGGATAGAGTACATTATTTATTACCAAGGTGGCTAAATGTATGGGTAGAATCACAAAAAATATACATAAATCTAAAACTATACTTCTACCAACAACTGTCTGCCTAGGACAAGAAGGCAAGCTAGAGAAATGTGTAACGTAATCACTTTTGCTGTGCACACGGTGTTAAACTAGCCTTCCGATATGGCCAGGTTACCTATCACTGCAGTTACTGAAACGAACATTAGATCTGGCAACATGGGTGACTCATATGCACTTTCATACATTCATTTTCTAGTAAACAGATCCACTAACAGAGCAGACTAACGGTTCAAACCCCTCTCCCCTACATTCGTCTCTTGGCTTCTTGTGCTGGGCAGACAGTACTCCTTTTGGCCGATAAAGGGATACAGAACGATGCGTTTCAACCAAGGCTACTTTTACCACCTACCAAACATTTTTGTCATTGTTTTTGACTAGTCATCGTCCAGAAAATGCATTGAACATTGTATGCTTTGCAGAGCTAGCAGCAAGAGAACATTTGATCATAACATGCTAGTTTCATTTAAGGCAACACTTCTAATGAAATGTTACATTAATCGATATTCAAAACAGCTTAGGGTTTTGTTGGGTCAGTTACTATTTAACTGTATTTATTTCTTCTTCGTTGTTCTACTCATTAAAGTCAATTAGATACCACCACTAGGGAGCTCACCGTTAATTAAAATTCTGCACATGCAATGTAACTTCACTATGGAATATTTGACCTCAAGATTACTTTACGTTAACACTTTATTTGAATGTTAATTTGTCAGGTGATGTGGGTGTAAGCATTTTACGGTTTCCGGTTTCCGTGCACTGCACATGCATACTGGGCAATGCGAATGTCCGGCTAGAATGCTTATGCCACTGAATCATTGCGTTTGTGTCGGGGCAGGCAAAGTTTCATGACGTGCAAGTGGAATAAGAAGGTTCAAATAGCTCTTCAAATTCTGTAAATGAAACGTAGGTTCCGGCAGGAAATAATTTCAGATAATAGCCTTTCAATTGTCCATATGCGGAAACAAGGAAGGCGAAGGAGACAATTTAAGTTTAAGCTAAGCCTTAGCAAGCCTTATGCCTTACTAGTTCCACAGTAGGGCAACCCAACTACTTTTTATGAACACTCCTGGATATCATTTATGCCAGATTTCACCAACAGATGTTACAACTTAACACGAGTTTAGCAAAAGTTAAAACAAAATTTGTATTTCACCAACAAGTGTTGGGTTAACACTAGTGTTGAATCTCTTGTTACACTAACAATGCCAATTTCTGTTGTTAAGTCCTTCACAATTGTAAATAGTCAAGATGGCGGGCATGAACTCAGATGCTGATGTCTATTTGTTATATGCAAGACCGTCTAAATGGCATTCGTAATAGAGTACTGCCTATGAGGACAAATTATTTTGAGGAGCTATCCGAAGAACATTTTCTACAGAGGTATAGACTGTCAAAATATGTTGCTGTGAGGGTTACTGCGGAAGTATAAGAGAGGTTAGAACATGCATCGAAAGGAATATGGCGATCTCGCCTTTGCTTCAAGTATCAATAACCTTGCGATTTTATAATTCACTAAATTATGTGGATAATACACTGTCCACCTCCCGTCTTGAAACGTTCAAGTCACTTGTCCTTCTTCGCACCCGTTTTAAATTTACGCAATACTGACAAAGCAGTTTCATGCTTGTAGTAGTAACACATGCATTTGAATTGAATTCGTTTCCAATCTTTTCCCAGTGACATCTTTCTCTTTTACATTCACTGCATCCGTCCTCTTATTTTCCACGATATCCTTACACTTCGTTACCAAGTCAACTACCAATTCTTTCTCCACTAATGAGAAATTTGCCTCACGGCTTTTGTTTATATTTTGTTCACCCGCCATTTCTGCAGCTGTGTGCAGACGAAAATGCAAACAAAAGCGCATCGCAGTACGTTCAGAAAATATTACGGCCTATCCATAGCGTTCTATAGCTGTAATATTTAGAAGTCTCTTGGCACTAACACGTGTTTGTTAACATTTTCAGAAAACAGGTTGGTGAAATGCAAGAAATTTAACAGCTTTGTTAATGCTGTGACAATTGTTACGTTACATTTGTTAACGTCGAATTTTAACATCTGTTGGTGAAATCGGCCATTAGTGTCCACTTCCTGTATGAGTGATACCCTCAATTACTAATAAAGCCTTTAAATATCCTTTCAGTCTTCAGAGCGATTTTTTTTTTTTACACGGCAATACTTTTGAATTATAATGAGTCCGTGTGTGTCTTTGTAATATATTGATCAAACATAATTTTCTTTTCTATATGATTTCATTTTGGCGCTCGGGACCCGGCTTCGATCCTGGCAATGGCGTGTGGATTTTTCCCCGGTGGGAGATCTGGTCAGGGGTACGTTCAGCCAATATTTTTGAAATATTAATTGGTCGGTTGGGAGAACTCCATTAAGTTTTTCAATATAAAATAAAGATTTTAACTTTAGAATCCTCCCTCAGCAATCCTCATTATTCACATAAAAACTTCAGCTTCAATAAAAACCAATCTGAAAACACCCACGTGATATTCTTGAATGGTAATTAAAGTAGCGAGGTTCCCTGAGACGCTTTTTCGCCTTTTAATGAACTCCTTAGCCCGTATCTGCTTGCTAGTAACAGTTATTCAATTTCAGAAATTGCCACATGGGCGGCCACGCGTAAGTCTTACATCAATGATGATCTTTAAATTAAGACTGCACAACGGAAATAACTGGTGCATAAAGAATGTCTGCATTTGGAATTTTCTATGCTTCTCCATTTCCTTTGCATCACAAATCAGGCTTTACATCTTTGTCCTGGTTTTGATTCAAGTTACTGTTTAGTATTCTGTAACATATTCGACTTTCATTTATTTAGTGTGACGTGATCTGACAGCTGACACAATGGTGATTTGGTTTTAAACAACTCAAATAAGAAAGGACTTATTTATGTATGTTCTTAATGTTATGAAATATTCATAAGTAATCTGACAGCGGGTTGTGTAATTCTGAAAAAGAAAAATCAAGGGACTGCAATTCGCGAGTGATTTTTAATAAGAGGTTGCTAAAATACAGTACAGCTTCAATACACCACATTTAATAGAGCACTGCAAAACGTAAATTACTATTAAAAACAATTATTGGCATTAAAAGCTGTCATCCTTTCTTATCACAAACAGCTGTTATTGGGGGAATAAGTGGGAAATGTCGGTGTACATTATTTTAGGATCTGGAATCCATTTTTTGTCCTCCAACTTAAGCCATATCGGACGATGAATGAAATGGGGTGAACCGATGTTCAAATGACCCCACTATTCATAGAACTTAGAAATACCCGACATTCATCTTTTCCGGATAAGTGAAAACCCCGGGGAAAAAAAAAAAATCTTATCCAGATAACTCAACCCTACCGAGAGTCGAACTCGGGACTTGAACATTAGACAGATACACTACCGCCTACACTACAGAGGCGGGCCAAAACATCAAAAATATTTTATTATTCTCGATCAATTTTGTTTATTAACTTGACCATGTTTTGAGGACAGGTACATCCGAATGACCTATTATTTTTATCGTATTAGTTCTTGACAGTACAGTAATTTTAGAAGTACAATTTGTATATGTATTTTTCACATTACTTAGCTTTAAAATATTAATTTTCTCCCCCGAAGATAAATTTCAAAATATTGACATTTTTTGTTCCATTTATAACCCCGCATTTAGCTGCAATGGTCATAACGGGGCCGTTCTCCTTTGGAACATATTGAAGGCGTTAACTTGTATTAGTTGGGTTTTAATCATTAGATCACGCACACATTCACACTCTCATTCATACTTCCAGACTCTGGGGAAGATGAGGAATTACCTTGGTCGGAGAAAAATCCCCACCCCGACCGCCGGGAATCGAATCCAGGACACCTAGCACGGCAGGCAGATGCTCTACCGACTGAGTTATGGGGCTAACCAATATTGACCTCAATCTTATGAAAAACAAGCTATTTTTAAATATAAAACAGTATGTCTTTCTGCTTGGGGAAACTGGCGAATGAAGAACAGATGGCGCACTGTTTTAAATTCATTCTACTAAATAACTGAACTTCAGTATCCACAAGAACATAGTTATTTCAAATTTCTAAACAAATCAATTCATTTTCAGTGAAATAAACAGATTTACCTTACATGTCTGCCACAAATATACATAGTCATTCCTTTGTGTAATGTGTAGTTTACGTGCAAGTCAGGGTTACCCAATTCAATTACGTATGATGTATCACAATCGCGTGACATATCACCATTTCGGAAATTTACTGTCATGGAGTGAGGAGTGAAGGAAAGAGAGTTTTCTTTCTGTGTTGGATTCTCTAGACACGAACTACGACATGCATTCCGACTGTCCCTATACTCTTTGGATAATATAACTTCACATTCGCACATTTTGTGTAGTAGGATGTTCGTCTTGTGGTTTGCTGCTGTTACAGCAGCATATACTACACATCACTATTAGCTATAGGAGGAAGCACATTGCATAGAAACGACCAGAACTTTCTCGGACTGTGTAGTAGCTTCATCATGACAATGCACAGCCTCACATCGTAAATCAAGTCATGCAGTTTCTGGCTCGATTCAGCATTACCTGTGTCCGCATCCATCTTATATCCCCGATCTTGCACCCTGTGATTTTGTTTTATTCCTATCACTAAAAGCAAAGCTTAGAGGCATTCGATTTTAAAACTCTGAAGCAGTGCTCAAGAAAAGTGAGACGATTCTCAACAACCTGACAAACTATGGTCAGCAGCATGTGTTCATGGACTGGCAGAGACGTAAGCAAAGGTGCATTGAAGTAGGAGAGATCATGAGTGAAAGAAATCATGTAAAGGTTGAAATGAAGTAATAAATATATGTGAAAAAAGATCAGTGTCAGTCTTTGTTGATCAGCCCTCGTAGATATATTCAGCATACAAATGGTAGATAAGATAATGGATATTCAGCAAACAAGAATGTAAATAGCAAATCACAACTATATCATCCAAAAGATTTTTACAAATGTCAGTATGTATGCAAAGCTTTCAGTATCAAAAATCATACCCCATATGTATTTCTGGAGAAAAACTCAGAATATGCCAATATAGCGTACATTAAAAATACTAAACAATCTTAGTCATCTGTTTCAAAACATGCTGAAGAAACACATACTACAAACATACATACAAAAATTTGCAGTGGCCAAATTCTGGAAACCACCATGATATCAAATTTAGAGACTGCTGATACAGGCAATCCCTCTTCAAGTTCATTGATAAATGTTTCATAAATCCCTGCAATGTGCAATTGAGGATGTGATTAAATACCATAAAACCTATTATAGTAGAAAAACTGTAACTAAAGTAGGAAGGAATATGTAATATATAAATAAACCGGAAGTATTATCATCGAGGCTAAGGCTTTTAATCTGCACTTTCTTCAACAAATCCTGGAGAAAATGTCTCTGGTCATTTAACCCTTCCAAGTGTATTACAAAAATACTTTTATCAATTCTTTACATTGATGTTCAGTGCCCTCCTTGCAAGTACCACATAAAATGAGTGTTTTATTTATATAAGGTTATTCTTACGGGGCGTTCAAAAGAAAACTAAACATTGGGGGGAAACAACCGATAGACATGGATGTTTGCTCTTGATGCTTCTGTTTGCACAGAGCAGAGCTCACGTACACACAAGGGTTTACATCCGGTGTAAGGGATATCCTCCCAACGGAAGTGTTATACGTACTTGGTGCTAAGAATATCCGTCCATACGCATGCCAAAGAGCAAATCACTTTCTTCAATAATATTGGCACTGCTTTCAGGACACTAGGAAGTGTTTTGGGTGGCTTTATCACAAAATACGTAATATATGTCTTTAAGAGTGCTTTATGCATGCAGTGATTTAGGGTTTTGCATTTCTCCATAATTCGTAGTTTTATTAACTTCAGATAGGTTAAATAAAAAACTATTTACGATATTAGATTAAACATCAGTGTGTATTCGTATCCCATACATTACTTCATGGAAACTCAAAAGCTTTGCAGGCTAAATTTAACACGTTTAATTTAAAAAAAAAAAACTAGCTTAGAACTTTTAATCATAATTTTCCTTGGAGTGCTGCAATTTGTTTAAGCCAATACTAGAGTAATATCCAAGGAATTATAATTTGAAAAATAACTAGCGTATAATGCAGTAGAAAATGTACTTAACCGAAATGACTTCTATATTCGGTTTTGCATATTACCAGTAATTGGCACAAAAAGTATTATTTCAGATTTAATTCAGAAAGGGGTGAAGGTTTCGTGGCGCCAGTTTAAAACCAAGTACATGCGATCTACTTTGAGGATATTGCATTCTTATATGCAAAAGTCACCCATAACACTTCTTAGGGACCTTCAAAATACTATTTGGCTTTAGAAAAAACACACACTATATAACACTGCCATTACTGAAATGTCAGAGCAGGAGTAAACATTTAATAATAGGCAATCCCACGAAAGAAATAATCATTTCTTCCACATTTTGTGGCGACTTACTACGCTGTAAGTACTTAAGTCCCAGGCTTCATAGTTAAACCACTATGTTATTCAGGTAAATGGATGGAAATAATGATTTCTTCCACACTAGCGGTGTGTAGTCTAAGGTTTGAATAAGTAACATAGTGATTTAACTATGAAGCCTGGGACTTAAGTACTTACAGCAGAGTAAGTCGCCACAAAAAGCGTGTCTCATAGCATATGAGAACCCCTAGTGGTCTACCGGGAAATGTACGAGTTAGTTGGAGAATTTAATGTCATGTCGGCATGTTGGTCATAGTAGTTCAGTGGGTTAGAGCAACCGCACGGAGAGCGGGAGATCCGTGGTTCAAATCCCGGCTATGGCATTGAATCTTTCAGTCTGGCTCTACTCATTCAATCCCACGAGAGATTATTAACCTATCTGATGACACACGTAACCTTCAATAGGTTTTTTTCTGATTATTCGATCAATAAACTGTGATATATTATAAATAAATTATTACGTTTTTACTTGTGTTGTCAAAAATAAAATCAGCTTTGTATCAGCTGACCAATTCAGCATACTAACTGAATGAACAGTTGAAGGTGTTACAATATTAACCAATGTTATTTGAAGTATGAATAGAAAATAGTTGACATAACCTAACATCAGAAGACTTAAACACGCTTTCCTTTTCAAGAACCAATTATTTTGTAACCTGCATGATTAAGTAAAGATTAAAAACAGGATTTTTAAGTTAAAGTTGAAGGAATCGCTACTTTTCCGGGAACAACCTCAAGTTGATGTTCACATCACATCAATCGAGATAGTTGACAAGTTTATTTATCACTGTATGCATGATTCAGTAACGAGCTGAATATAAGTGGATCCTTTTAGCATGTGAGACAAACGAATGTAATTGGTTCATATTCGAGACACTGTTTAAAACGTTGGTCAGTATCTAATACATAGTCTAGGATTAGAATATATAATAGAAAAAAATCAGCGCAATATTACACAAGTATTTAATTTAAAACTCTTCCAAATTAAAAAAATTGTAACAACTGCTTAAAACTTGTGTTTGAAATGCCAGTTATTGAGGCAATAAGTTGCGAATACTTTAGGTCCATAAACAAATGAGAGTTTCCTGCCTCATCTAGTATCTACTATTGAGTTTTGATACTGGAATTCCCCTAGGCAGATATTTTACTGCCAGAGGACCAGTAGGCAACATCATAAATCCAACTATTACGGTTGAAAATATATATGAATCACCAAGTTTATAGCACATAATAGCATACAAATTATCATGCCTGCCTTATGAACTTCTTCCAGCATAAAGTGCCTGTTGGAACCTCGTGTCACGACTGTAAAACTCCAAACATTAACAGGTCTTAGACGTCGTACGTGATACTTACATTTTCTAATTCCTTGCAAGACCAGGACCGAAGGCACGACGCTTTATCTTCCACCTGGGCTTCGTGCGTACATCGTTTTGGGGGTTGTGTGATGTCAATATGGCGCCAGCGAAACATAGGCAGGAAGAGGATCAACCCGAAAAGCATAATACAACATAGTTCCCATGATGGGTGTACTCGCTTGTTGGACAGGATGAGTTGGTTTCAGTGTGACAGGCGGGGAGATAGCAAGAAGCTCCGATAATGATACAAAATCGGTGTGACAACATTGGGGTCGTTATTGTTAATTCTCACAGGCAGGCATGTCTTGGAGGAGTGTATGGAACTCAACTTGTCCGCTACTTCTCAATCAAGGAGTTTCTTAACACCTCGTACGGCATTACAGAAAACATTAAAAACTGTGACGGCGGCTTATTTCGCAGACAGCAACTATCGCGTATATCACCTTGGTTAATTAAGACCACCACATAGTTCCAGGTGAGAACACTCCGAGGACGGGCATCAGGTTGTTGCTCCCAATGCGAGCGGAAACCTGTCTTGCGTGCAGCATTAGATGCATCAACGATGGGGTGGAGTCCTTCCAGGTCGCGCGCGCCTTCTCCTATAAATTAGTCGCCGGTAATCTGCATTCATATCGACACCGCTATCATGCAAAAAAATAGCTCGCTTTGCATGTCAAACGCCAGTCCCCGGCTTTCTGATTTCTACAAACAGATAGCAATTAAATCTGGCAGTGGTCCTAAAGGTGGGAAAGGAATTACCTTCATCGTCAGACTGGGAGAACGAAAGTGCGTCTTTTCCTGAAAGACAAGGCATTATTTGACACCTGTATCGCTAATACTACCATGTGCCCCAGATTGACTCCTATTTGATTTCAGTAACCCAGTTAAGGTTTCTCCTTAGTCCCTCAGCTGTCTTTTAATGCCTCCGAATAGAAATAAGCTCTTAAATACGGCTGAGTTGGGTATAGCTTTGAAGTTGGTACGAATGTCCAATTCGTACCCGGGATCCCTCGCACAGTAGCCACTCAAACTCATGCGAAATCGTATATACAGTTACATTTTATTCATCATACAAATAAATAAAACATTGCTACAATCAATTGCTTTATAGGGCTTCTTTACTTGTTTTATTACCCTTGCAATATATTCCAGTATATGTCTAACAGCTCATTTTGCAATAATAGTGGGTTACAAAATGCTGTGTTTTTGTAAATGCACATAGGTTTAAATTATAGAACCAGACAAAAAACTAAGGATTAACACTGGATTATTACCTATTACTATTATTATCATTATTATTAGCCAGAAAAGTGATAGCTAATGGCAGGGCGGCAACGTCAGGGGTAAGAATATGTAAACATAAACTGGAGATGTCAGATGGTTAGCAAGAATGTATGAAGCGGTTATTGAAGCCAGAACAATGCATGCAGTGGAGGTATGGGGCACATCAGAGATAAGTACAATATTAGACCAAATGTACGGATTGTTTTGCAAAGAACTACTAGGTCTGCCAAAATCGGCAGCAAGAGAAGTGGCATTACTAGAGCTAGGTAATACAAAAAGGAGGGGAATAATAATAGAGAGAATATTGAAATTCTGGTAATAAGTGTATTAAAGGGCAGAAAGTAGAGTTATTGAATCTGTGTATGAAACAAATGAAAAGCATTAAAAATACAAACTGTTGGTGGTCGGAATTGGAAAGAATGGTATTGAAGATAGGCATGGGAGATGTATGGAGAGCACAGGAGATAAATTATAGCGGTTTTTGGAAGGAAGTGAGAACTAGACTACAAGACAATAGATAGGCAAGAGATATGGGAAAGTATAGAAGAAAAGAAATCTTTGAACTTTCATAAGCAATTAAAGACAGAATGGGGTAGGCAAAAATATATAGATCAATGTGGCAAAACTGGAAGAGAAGGCATAGCATGGATGAGAGTAGGAACATTATACTTAAAAGGGTTGAGAAGTAATGAGGTAGGGATATGTGAATTTTGTGGAGATGAAGAGAGCAGTGTTCATTACCTGATAGAATGTAACAAATTACAGGAGAAAAATGTGGAATAAGAAATGGGACAGTGTAAGTAGAGATATTGGCGGTACACATGCTAATGGGGATGGGAAAAAAGAAAAATAGATATATAGGAGATTTCTTATATAGGATAAGAGAAAAGTGGCTTAGGATAAAAGAAGAGACGGTCAAGAAGAAATGACATCAAGCTGCTCAGGAAAACCAAAGGCTTATAGCCAGGGGACCTGAGTCAGCGAGTAAATCTTGAGCCAGCAATTTTCATGTATTTGTACAGGAAGTATAATATGGCATGTTCAATGTTAAATTTACTGTACTGATATCAAATATCAATATTTATTATTACTATCATCATTATCATCGTCTAGCATCCACTAACCGGTTAGGTTATCGAGAGATGAAATGGCTGAAATGTCCAAATGATTCCTTGGTCCCCAGAGTTTACTTACCCAACATTGCTCATTCATAATAAGGGGAAAAACTTCATCCAGACAACTCGCCCTATCCGAGATTCCAACTCCGGACTTATTGTAAGGCAGGCACGCTACCCCAACAACAGAGGTGGCCACTGGAATTTTGGTTAGTTTGTTATAGTCATTTACCGCGTTAGTAATTTTTTGAATGTTTTTGATATTATGTTTAGGAAATCTCATTCTATAAACGGATGTATATAGCTATGTCTTTCTGATTAAGCTTTCATATATGTTTCCTAGAACTTGTTAGTTAGAATATACTGCAGCACGCCCAGAGAAGATTATGGTTGGCAGTGCTGAAACCTGTAAAAATTAAAACTGACATCCAAGTTTTCGATAAAATAAGTATTCTTATGACTTGTGGAATTAAGAGGAATATCTGACTAAAAGTACATTCACCTTCTCTATTTCTGGACATCACAGTTATTTTCTCCAATTTTTGTCCTTGCGGGATATCAGGAAGTAATAACACAGAAAAAATTATCGAACACGCAGCTGTTTTTTGCTTGAGGACAAACGTACGCGGCTCTTGCTTCGCCGTTTCGATGGACTATAGCGGACGTTACGCCAGTCTTTTAATGAGAGGATATGGTTCGTTGGAAGGACAGAAATGCAGGAAAGCAGAAATGCAACTGGAGTTAATTGCGCATTTATCGCAGTTTAAATCACGAACAGACGTGTACGTATTAAGTATCTTAAAGACTTTATATTATTAAATGACTTAATTCATACAACAGTCAGGTCTTCCGGTAACCTTGGCAACTTCATATTTAGAGACTACGTAAAAAAATCTTATATAAACAGGAATTATAAACATGTTTTTTGAATTTCATGTATATATTTTTGTTCTATAAAAATAATTTATTTTAGTTCCATTAAACTAATTAATTAGGTGTTCCACGCCTCACGCAAAAATCGTAATTCTGAAAACATAATATTAACATATTATTTTAAATACTGATATACAAAACGAAATAAATAATTTTGTTCGCTATTCTACTTTGTTTCAGAAAAAGATTTTTAAACCATTTTTCTGCTCGTCTCTGTAGCGTAGGTGGTAGAGCGTCTGCCTCACGTTCAAGAGGCCCCGAGTTCGAATCTCAGTCAGGGCAAGTTTTCTGGACCACATTTTTTCCGGGGTTTTCCCTTACCCTGAAATGTGAATGTGTGATAACTGAGCTCTAAGGAGCCTGGGCTGATTTGAGCATCATTTCGCCCATTTCATTCCTCGTCCAGTAGGACTTATCGTTGGAGGATATAAATTGAAGGGAAAAAACGCATTTTTAATTCACTTTTGTAACATATATGCCTGTTATATTTATTTTGTAAAAAAGTTAGTTACCGAGACTGGAAATATTGGGGTGGATTCCAAAGGTAAAGCTAGGAATTAGAGAAATACAGTGTTATTCTGATCTAATTACACCAATACCTCGTGGTGGGGGGGGGTGTGTAGTGTTTAACGCCCGCTTTTACTACATACGGCATCGCAGGCGATGACACTGATGATACATGAGATGAAGATGGAGCACCGGTGGAATGATATGGCGGGGGAAACCGGAGATCCCGGAGAAAACCCGCCCCAGCGCCGTGTTGTCCACCACAAATCTCACTTTGCTGTCGCCTGGGATCGAACCCGGGTCGCCTTGGTGAGAGCCAAGCGGTCTAACCACTGAGCCACGGCGCGGCCGCAATACCTCGTGTAAATATGGAAACGACAGGATCCCGTAGTTTCGCTGCGGATTGCAGGGCTCGCCTCTTATCGTGTTTTAAAATAGCATCCCTTGTTATTATACAGAAACAAATTACTTGAGAACGAAATGTACATAATCATCACCCTCGGTGTTGACCTAATACATTTAAAGTAGTTATGGGGAGATATCAATTTTTCTCGATGCTCATACACGGTATTTTCCACGATACCCGATACTTCGATTCTGCCATTTCTACTTCTACATAATTTCAATACAAAATATCCTGTTGGGAGAACTGTGTAACGCCAAAGAAATTAATTAGACACACCTATTAAACGATATAACATTTAAAATCATAATTGTACTAATTTTTAAAATCTACATTAGGCATTTAAAAGCGAAATGTGTTTTTCAAACAGTCCACTTTTATAAGTTGCTAGCAATCTCACTATTTCGGGTGAAAGTCTATTTCTTTTTCTGTCACATGAGTCCCGCTATTTATAAAGTCTTTCAGGAATACACAAATATTTAGCGGCTAAGTTTTTATAGTTCTGGAAACCCTTTTTCTTCCTAGTAAAGCAGCGCACTAGAAAAAAGAGACAAATCGTCGCCGAGACATGCAGTGATTTCTTCTTGGGAGCTCGTAACTAGCATTGAATTTGACACACGATTATTTTCCTGCATAATATTTACTGTGCAGGTACCAAATTCCTGGCAATTCCTCGGGCGCTGCAATGTTCTACTTCTAGCAATTATATTTTGTGATTTTGAAATAAAATAAAATAAACTTTCTGAAGTATCGTTCGATGCCGACAGCATGCAAGTGTCGTGAGTATCGAGTTATCGCAAGTCGAGGACCATTCCCTAATTTAAAGCAATAAGTTTGTTAGCCCATTGGTGTTAACGACTCTACGTTAACCCTATATTCTTGTTTACATTTAGGAACGACAACGTTACCTTTTCTGGCTGGTTATAGACCCTGTCACTTCCAAAATGTTTAAATCGGCGAATTCAACACTTCAACAGCTTTAATTGAAACATGTGTCAGCAAAATGCGCATCAAGAACACCCGGTACCATTTCCATGTCACTTTCTTCCCTGACAGATTTAGGCTTGACTCAGTAATATGGTTTTGCCTTTATAAAGAAAAACAATCAACAAATGACAGTCTGAACATGCCTTTCTAGCATCCACAAAATGAAACGCATTTCTCCCATTTCTCGTCTCCCTGCAAAATTTAATTCTCTCTCGTTAGCGCAAAAAAAGTGACAGGCGCTCTATCAAATTGCAACTAGATCCTCGTTCCTGCAAAATTCAAGCGATACAGGGCAAATAAAACATTCCAAAGTGATGTATGCATTCTTGGGGCCACAGGAATGTCACGGTTCACAGAGAAATGGACTTTATCGTATTCCCTAGTTGACCGAGAGAGATATACGTACTTCGCTTGTGTGCAAAACTCATTTAAAAGCTCTTTTTTTTATTTTTCTGCAATGCGTATCCACACCGGCCAACTGCTGTATTCGATTCAATACTGTGCAGATAACAGCTGGCGAACACTGACCAAGTTTAGAGTCTGATAGAGCAGAGATACCGTCGGTATTGTATACACTACATACAAGTGAATTTGGCACAACTCTGTGGTCGAGTGGTCAGCCCAATAAATTCTCACTTCAGAAGTCTGGAGATCGATCCCCAGCTGGGTACTACACTTTTCTTAAACTGGCATCAATTCCCTCCGTAAAACCTATTAAATATGAATAATATTAATATTAATAATATTAAATATGAATAACCTATAATATATCAATATGTCTCAATGTTTATTGTTCAGTAAATAAGATTTTTAAAAGAGATACTGGAGTCCACATGTCAATCGACCAATGAACTGTTTCAAAAGATTAGGGTCCTGACAGAGCAGTTAAATGCTCCGATATAAAAGAAACAGTTTAACTGCATTGAGACCATAACCGTAACTGATGAATTTAACATTTCCTGTCTTTATAGAAAAAATAATGGACTCAAAATCTAATTTTTAACGAAGCACACAAAATATTATAATTACTACATTTGGTATGTTTTGACAATGTTGGATACTTTGGCTTTATGAATTTTATAATTTTTTTTAAAAAAAGTGTACGTTTACAATGTTAAGAGTTTACCTCTCTAATTGTAAAGCCACCTAATATTAAAACATAAATAACTTAATAAGTAGCAGTGACAGTGTTTTGATCAAGTTTCACTGCAGTTACTGCAGAGCTAAACAGATGACAGACAATTGAGCTTATGTCTATAAGAAACTTTGGATAACATACAAGGGTCGTTTGGCAAATCTGGTGAATTTCCATGAAGGGGTGGAAATTCTTTATTGCAACATTGTGGGTTGGAAGCTCGATGATTCACGAGATTGTACAGAAAATTTGAATGTGCTACAAGATATAGTTCACTGTTGACAGCCACCCAAACTGGTCAGCATGATAGCCGCGATTGAAAATGGAAAAAACAGAGATTTGTGCTGTTATTAAAGATTTTTATTTGAAGGACTGGACTACTGCAAAACTCAAAACTGAATTGGATGAAGTTCACGCGGACTCTGCACTAAAATTGACATTTATTTTTGGATTAATTAATTTACGAGGGCTATTCAATAAAGATGATCACAATTTTTTTGACAATGTACCTCTACTCATCCTCATAATTTTGATGGTCCTCAAAATAGTCTTCCCTGAATGCAATGCACTTGTCCCAGCGTTTCTGCCAGTCTGCAAAGACATGCTGGAAACCATTTTTTGATAGATCTTTCAGAATCGCCTCCACAGCCTTCACCACTGCTTCTGATGATGGATAATGCCTCCCACGAAGCCGTTTCTTCAAGTTAGGGAATAGAAAAAAGTCATATGAGGCTAAACCCGGAGTATATGGAGGGTCAGGGATGCACTTTACGTTGATTTTTGCAAGATATTCAGCAACAACATTGGCAATATGCGGCCGCGCATTATCGTGGTGCAGCATCCAGCCTGCTTCACGGAAATGTGGCACCCAATGAAATGTTCAGTATTTCAGAAAGTGATCTTAAGGTAATTCGTCAATCCTCTCTCACAATGGCAGCAGCAGTGATGATGTTTTCGTCCGTAAGAGCAGTAACTGGAGCACCGGGAACACCTTCCTTTGAAATTGATTGTCTCCCCTCTTTAAACAATTTAAACCACCTTCGAGCTGTGCTGTAGGGAAGAACAGACTCTCTATAGGCCTCTTGTAACATTGTACAGGCCTCAACTGAAGATTGTTGAGACGAAAGCAAAATTTCAAAGCCGCATATTGTTCCTCGCGTTTACCTCCATTTCAGCTGTAGCCGATACTCAACATGTCTGGTTCTCACAGGCGGGAACCAGGAGTACTAACAATGGAACTACTACGGCGTGTTTGTTTCACATTAAGCTAACAGAATATAATAAGATTGAATTTTAATGCGAAAAATTATGACTGTGAAAAAGTTATCTACATTCTTTGTTGAACAGCCCTCGTAAATGTGGTTGTAGAAACACCGAAGATAAATCGCAATCTGGTCGCCCAATTAGGGACACCACTGAAAAAAATCCACGATCTAGTAATGCAAGACCGTGGAATCGAAATTCGTGAGATTGCTGAGACTGTAGGCATCTCAACTGAGGGAATGTACAATATCCTGCATGAAAAATTGGCAATGAAAAAGTTGTGTGCAAGATGGGTGCCGAGATTGCTCACATTCGACCAAAAGTGCATCCGAAGAACACTCCTACCGAGTGTCTGGCGATGTTTAATCGCAATGCGCAAGACCTCTTACGCCAATTTCTGACCGTGGATGAAACTTGGATCCATCATTAGACACCAGAGTCAAAGCAACAATGGACAAAGGCTGGTGAAAGTGCAACAAAAAACGCAAGGACCATTTTGTCAGCTGATGGCCACTGTTTTTTGGAATTCTCAAGAATAATCCTCATAGACTACTTGGAAGAAGGCAGAACCATAACTGGAGCCTATTAAGCTTCATTGATGGATCATTCGCAACATGTTTTCACTGAAAAGAGACCGAGATTGAAACACAAAAAGTACTCTTTCATCAGGATAATGCACCAGCGCACACATCAGCAATCGCAATGGCGAAACTGCATCAGTTGGGCTTTGAATTGATTCTTCATCACCTTATTCAATACACCAGACTTAGCCCCAATTGACTTCTTGTTTCCAAAACTTGAAAATTTGGCTTGGTGGTAAGAAATGTTCATCAAATGAAGCGATAGTTACCGTCAACAAGTATTTTGCAGGCCTTGAGGGAACCTATTTTTAAGACAGGATGAAAAAGCTGGAACATCGCTGGACCATATGTATAGCCATCAATGAAGACTATGGCGAGAAATTTAGCGAGATGTTTATGAATTTTTTACCAGACTTATCAAACGACCTATGTAAATGAGTTTTCATTATGTAAATGTTGTTTTAGCATCACTTTCTACACAACAACCTCAGAAACTAATTAATACGAAGCATTAGAAAGGTTTAAAACCAGTTTGTAGCCAAATAAGTCTGATTTTATTTTTATTTAAAATGCATATTTTTTTTTTCCTCACAATCACAAATGGATATTCGCATACTATGTACATGTTTTAATTTATATACTTGTAAATTATAGTTTATGAATTTCCTACAGTTCCAACGGAACTGTATGAGTTCCGTTGGTGCATTCTGCTGTTTATCTCATATACGTCAAGAGAATTCATCACTATCATTGTCTTCATGGTTTGAGTATTGCAAATTTATTATGATAGGCTCCAAAATCTCTTCACGTGCTATTTCTTTCTTCTTCGTCTTCTTTTAGTTTATCTGTGTATGTCTCGCAGTTTTCCCAGTCTTGTGTTACCTTGAGAATTATTTCGTAAATAAGTTGTTCAACATCAATCAGTTTAAAGGTATTATTTATATTTGAAATATAAATTGACAATTTGACTGCACTGACAGTGGTAAGAGTGAAGGCGGATTACCTCATGTCTCATTTTAATTGTAAGTTGATCCAGCTGATACACTTTTTCCTGGGGTTTAAACGGAAGAACAACTGAATAACACTGCTTTGAACTCTCTAGAGTAAATAGAAATTACAAACCATTCCTAAATAAACATATGTGACGGACGACTCACGTTCTGCCAAACCAGCAGGAAGTGTACTGCTTGCTCTCCATGGTATTTAACAGTCTTATTCGAAGTAATTCTTCTATCACGTCATGTCAAACGTTTACGCTTCAGTTCTGAGTAATTACAAATATGTACACGCATACACGCCAACCAATAATGGTGATTATTTATTAGAGTGCTTACGTCACGATGCATTGTTGTAATATATTGGTACTTTATTTGTATGACCTAAAGTTATGGAGTTTTTATGGTCATATTAGATACATTATTCCCCAGCTTCCTCATGGCTTTTTTTGTATGTAAAATTTGAATTTTGTCTTAGCACAAATAGTATTTATTAGAAATGGATTCAGCTGGCGCTCGTCACACACCACTTGCGCGGAATGCAATATAACACCACAGTACTCCGATTTATTGCTCACCTAGTAGCATTCAAGGACAAATATCCCATTTTAGAAACATAATAGGAGTGGAATGATTGAACTTAAAAAAATATTTTCTCTTGAAACACGGTAGCAGAAATTATATAATTTCAAAGAAAATTATGTCGAAACTTGTCTGATATATTCGTCACAGGAAAGTCAAATGTATCAGGCTTATCATAACAATCAAAATATATAATACTCGTAGCAGTATCAGGGTATTTGAGTTGAGCAATTTTGGCTACACCATTATGGATTCACTTTTGCCATTTTTTTTTTTTTTTTTTTTTTTTTTTTTTGCCTCTAGAATAAAGTTATTCTTGAGGACAGCACACGAAACCGGCGTGAAAGAAGGGCAAGGTAAACATGAAGCGCGTGAGAGCACACCCCGCTTACATCACCGCTGCACCTGGTCCCAAAACGTGTTAGGCAGGGGCAACCCATGAAGTCATCATCACAAAGAGAACTGACCTTGCATTCTCAACGTCCCCGGCACTGGAATGTCCGCTTCTTTGAGAATTCAATCACATCCTTCCACAATGCTGTGCACCCCGACAATTATACTGAGCTCCAAAATTCTGCAGTGTATTTCAAACAATTGAATTCGTAAGAACTTTAGTATTTCCTCGAGGAAGGGCTAAGAATGCAGCGTATACCTATTGATTGGATGGATACAAAGCCCGAAAAAGCTGATCAAGAGCTTATATTAGCAATACCAATACATACTCTCTGGTGCCCTTGAAAAGAAACTGGGGAACGCTGATTTTCTGTATCCACAACAATTTCTCTAAAACTTCAAGGTTTTCTTTCAAAATAAATAAATAATAAAGATTATACTACGAATTCTCTTCCCTCTCCATAAGTAAATCTGTTTCTCTCTGCGTTTTCAAGAGCACCCCAATTTCTTCCAATTGGCTTGCAGCTAAAGACGTTAAAGGAATTCTATCGTTCTCCATTCTTAATGGATCTTCATGCATTCTCTACGAATCTATAATTTCAATTAAACTGCCAGATTTCCTTGTTGCTTGTGAGTATGCCCTAATGATTTTATTTATTTCATTTCAGCTGCATCCAAAATTCTGATCCATGCTATGACGCTATTTCCTGCCTTTTCCATAACCGGCGCGCTAAGTCAGGGTAAGCTCATATCAAGATAGATTTTGGAAGTAACACGCTTACCAGGGATGCAAATAAAATGCTTGGAAAGAGTATATACATGCAGCAGTTGGGCAAACACTGCTCTATGGAGTAGAGATTTGGAGAGGTGAGGAAGGATGGGAAAATGCAAATAAGGTGCCCACGAGCTTTTGTAAGTTAATTTTGGGTTTGACGAGAGCCTCGTCTGCTGGTGTTGCGGAGATAGACTTAGGGAGATTTGGCATCAAAGCTAAAATTATAGTAAGAGTATTGAAGTACTGGTTTAGAATTAAGGAATTGGGAAACAAAAAAGCAGTATCTGGAGGTGCAGCAAAAGCTTAATAAAGATGATACTTGGCGTAAGTGCATGGTACGAGCTCTAGATGAAATAGGTTGTGAAGATATGCGCAAGGTTGAGCAGGTGTTAGAGGGCTTTGGAAAAGAGTTAAATTGACAATCGAAGATATAGGCAGGCAGGAAGACTTCTGGCAGTTTTAATTCCATAACTACATCATATTGTCGCGAGCTCATTGTTGATTGAGGCGGCGCGGCGAGGCATTCAAAGGGACAGGCAGTGCGTGTATAGATAAAAGCTCGCCGAAACGGTGGGGGAAGGAGACGGATTTCTCGAGAGTTCTAGTTCTTTGTTCTAACCGTCTTGATTGTTGAACATTCCGGAATGCGAGTAATCTATAAAAAAGGGAGCCCGCCCGCCAAAAGAATCTGTCGGTAATTGAACTCGCGTGCGTGAACAGCTATGTTGTGGTCGTTGACCTTGCAAGTTGTATTGTGTATGTGACGTAAGTGTGTTTCTACGGAAATAAAAGGTAACTTGTAGTGTTTGTAGCCTGGACTTTAGATTTCACGAACCAACAAAGTCACAATTGGTGTCAGCAGTGAGACATTACGACGATGGAGGCTGCGTTGGTACAGACTTTAGAGAAGTTGGAAATCACAAATAAAAACCTCTCCGCCGAGATGAATGAAATGAAGACGGCTAACGACAACCTCGCCGCGACGATGACTGCGAAGATGACCGAATTAACAGCGAAGATGGAGGCGGTGAAGAGCAATCTGGCCGCGAAATTGGAGATGACAAATCACAACCTGACTGTGAAGATCACTGAAGTAGCCACGGAAATGAAGGTGGCGAAAGGGGCCCTCACCGCCAAATTTAAGGAACAGTTGTCCGGCGTGAGGGATGACGTCACGGAGTTGGTAAAGCGGATGGGCCAAATGGACGAGCGTGTCGAAGACCTGGCGAGCCGCGTTAACAACCTAGAGGTCCCTGAACGCCATGGTGGAGGACATCGTCGGCAGAAGGATGAAAGATTTGAAGGCCGATGCGTCGGGTCGCGACACATCTGCGCGCGTCCAACCGCCGAAGTACGACGGCACGTCCACGTTCGAAGTCTTCAGCCGCCAATTCGACACGGTGGCCAAGCACAAGTGGCCACCCGAGGAGGAGGCCGCACAGCTAATAGCCAGCCTCCAGGGACGGGCCGCAGAAGTCCTGAACGCGGTCCAGACAGCAGTGGCGGCCAAAGTTATCTGGGAGGCCCTGGAGAACCGCTTCGGGAACCACCACTTGGCCGCAGACTACCGCAGCCAACTAAGTCAAGAACGCAGCAGCCAGGGGAGACGCTGCAGGAGTTCGCTCTGGTATGTCGATCTTTGTGATAGAGCAGTAAGAGAAGGACTTGAATGGGACAGGTCAAAAGTGGTAATACTAAAAGGCTTGGAGAAATGCAAGGAAAGTACTCACTTAGTTGGAATTTAAAATACTATTGGCACTAACAGTAACAATAACTTGGGGCATAGGAACAATGAACCAAGTTTGCACCCATATGCGGAAATCCCTCAAAAGGGTAGTCTAGTCAAGTACTATCTGCAGAGCACAAGAAGGCAAGCTAGAGGAATGCGTAAGGTAATCACTTTTGCTGTCCGTAAGGTTTTTATGCTCGCCTTCCGAGTATGAGAAGGATGCTAATTTTGTTTAAAATACCTAAGTGTTGTCACATAACTCACCCACACATAATACCAATCACTGCAGTTAAATACTGAAACGAGCATTAGATCTGGCAACATGGGTGACTCATATGCACTCATACACTCATTTCCTAGTAAATAATTCCACTATCAGAACAGATAAAACAGTTCAAACCCCTCTACCCTTCATTTATCTCTTGCCTTCTACACATAATTTGGAAGTACAAACTTTTGATTCAGAGACCCGCAAAAACTCGACTATCGATTAAATCTTATTAAGGAATTTATAAATAAAATGCTTAAGGTAATTTGAACAGAAACTATGACAGGAATAGCAGTTTAAAATTTAGTAAGTAAAATATGCAAATAACTAACTCTAGGAAAAGTTAATTTTCCACGAACTCTACACCCTGATTAGAATTATCTATTCACTACGATGTTCATAATCATTTATTTTTCGGTTAGTTATATTCGATATCGTGAGGATGATGCACATTGTCATCATAATATACCTATCACATACTTGATCAGCATCGTTAAAACCACTGAGAAAATTAAACGGCGAAAAATGTTCATTTGTCATTAAAATGTAAATATGAACATTGGAATTTAATCGACCTTCGCATTAGAATTGCTCTGTTGAGATATATGAAATTTTATCGTTAATCAGTTGTGCTTAAAGAAAAATCTAGACGATAATTTTCCAACCATTTTCCAGGTAATCCTTATCGATGCTTACATTTTTCTTTAGGTAATATCTCATGGTATGCAACTGAAATCTGAACTCTTCTGCTTTTCCATTGTGAGAGCTATTTATAACATTAAAAAAACTACGTGGAATCCGCATGTCGTTTGCATTCAAATGGTTATGCTTGGATGCTGAGACCTTGTAGACCTTCCCAATGATACATAGTTTCCATAACGTGTATGTATGAATCATACCCAAAACGCTTATCATACAAAAAAAAAACCGAAACTGCATTGTGTTATAATAAAACAAAAAGCTCTCAAAATGCCGCTTCACAATACGAGCATGTCAAACCATAGTAACTAACCAATAGCGCGACAGCTGCACGACAAATGTGGGAACAAAAGAGAATCAAATTATTGACGTTCATAAGCAAAAAATGCAAAAGCGATGGTTTGAAAAGCTTTTCTGCAATTCATGTTAAATCAAATTGCCGCAATGGTGAGTGGGTGAAAAAAAAAGGCCTTAAATTTGGAAGCAGCAGATATAATTCAGTTGGAGTTGACGCTCTTGGTTCAGTGATCGGCTTGTTTGTTATTGGCATATTCGAGAGACCTGTCATGAAAATGTTGTGAGTGTAGGAGCATGTACGAGCTGCAATTGATGGCAGAACAGTAGTGCATTTTCTATTATAGTAGAGAAGCAGACGAACTATTCTATTGCTATACGAAATTCGATAACATTTCATCGGAATACGTTCCAACACTCAATTTTAAAAACAGCACTATTTTAGAAAAACCTTTATGTGCAAATTGAGTGTGGTACAGAGGAGATTCGTCACGGAGGTCCAAACTTGCTCTACTGTACCTATGTCCCCAAGTGGGGCACTCCCGAGAGGAAGGATGAGGAGTGCAGTTAAGTGCTTAGTCCTGGACCCGTAGGACCAAGGACCCGGGCCTTCTACCCGGGAGCGATGGATACTCCGGGGTTCTTTCCATAAGGCAATACCTTGAGTCTAAAATGTCCCCGCGCTGAGCAAAACGTCAAGACGGGATGGAAGTGGATACGCCACTTAGGCGCGTCAACCCCGCAGGGAAGACTACCGGAAGCCTCGGTGGGGCCGCCTGGTGATCTAGCACACCTTCTACTAGCTCTACAGGCTAATGCCCGGGACTTATTAGGCAACCCTTTAGCCCCTCCGGGCGACCATAGCCTATTCCCCGTGGGTGTCGGGAACACACTGCCCCCTGGAGTCTAACCCAATCCAAACAACTCCCCGAAGGGAGGGGCTCGGCAGTTCGGCCCGAGGTTCCTCTAGTAACGCCAGAGGTACCACGAGTGCTAAGGGTCAGCAGCGCCCGCACCTCGGCAGCTGAAGGGGACGGATCCCCTCCCCTACGGGAGGATGAGGAGACAGAAGGCGGAGTACCAAGGAGCCACAACAGATGGCAACATCCTTACACTTTACCAGCTGAAAACTCCCGGCAGGCCAGTACAACCGGCATCCAACGCTACTGTAGTCCAGAAATGACCTCAATAGACCGGGTTCAGACACCGTCTTATCAGAGAAGGAAGTTTTACCAAGAGCATATCATCCTGCTATGCAACGCCGAGACTCCCGCCGACACTTCTATCCTGATAGAGACCACCAATATATGAAATGGAGGGACAGGAAATTCGGTACGTAATTAACCTGCCAAGCATTCGAAAAAACCCGAAAAAATCCATGGATCAGGTAGATCAGCCACGGGAATCGAATCCAGACCTCCCGAATACGGGCCACAGAGGAAACCGCCTGAACCATCCGGCTCGGTCCCACATAAGACAATTTCTGCCATTCTTTATCTGAATTAACATAAAGGTAAAAATATGTTTTTGAACGAAGAGTTTGTAAAAGAGTGAATAAGTAATATGTTAAGTTCCGAAATTGCTAGGTTTTAATACCAATTACATACAGTATTTATAATGCGTAAATAACTGGTATACCGTTACAATTATTTAATAGAAATATTCAAATTCGTTCCGTTTTAAAAATATAGTTTTCAAACAGATTTACATTAGACGCCGTATTGATAAGCTGATATTACAAAAGTTTACTTAAACTTGGCATACTCCTGAAACTGATACTTAATCTTTTTATGGACAGAAATAGAATAGTAACATCACTTTGCCCGCCTCGGTAGCGTAGATGGTAGCTAGCGTGTCTGCCTCACTTTCAAGAGGTGCCAAGTTCGAATCTCGGTTCGGGTGAGTTACCCGGATAAAGTTTTTTTTCCGGGATTTTCCCTTATCCTGATAGACGAATGTCGGGTAACTCGAAGCACCATGGTAGATGGTAGCTAGCGTGTCTGCCTCACTTTCAAGAGGTGCCAAGTTCGAATCTCGGTTCGGGTGAGTTACCCGGATAAAGTTTTTTTTTCCGGGATTTTCCCTTATCCTGATAGACGAATGTCGGGTAACTCGAAGCACCATGGACCCAAGACTCATTTGAGCATCATTTCATCAATTCCATTCATCGTCAGATATGACTTAACGTTGGAGGACGTAAATTGCACAAAAAAGCATCACTTCAGAACCGATTGCAGGCATATGGAGATTTCTTAAATAAACATTATCTCCAAATATAATACTCCGGTGTATTTACATGTCATCAAAAACGGGGGGTAGCAAATTTCTTGGATTTTCTTAAACAGCAGCCCTGATTGTTTCTCCGTTTAGAAGTGTTTTCTGAAATTTTTTCCCACAGTAATTGTTTTGTTAGGAGCGCTGATATAGGATTTTTTGTGTAGATGACATTCCAGAATGTCAGTAATCATTGAAGAAGAAGGGTATGCGGGATAGGGGATAGAAGTAATGTATTGTTGCACAAGTAAGCAGTACTACATCTGCATGCCTCATCCTCAATATTAAATGAAACTCAGCATGCCGATGTTTTCTTCACTTAACTGCACTTTCAATGCCTCGCGCGTTTGTTCCGTAACCGTTTAGTTTCTCTTCAACATCGAATTTGGCCAACGGTACTTCAGAGCTTGTTTTTTCACAAGTTTTATTGCTGCCTTAAATGTATGGTTCACTTGGAACGTCACACCTAAGTAGTGTACTTCGTTAGACATTTAAAGTTGTCTTGTTAAAAAAATGACCAATGGATTACTTTAACATAATAAACAGACAACATGTAGTATAGCAAGAGTAAAGCAATTCTGGGCGGACATGTTTGTAGTTTCCAGTAATCATTTAAGCGTTTTGTGTACTGTTTTAAAAATAGGCTGGCTGCTTCCTGAACTCCTGCATTCCATACCTTTCCTTTCGATAAGCACATTAAAATAAAGTACACAAACGCTGATGGACAGAAAATTAAAAAGATGCCGCAGCTGCGAACTAAAATCGAATGGTTGCAAAATGGTCACGTTCTCCAGATGGAGGAAGGGAAAAAACCTGAACGAAAACCAATTATGGGGAGCTAATTAGATTCCAAAACGAGATAAGGATAGTTAATAAAGCAATCAAAACAAAAGAGCTCGCTGCAGACTGGATTTGCATCGATTTAAGATTAATTTGCAGCAGATGTCCTTCTGTAGTTGCAATCTTGGGTGTACATCGCGGAAGTTCATTTGTTACAAAAGGGCTAGAGCAGGTCTACTAGATAATTACACTAGGCAACAACAACAAAATAATTTTTGGATGTTTCGAGCACTTCATGAGGCAATACCTACTAATTTTGGGTTGAGAAAAACAAATATGACAATGAAAAAATGTTATTAGCTCATGTTTCTATGATATACACAAGGTGAACTATTACATATTAACGGATTGAGAGAAAAGACTACATTTTAATTACATACATGTTAAAAACAATGAAAGTGCATTTGATTTTTTTAAACTGGTAATTACACACTAAGAGTTCTAAATTGCTGGAAAAATACTTCGATGATAGTCGTGTCTGAAGAGAATCATGTGGTGGCCTATTGACTTCGTCGTCTTTTAGCTTGCCTCTTGTGATACAAAGACCAATCCGTAAGCATTATTTCATTCCAACGGCCCTGGTATCTTTGTTCCATAACAGAAATGTCCTGATGGAATCTCTCCCCATGTTCATCACTAACAGCTCCACAACTAGGAGCGAAAAAGTCTAGGTGGGAGTGCAGAAAATGGATCTTAAGGGACATGTTGCATCCAAGGTTACGGTATTTTTGCAGGAGCACTGTCACCAAATGCTTGTCGTTATCATCTCTTTTGCTGCCTAAAAATCTATGAAACAACTCCCTGAAGGCTCCCCAAGCTTTTCTTTCCCCTCAAAAATTTGGTCAGATGCAGGATCCTTAACAAGTTCTCTTATTTGTGGTCCGACAAAAATGCCTTCCTTAACTTTTGCATCACCAAATTTCCAAAATTTCTCTCTGATTATGTTTTTTTATTTCACAGGTGTGCCAACTCCCAAAATAAATCCCCCAAATTTAAAATCTTCGCTCTAAAAATGAAATATTACTTTATCTTCAAAACAAGAGCTAAGCTATCATTTTAATGGTGATTTTTTAATTCAGCAGATGGAAATACATGTAAATTCACTATTTTTAAGCCCGAAACATTTTCATTGTTGCCCAGTGTTATTATCGAAACTATAATATCAGTATATTTTTTTATAAACGGTCAATCGTGGCTAGTTAAAAATGTTTTTGAAGTAAATACAATATAATCGTTCTTTCATACAAGCTATAGGCTGGAAAGTGCAATCAGATTGGAAAATACAATACCATAGTCGAGATTTAAACCACGGTTATTTGACTGACCGTATTCTTGCTCTAACCACCTGATCTGTCATAGTTTGATGTTACGGCCCTGGACTCTACAACTGACTAGACGTGAAAAAAAAGAAATATATATATATATATATATAATTTTTTAATTGTATAAAAAATGTATCCTAAAGATAATGAACAAAAACTGATCTTCATAACGAGGATGAAGACAGGCACTGATTCTTATACATTATATCGTTTTTAGGTTCTTCCGCTTGCTTAAAAGTTCTGCACATCTATGTACTTCCGCTCTATTTGTGCAAGTGTACTACATAGATCGTTTGGTAACTGGTAAAAAACTAAGAATCTTTTTTTTCCGTGAACATCTCACCTTATTTCTCGATATAGTCTCCATTGATGGCTATAGACTTGGCCCAGTGATGTTCCAGTCCAAAGCGATGCTCAAAGCTCAAATCCGCACTTTCGCCACTTCGATTGCTGAAGTATGCAATGATGCATTATCCTGGTCAAAGAGCACTTTTTTCGTTTCAATCTCGGTCTCTTCAGTCAACTCATGTTGTAAACGATTCAACAATGAAGCATAATAGGCTTCGGTTATGATTCTGCCTCTTTACAAGTAGTCTATTAGGATTATTCCTTGAGAATCCCCCCCCCCCCCCAAAAAAAAGAAAACAGTGGACATCACCTTGCCAGCTGACAAAATGGCCCTTGACTTCTTTGGTGCATTTTCACCTCCCTTTGTCCATCGTTTTGACTGTTGTGTTGACCCTAGTGTGTACAGTCTGATTTTTAAAAGAACATACGCGATAGTCATCTGTTTCTCCACGTGAGGTTCCGCAATGTTGCCCAACAGCAGACAGGAAGTAATGCAGCAATACTTTGAGGAACCAAAGTTATACCAAACTCTTTAAAAACTATTTGAATTGTTTATTAAACCAAGGATAGTAAGTAAATTTTTAAAAATTATAATAGCTTTTTATTTTTTTAAGGGTAGAAATATCCTTAACAGTTTTCTGATATTTAAATATAGTATTAAAATTTACTACATTTCTCTAAAAAAGATGAAATCCTAATAATAAAAAATCTGGTATTTATCAATTTAATTGTTTAGATTGTGATCAGCTTTACATTGGTAAGACGAAACGTAATTTGGAAACCACAACGAAAGTACATTTTCGTAACATTAAGTATAAACAAACTGATAAATCGGCCGTAGCAGATCATTTTTGGTCATTTAACCATAATATAAATCCTGAAGTTATTGATAATACTGAAAAAACATAATGACATAGTAACTTCCTTAACGACGAATGTGTTTTCTCTGACTGACGACGCGAACAAGGGTTCGTGAAATGGATTTCAACTCCAACTATTTCAACTAATAAGAAAAATCGATATCATTTTCCTTAAGATAAGTGAAGTCTTTTGTTACAAATAGTTATATTTGTATAATACTTATTGCATCACTGTAACTAGCTTCATTTTCTACGTCATTGCTATTATTATAGTTTATGAGTTACTTATTTTTCTAATTCAGTGGAACTGCCACATCCATTTGAAAGTGAATGTCACTTACGTCAAAAGACAATTCGTCATTGCCACAATCTTCGTTTGAGTTTTAGAAATTTATAATGATATGCTCCAAAATCTCGTCACGTGCTATTTCTTTCCAAAAGTCGTGTTGTAGTTCTTCTGCATGTCTCAGGTAGTTTTCTCAGTCTTGTTATTGTGACTTTGTGGGTTCGTGAAATGAAAAGTCCAATTACACCACTCAAAAATGTTCTTTATTTCCACCGACTTACAGTTAAACTCTTGCCAATTACACAGAATTACGTAATGCACACAATTACGATTCACCAGTTCGTCCGTTACAATTTCACTTGCACTCGTAATTACGTACAATCTTCCGATGCTCTCACACAGTCTTCTCGTCGTACACTAGCACTGCATCCTTACACCAAGAACTGACTGACTCACCAACTCGACGTGCTGCTTATATAGGGCCAGCGGGTCGATCGGAAGGTTCCAGATTAGAGGAAATATCCCGTAATTTCGAGAACACAGGTGGAACAGAAACAGACGGCGCCGTGATGTTTTTTGTCCCAGCCATCCCTTCTTAACGCTATAAGACAAACCAGGGGGCGGGGCGAACACCGACCCGTCTGCTGCTCGCCCAGTCTATAGGGTGTTCCGACGCTCGGGTGACATGTTAACTTATGTCTTGTTAACTTCTTCGTCAATCAGGCGTTCACCGACTGTCAGTTTAAAAATACTGTTTCTGTTCGCAACCTCCCTAATTCAATTGGATTGCATTGGCCCTGGTAACGGGGAAGAGGGATTATCTCATGTCCCATTTCAATTGAAAGGTGACCCAATTGATACATTTTTCATGATTTTTAAACGGAAAACCTATAAGAAGACTGATCTGAACTCTTTAGAGTAAACAAATGAAGCATTAATAAACAAAAGTACCATATAACAGCTCATGTTCTGCAGATAAAGCATTCCACACACTAACAGGACGTGTATCGTTTACTTTCTGTCGTATTTAACATATATCTTGGCTTGTTCTAAGTAATTCTTTTAACAGTCATGTCAACAATTAACATTTCAGTTCTGAGTACGTAATTACAAAAATATGTACACATATTTATCAACTGTTTATCAACAAGAAGGCAAGCGGGGCCTGAAGAGGAAGAGCAGTTTGAACTTTTATCTGCTTTGCTAGCGGATCTGTTTACTAGGAAATGAGTGTATGAGCGTGCATATGAGTCACACATGTTGCCATATATCATGCATGTTGTAGTAACTGCGTGATAGGTATTATGTATGGGTGAGTTATGTGATAACACTTGTGAATGTTTAACGAATCTATCATCCTTGTCATACTCGGAAGGCGAGCATAAGCACCGTGCGGACAGCAAAAGTGATTACGTTACACATTCCTCTACCTTGCCTTCTTGTGCTGGGCAGACAGTATTTTATTACTACTTTTATGATGTACAATGTTCTGCATATTATTTTCCACACCACGAGTTTACAGAATCTCTTGCTTAATGCCGGACATGACACACGTTTAAATAAATTCTGACATCTATTATGAATTTGAATCTAGAAACTCTAAACGCTGTAAAAACACTGAATTTCTGTAGAAGGTTATCTCCCCTGAATTCAGCACAAGGAGATTTCCATTCATTTGATTGGTATATCCCAGTTCTGTAACATGTTCAACGAAGCGAAACGTGTGACCTTCAATTGAAAAGGAACAAATTCCTGTAGGCCAAAAAGAACAAAAAAGAAGCTTTTTCCCAACACGGTTGAAGGACGTGTGAAGTAAACTAATGACATCAAAGCTCTTCCGTTTCATGCAGTAAGTTCTGTATGTCCGCAGAGCGATGATTCACTAGTTTAATATTCATATAACGGAATATATGAGAGTCACGTAATATTGAGTGCTTTTAACTTCTCCATTTAACTGTGATTTATAATTTTGTGTTGAATAAAGTAGCTTTATTGATCCTTGGTGGAAAGCTGTTTTATACTTCTAGAATGGATGAACTCCTCGTTATGAAACAATTGCAACATGGTCCAACACGTTAAAGCACTATGCTTTGTAAGTATTGCTTACCTTCAAAACAAAACTATAATGGGATATCACTAGAGGCTAACATCCTACAACCAGAAAACAAAATGCAACAGTTAAAACAAAATATACGAGAGTGCTCTGAATCGTGTCCGACCTAATAAAGATACAAGACATTTTTTAGAATTTTTTTTCAACATACTCTCTACACAATTCTACCAGCGCTGTTCCCATCTCTGTAACCCGTCCAAATAGTACTCGGCGTTTCTCTATGCAAAAACAATTGTTCACGAAGGTGACTGCCTCTTCATTTGACGAAAATCTGTCCTCCGAGTGCAATTATCAGATGAGGGAACAAAAAGAAGTCACTTGGAGCTAGACCTGGCGAGTTCCATCAGTTCAAATCGTAATTCATGGCTTTTCGCCTTTGCAACCGCTCAGGTGTACGTTATCTTGGTCAAACAAGATTTTTCTTTTTCTGAAAATGTGACGTTTTTCCGCAAGTTCTGCCTCCAGTTTGTCAAGTAATGATGCGTAGTATGCTCCTGTAATGCCTTTTCCTTTTTGAAGATAATCGATTAAAATAACTCCATGACCGTCCCAAAAAACAGTCGCCATCACTTTCCCAGCCGGAAAAAAAAAACTTTTTTTTTTGGAGCCGGTTCCCCCTTTGCAGTCCACTGTTTGCACTGTATTTTTGTTTCCGGAGTATAATGGTTTACCCAAATTTCTATTGCTCCTAAACTGCGCCAACAGAGCGTTGAAAATGTTCATTCGAACACGTTTTTGGTCTAAATTGGGCAAACGCAGCACCCAACGCGCGGACAGCTTTCATATTTAAATGTTGATTTAATATTTGACAAACACGTTCTTTTGACATGTTCATAGCCTCTGCTATCTCTCTCAGTTTAATTCGGCGGTCGTCTAGCACCATTTGGTGAACTTTGGCGATGTTAACGTCGGTACTGCAGTTTTCGGACGTCCCGAACGCTCATTGTCCCCCAAGCTCTTACGGCCACGTTTAAATTCACCTGTCCAAAATTTCACTGTGGTAAATGATGGTACAGAGTCCCCATAACTGCCCGCCTCGGTAGCGTGAATGGTAGCGTGTGTGCCTCACGTTCAAGAGGTCCTGAGTTCGAATCTCGCTAAGGATGAGTTACCTGGATATGGATTTTCCGGGGTTTTCCATTATCCTGAAAGACGAATGACGGATAACTCTAAGCTGCATGGACCCTGGGCTCATTTGAGCATCATTTCATCCGTTCCACTCATCGCCCGATATGACTTACCGTTGGAGGACGTGAGTTACACACACACACACACACACACACACACACACACACACACACACACACACACACACACACACACACACAGTCCCCATACATAGAATTCAACTCATCTTTGAGTTGCGTAGGCGCAATGCCTTTCAAAAACAAATATTTAATGACAGTTTGATACCCGATTTTATCCTTTTCATAAAAACACATCAACTCAAGCGATTGTTACATAACTGAGCGTCCTAAGCGGCTGAAACTTTGGTGAGTATCTGCTAACATATGAACAACGAAATTAACTACCCCTCATTTACGAGTGCTGCCATCTTCATGTTGAGGCCGAAAACTTCAGACCACCCTCGTATACAGATTTGTTCTGATCTTGAATTGGAACCAAAAAGAAACATTTATTTTGAAATACTGAGTGAGTGTTTCCGTTTTATTAATTTATGTATGTAAAAGCTATAGTATAAATATTTTCATTTCTCACAATAAAGTTAACCACTAATTTTTGAAAATCTGTTGACAAAGACTTTACTGAACACTGTTTTGACCCAAGAGGATGGTAGGATGCCAAATGCTTCGCAAAAGGTTGGCATTCTGGAGCTCACCTTAATGACCATTTTGTCCACCAGTTAAAATCATGTAATATCTTTGATAAATCATATTGCATTCAATATTTGAATTTTACTACTTTTATCTTATCTCGTACTTTTTTTATTTTCGGTATGTGTTTACTTGCGATTTAATTTATGGGCTGTAAGGTAGAGCCGCAGAGTTGGTAGTACATTATTAATTTTATACCGCTTATACTATTTTTATTATTCACTACTGTAAAAAATAGCATGCATTGGAGAACCTCTTAGGCAAAAATTAGTCCACTTGCTCTTGTATTTTCAAACTCTTCAGCGTTCCCAATGTATTATTTACCGCAGTTGTATTACAGTACATTGCTTCACAGTTCCTACTGTGCTTAAACATTAATATATTATCTATAACATTGTAGGAAGGGTAGCTATATCACTTTAAATGGGTGTGTGACAAGGCAAACACCCAGCATGTGACAGCATGACATCAACAGAGATCTGAGCTAAGCAACCGGCAGGTATAGTATATAATTAATTCAAGATAAGAGAACAGCGTCCTCGTCCCTCCAAATGCCTGTCGATAACATTTACCGTTGTTGCATGCTACAGCGATTGCAGATATTGACACAGAATCCCATGCGGCAATTCAACTGCGATCTACAGATATAAACAAGGCAGAGAGCAAAGGCCTTGCATCGAGTACCAATGTAACCTTTTAAGAAACATTGTAGTAATTTATTGCAATGATTGCTTTACAGGTCGCTGCTCCAGGTTCAACTACATGGGAGAGGTTGCTATAATGGTAAAAGCAAACGTTTCGATCAAACATTCACGGGATCATTTAAAAGTCTTATGTAATATAAAAGTTGTATAGAGTGGCGTTGAATAGGGAAAAATTGTTGTTCTAAGTGATAGCTCTGGCTATTCCAGCAGAAAAAAGTACTAGTTTTCCAAATAACTTCCTAGATACCCTTGGTCCACTGTTACTCGACTTACTTGGATAATTTCAGATCAAGAAGTTGTTCTTCATTCTATTACCAACATTGCAAAGAGACAAGAGAATTCTGTTCTCCATCCCCTTTCCTTTCACACATTCAATCATGCACAAATCTTAACTAGTTTTTTTTTTTTTAATTTAGTTTTGCTTTTTCTACCATTGTTTACTGGCACTTTGCTGCAACATTGTTGTAGCGTAGTGATAAAGTAACGAAGCAAAAATTGAGCTCTTTTTTCTTTTAATACTAGACTCATTTAACAATTTCGCATTCCTTGCTAGCAATGATTAATAATGTGGCAGTTATGAGGAAACACCATAAACCTTTCCTTTTCTGTCTTGTGTAGTGAACCAAAATCATTTGAGATTCATGCCAGAATAGCAAGCCGCTGATAAATAATGTATTCCATTGGTTATCTCTGAACGAAATAGCAAAACTATACCAGTAGCATCCAGCCACTGAACTGATTTTAGTTTATGACATCTTCTGCATAAATTCTTGGCAACAATACCATAAAACTTTATTGTTTAATACAAACCAAGATTAAATCCCATGTTATCCACTTCAACCGATTAAGAAAGGGGGAGCTGGAAGCAATGTAAAGATTACTGAAACGCTCCAGAAAAAAACTGCATTATGAAGATAGGGAAGCTATGAGGGAAAACACAAAACGAGAGGGATTATAAGTTAATGCGAGGTTTGGCTCAAGATAAAAAGAAAATTTCATTATAACAGGGGGGAGGAGGAAACTTGTGTTTCTTTTAATATTTGCACACAACATTCACTCGCTCCACTCAGTAAGAAAGGGGCGAGATTATTTGTGTCGAGTTTTGCAGCCGAGATTGTGAGATAGACTAGCAATTCAAAATCCCTTCTACAGAAATTCGAGATACATTGCTGCGAACATTTTATCACTGACACGATGTGCAGAAAATAGCGGTTATTCTGTTTCAAAGTTTCTTTTTCTCTCTTTATCCCCCTCGTATGGAGAACTTGCAGGAGGGCCTCCAGGGTCAAATGTCTGTCGAGGAGCAAACTGTAAGACAGAGTGATCAGAAGAAATGTGATAGAGAGGAGGGTATTATGGAATACCAAGATATCGGCTCTGCTGCTGGTGCTATCACGCGGGAGTGCCATGAAAGTAGTCGAAAAATACTCGCATGATGCATTGCAGTGATAGTTGACAGTTTGTTGTCATTCCACTCGCTACAGAATAAAGTGTGTTTTGTGATATTCAAAAGTTTTTGCAGGCAAATTTTCAAGAATTTTAACCCACTAGTACGCTTGTAACTTGGATATTGGTGCTACGCATAAGGTACACTAAAAGAAATTAGTTTGTTATACTGTGTTCGTTTTTTAGCTGGCAATGTTTTGTCCATCGCTTTAAAGGTTCATTGTCCAAGGTACCGTTTCGAGTATCGTGAAGTAGCATATTTCACAATACCCGACGTAAAAGTATGTTTCATATAACCATACAAAATACACACACTGAATACAATTACAGTTAAAATGAGTTTTGGGTATAATATTAGTGGCTGAACTATTATTAGTTATTTGAACAGAAATATAGCCTAATTTAAATCTAAAATGGGGTTATTAGATTAAATTGAAATGCAAACAAAACCTATTTCTTCTAATATTCCAGTCTTGGTCTACATTTGTTTCTAGATGTTTTGTCTATTTCAAACCAATCATATTTCATTATTTATGAAATGTAATTTTGCACTGTTTTAAACCTATTGCATAATACCCGACTATTTTATATTAACCTCCATTTGTATTATTCTTTAAATTCATTGTTTTATAACAAAAATGAATAGCAATGTTTTTACAAGTAACAGTTCATCACAATTAGCTATAATATGTACTCTGATGTACATCTCACGTAAGTTCCCTGAAATTGAACTGGGAGCCTTTGTGAGAGACGAGTGGCGTAACCACTGACTACGGCTCCTCTCCATTTCACCACAAATATAAATATTACTAACATTAACAACTTGAAGGCTTGAGCCCAATGAACCGATCCGTCTCATTTAGTCTTAATCTAACAATGTTATCATAGATATATGGAAGTCAGTCGGGCACAAGGGGTCATGGCCATTCTGTACTCATTGCTAAGATCCTAGTTCGCTGTAACTTATTCCTAGTTTGATCCATGGTCATGTCCCTCTTGTTCCACACCTGTGAAACCTCGGTCATGGCCTCATGCAGCGCCTTCTTTTGCTACTAAAACGGGCACAGAACAGGGGATGAATTCTTTCCAATTATCTCTCGAGTTATTTCCACAGGACATCCAAAGCAAGGCTAATCACTACTGCTTGTAGTCCCATTTTAAACTCTGCAACCCACCTTTTAATCAATGTTTATGGAGAGGCAGAGTATTTTCATGTACATTGCATTTCCTCCATGATTTATTTAAGCGTCAAGCCTTTCAAATAGAAATATTTAATCACTGCTCGTTTTTCTAAATTCTCAATTTTCGTGAAATTCTATACTTGTCTTCTTTAAAATTCTTTAAAATTCAGAAACGAAACAAGCTATTGACCTGTAACTATGGATACAAGCAAGCCTAGGGTTAAACTATATGATGCTATCCGTCAAACTGGCCCAGTGGTGCGCTCCCTTTGTGTGGCCCGGGACTTATCAGCCGACCCTTGCATGATCATAATTGTTTTCTTTAATTGGATGTGTTACTGGTGCTATATTTACTGTGCCGGGAAGAAAGTAAAAGTTATTTTGAAAGCAGGGTGTCAAGTATTAGGGAGAGAGGAATAAACAAGTGAGCATTATCTAAGATTTGCAAGGTAATAGCTAAACTTCCGAGTCAAGTACAGTATGCGCGCGAGTTCTGATCTTCCAACCGTCGTGTCACCTCTGGATAACACTTTACGTTTTCGGGAACTTACAGCAGATTTATTGCACAAGCTCACTTAAAACTACCATCTTATTATATCCCATGTTCATATCGGGAATGCTGGTTCTTTTAAGGCTACTCGTTTTTAGAGATGTGACAATCTCCCTCTTACTGTACGCCTCTCTGTTATGGCTACAAAGGGCACAGAGGTCTCAGTGGCACCCACCTACTCTGTGGGCGTTCCTTAATCTTGATACTACTACATAAATCCTTATCTTTTGTATAAGCAAAGGATAAAATCCCGCGAAGTCGCAAAATCCAAAGCCTCTTTGCCAGTTCAACACACAGCGCCTTCGTTAAATCTCTTGGGTAGAAGCCGCTGTTTGAGACGACACTGTGTTCCTTGCATGACATGGAGTATTTATAACAAAGAAGCAGCTAAAGCTCAGGACCTGGCCAAACCTCCAAGTGATATTTGGATTACAAATTTTACAACAGCAACCCCAAAGTAACTACGAGGGCTGTTCAATAAAGTATGATCATAATTTTTCGCACTAAAATTCAATCTTATTATATTCTGTTAGCTTAATGTGAAACAAACACGCCGTAGTAGTTTCATTGTTGATACTCCTGGTTCCCGCCTGTGAGAACCAGGCAAGTTCAGACATGTTCAGTATCGCCTACCGCTGCAATGGAGCTAACATACAGTTAAAGTTGATGTTAGAGGAAGATTCGGAATTTCTTTCAAACGTAACCACTGCAGATGAAACTTGGCTACATCATTTTGATCCTGAGAGCAAACAGCAAAGCTCAGTATAGAAATCTCCTTCATCACCAACTTCCAAAAAAGCAAACGTGGTTGCTTCTGCTGGGAAAGTTATGGTCATCTCATTCTTTGATATTCATGGAATGGTTTATCAGTATGCTGTACCTACACACACACATCAGTAACTGGACGGTACTAAAGGGATGTCCTGAAGACATTGCAAGTCCACATCAGGCGCAAAAGACCACATTTCCGTGAAGCAGGCTGGATGTGCGGCTGCATATTGCCAATTTTGTTGCTGAATATCTTGCAACATCCCTCACCCTCCCTATAGTCCGGATTTAGCCCCATGTGACTTTTTTTTCTATTCCCTAACTTGAAGAAACGTCTTCGTGGGAAGCATTATCCATCATCAGAAGCAGTGGTGAAGGCTGCGGGGGCGATTTTGAAGGATCTCTCAAAAATTGTTTCCAGCATCTCTGAAGACTGGCAGAAACGCTGGGACAAGTGCATCGCATTCAGGGGAGACTATTTTGAGAAGGACCATCAAAATTATGAGGATGAGTAAAGGTACGTTGTCAAAAAAATATTTTGATCATTCTTTATTGAACAGCCCTCGTATTTGGAAACCACGTAACACATCGGTGCAGAAGCTATTTAGGAACAATAGTAATATTATTATTGTTATTATACTTATTAGAGCCCATATTTCTAAGCGAAATGCTTATAAATGCTTTTTCCTAAAATCTAGAGCTTGCTTCTTTATTTTACAACTTTTAATTAAAATAGCTTATTTTATCCAAATCATGTAAATTTACACGTGTTTGGTGAATCCCTCGCTTCTCAAGCTCTTAGGGCACAGCTTGCTCATGCAGTCCGTATTCTTCCTTTACAATAGCAGCGCGTGTTTGTGTGACGAGGTGTATATGATCGGTCATGTAGTAAGTTAAGAAATGCCACCCACAAAGACATCTCAATCGGCTGTTTTGCGCAAATGCGTAAACGAATTTGGGAGCGATATTTTTAGCTAAGACGGTGAGGTCTTATTTTGTTTGGTGTGCGAAAAAGGTGGTGTTTCTACAAAGAAAACATGACAAGGTACAACAATTAACACAACACGACATAAGGAGGGGGTTAAGAATAAGTCTAAGTTAAATCAGCAACTAATTACAGGCACTGTAGCCGAACAATCTAATTCAAATGATACATTTTACAAATACTTGTGTTTAGCATTAGTGAGTTCCGACATTCACTTGTGGAAATTAATAATGAGCAACTTCGGGATTTTTTTTAGAAAAATACACAAACAGAAGGTTACCGAACGAATCTATATTGCGAAAAACTATTTGCAACCGTCTTTGTCATCTTAGGGATCAACTAATGCACGAAAAAGTATGGACTTCTATTGATGAAAGCACAGATGTAGCGGGACAATGTGTATGTTAGTGCTGAAGTTAGTGCAATGAAAGAAGGCAGTAGATCATATCTCCTTAATATTCAAGTACTAGGTCGAGCAAATCATTCCACTATTGCTAAACTCTTTAATGACTCGTTAGCTATGTTGTGGTAAGAAGGGGCACAATGATACTGCCCCACATATTGTTAAAGCAGGAGCTGAATTAGAAGTCCTTTATCCTAAGCCAGTTCACCTGACGTGTGTTGCTCACAGTATATATCATGTCACTGAAGCAGAAGCCAATGTAAAGACGTGGGTTTTCTTGTCCCTAACGTAAACAAAGTGTAAAGTCGCCGATTAGAGTTAATACATTTCATAAAGTCCCTTCAAATTTGTCTTTACCTTCTCAACGTAAACAAAGTGTTTGTAAAGTCGCCGATTAGAGTTAATACATTTCATAAAGTCCCTTCAAATTTGTCTTTACCTTCTCAGTTTTAACTCGATTAACGGCTCAAACTTTAACGGGCCTACCAAGTTAAGAATTGTAACTAAATTTATGATTAAATTTTAATTTTTATTTGCTTATTTTTGGTGCTTATTTGCTTCATCTTTCGTTCCTATATGCTTGCTTATTTCATCATTTGATTGTGCTTACAAATCCGGGCTACTACTTTTATTATTATTATTATTATTATTATTATTATTATTATTATTATTATTATTATTATTATTATTATTAATCTACATCTTCCAACAAGTCATATGGAACGATAAATGAAATGTGTGAAATGATGTTCAAATGACCTCAGGGTCCACAGAGCTTAGAGCTACTCGACATTCATCTTTCGGGATATGGGAAAACCCCGGAAAAAGTATTATCCAGGTAATACACCTTGACCGAGATTTGAACTCGGGCTTGAACGTGAAGCGGGCTCTCTACCATCTACCACTCTACAGAGACGGGCATTTGGGAGCATATTACAACCTTCTGTCAATTCCCTTACTGTCCAGCAACACAAAGAAGGTCCCTGAAAGGAATGTGCTCCCTTATACAGAGGGACAAGGACAGCGAATGTGTGTAACAGAACGCATGCTACACAAGGAGCGGAACCGTTAAAAAAATACGCCCTATTCACTCTGCACACTAAAACCGAGAAGATTTATTCACAAAAGTAGAAGCCGTTAGAATGTTTTTGAATGGTCTGTAACTGTACTGACATGGGGTGTCATAAATCTATCCAGGGAGGGTGTGGGAGCCTTCTGCAATTCTCCTAAGTCTGAGGCCCCGGAGACTTTCTCTGCTGTGGTATACTGTACCTACTTTATTCACACCCGCCAATCGTAACCCACATTTTCTCTGACCAACAAGCGGGCTGATATATGCTTATTTATAAATACGCAATTTACGTAAGAAGCAAATAAACTGTAACCTTGAACTTAGCATTGCTCTCGAGTCGAGCTGTTCCTTAGAGTGTTTATATGTCTCCTGGCGTAATATCACGTTCATTTATTTTTTCTATTACTCTTAAGATTTTTTAATATTTTCAAGATTACTATGAACTATAAATTTACTTCTTTACGGTGTAGAAACATATATCCCGCTACTACTTGAAGAGACTTATTTTCTTCTGATAAGGACTCTATTTCTTGCTTTTCTGCTAGCAGCCAAAATATGCATACAAACCACACAATAACAGCAGTAATACAATTTGTATAGAACTTTATCGTGGTTTGTTTTTCCTCGGTTACCCATTGTCCCAGAATAGTGTCTGGCTTAAAATCTACATCTCAACTTTTAATGTAGTATTGTAGACATATACTATAACGCAAAGAAATAAATAGTAAATGCACGTTTACAAATGTTTTATCATGACCAACGTACAGTAGATAACATAATTAATTGAGGTTCGCTGAAGAACAGAAAGAGAAAGGTAAGCCTAACGTTGTGATGATTTCGTTTTACCTTGGCTTTTAGATTAGACTGACGTTCGTACACTTTTTCCATGTCTCACCGACAGGAATTTCCTGATCCTATACAGGTTCTATACGACACAACAGGTGGACACATGAATATGTCCTTCCTTATCTGTAGGAAAAAAACAAAGCTTTTCCCGTGTACTTTTTCTCTGATGCTCATTGGAGTGGCAAGAATTACGTCACAAGATGTTGCATAACCTTGGGGCAATGTCGGTGTAAAACAACCTGTTATCTTCAACACGACATATCGCTCGTGACGTAGTTGTTCGTCCTGACCTTCACATGCTGTTAAGTACAGGCATCGCTTAAACGACATTTAAAAACACATCAGTGATAGTTCAGAAACTCCTGCTTAAAGGTTAATAGATCAACGGCGTCAAAATAGCTTAGAGAATGAACCAGTTCAAAAGTGAACAGCGGGTCAGCAACCGAATACTATGAGCAATAGGACTATGCTTTCTCAACTCAGTTCGTAGTGTGTAGAGAAAGGTTGCATTCTACTCAAAAACTCGCTGCAAATACACCTCTGAGGTCAATGAATTAAAAATGCATATGTAGAAGAATTGTGCGTGTGCAGCTGTATGTGTTGGAACAATACAACTCAAGAATAAAATGCACATCCCTTTAAGTACTCCTTTAAATACACCCCTAAAGGAACAACCTATCACTTGCATCAGCTGACAGTAACACTGGAACACAAAATGGCTGATCTACACACCTGTCACAAATTCCGGCAGTTTTTAGCTAACAAAGTAAAAGTTGTAATGGCGGATGCAGTTCTTTATTCGCGCTAAAACTACCAAAACAAATTCAAAACACTGTATGAAGCTGTAAAAGACGTGTAAAGATCCGAGGAGGGGTCTAAGGTCTGCGATTACTTATTCATATAGGAAACATTCCTGGCAACGTACCGTTGTCTAAATGGTATTTTACAAGTTTCCTCACTACTCTGCCACTACAAGTTGGGTTCAAATCCTTCGTGTTCAGCTTAAAAATGTTATTACCGTTTGTTTTACCTCGTGTGGCCTAAAATTTGATATTATGATACAAATAAAATTGTTCATAACATTTTAGATGTTTACAAAATACAGTAATCGCAATGTTTTTCACTGGCAGATAGTTATAAATTTACAATTCATAGAAAAAAAAATTATAGTCGGTATTGTGCTTGACCTAGTTAACCAGGTTTCAAACATTGCACAAATTCAAAGTGAAACATACTCGTACGATTTAAGCATGAGACAAAAACTATTAGATTTAATGACGTCGACAATGTTTCTAAAAATGAAAGCTGACTACGCAACATGGATTGCAACACCAGATAGGGTACAGATTATAGGGGTTAGTCATGGACGTCTGTACGTCCGTCTTTGAACTCTCTAACACACTTTCGCACGTTTTTGACGTCCATACACTGTGGCCCATAGACTTCGCATAATTGACGATGAATTTCAGTGGGGGTAGTGCCCTTGGCACTCTAAAAAAAAAAACGCATCACTGTACGCAACTCGCACCTGGCGGCGGAAGTGATAGGAAGCTACATCGCAATCGGCTGCCCAGCCAAGCCTAATGGTTGCAAGGGGTTCGTTGTGGTGGGAATTTGAAGGGGTGAAACCAAGCTACAAGCCAGTGTTACCGGATCTCGCGAAATAGCGTTCCTCACGGTTCCAGCGCCTTGGAGACCTTATTTTACGGGCACGCCTCGTAATGAAATATAAAGTTAGCCCGCAGTTTTCCTTTGAAGGACAAGGGTGAGGTCTGTGTGACTAACATGGTTAGCTAATCCCAGTAGATCCCTAATTATAGGATTGTAATTCTTGCGCCTTCGGCTCGCAAGAGAGTCAATATCAACAATAAATAAATTGGTAACTAAAATATAGACAAAGACTAGAGAAAGAAAAAAAAACAAAGCAATATGACGTCGTTTCTAACCTAGCTCTTGCTGGTGCAAGACCACATTTCAGTAGCTAATCATCTCGGCTAACTGTCACGTGTTTTATGCCGCTCATTGGGAAAACATATTTTATTACCTTGCTGGTATTATATGCGTGAAAAGACGTCGTTTATTTAAGCTTTTCGCAGCTTATTGGTCCTCATTCAGGGCTCTTAAGTATTAGTGCTGGGTGCTTATAGTACCGAACAGAGGGGTACAGCCGCAATAACGCTTTTGTGTTAAAAGGGTCAACTACACCCTGTGGGTTACATAGATCAGAATAAATAAGGGCAGCTGACTCACCTGGTATATATATGGCGAAGGCAACTCCTGATTTTAGCTCATTTTAAAGAGCAAGTAATATGACAGCTTGCTTCAAGCTGTGCATTTAAGTTTAGACTCGCATATTTCTCACAGATATGTACTTAACATGGTGCAATAATCTAGCTTGAAAAGAACGGCCTAGGCTCCCATTTCCTTCATGAGTATATAATAATTATGCACATGCACGCTTACTTGCAGAAACTTACCACCTGTCAGCTGTCAGTTGACACCCGATCACATATTCAGTGACAACGTTCTCGACAAGTGCTTGAGCTGACAAATGATTGCGTTAACATTATTTATATTTCTAAATAAATATGACTATTTACCTTTACTTCGTGATACTTTTCTTCCAAGTAGTATGCAATATTTCTTGCCTCTTCGTATTTCTGCGACAGATGCAGGTATTTCTCGTAGTGCCTCTTGAATAACACGAATCTGAAAAGAAAAAGGATAAAATTATTTGACATAAGGAAAATGTTTTAAGGAAGAACACAATAATTCTCTATATTTAAAGCACTGATCTGTTACAGACCTTCTATGGGAAATGTACAGTATACTGCTATTTTCTATCGATCGCTTACAGCATTTCTGCTGCGTTATGGTATTAAGAATTATAATTAGGGAAGTGTATGATACTGAAAAAATTAATTATTTGGCGATTGACAAACGTAATAATTATGACAAGTGAATATTCGTCTGATAGTTAAATGAGAAACTGCAAAATCAAAAATTGTAAAGTTGTGTACCTTTCAGAATAAAGAGAGGAATTCTATCTTAAAGTGTTATCAGGTTTTGAGAACGGTAAACTGGATAAAGATTTGTAACAAATTAAGTATTTACTGAGAAATATAAATGCTGTCCAAATAGACAAGTAAATGTAGCAAATACGATTTTCAAACTATCACCACTTTTTTGCAGAAGAAATTCACAATTAGAAATATACTTTGTCAAACAGAGGCTTCCTACCCTAACAGGATAATTTGTACGGATTTGTTAACTGTATCATGGCACTCTCACTTTGAGATTTATTTCCATGTTCAAACACGAACTCACTTCAAAAGGTCAACACTGTGAGCAGGTTTGTGAAGATCAAGAGGACTTTGAAGCCACTAAACCTATTAAATGGATCTGCCAAACAAGGTTGAACAGTCAAGATTCCTCGGCACCTCATAGTCAACGACATATTAAAGAAAACAAACCCTTTCGCTAGAGACGTTACATTCTCATGGACGTTATTTTTTCTCAAACATTAAGAAACGCCTAAAAGTATTACATTATCAGAATTATGCAGCTTGATCTAGCAGCAGTCCAAATAAATCTGTCATTCATTAAGCTGCTAAGCCATACTGAGGTAATCTTCCACCTCCACGATTTATAGTTTATGATTATAACCATAATTTGAAGACCGGTCTAATCAAACGATATCTATTTATATTTTGAACGCCGTTGCAAAAATGAACGTTATCGAGACTTAACAGCTATTGTCAGCACCCAAAAGAGCCCGCAGGCAAAAATACTCGCTTTTGAACTTGATTTAACCTCTGTATAAAAAACTACAAATAATATTTTATAATAATTTAAGCTTCAATATTTTAAAATAGTAACTATTATATAGTCCTGCGCCGTGGCGTAGCGGGCTAAGGCAGCATGCCCTAGTCCCTGGCCACCTTGATCCCACCCATGTGGTGGGGATTTTAGGTCCCGGGTATAGGCCCGGTGCCCACTCAGCATCGTGAGGAAAGTGAGGAGCTTACGCTAGGTAAGCGGCCCAGGTCACGAAAACCAACATTCCGGCTGAGAGATGCCGAGATGCTGACCACATCTCCCCGTATCGGTTGGATGAGCGCCCACCTCTGCCGTGCGTAAGTGGGCGTGAGGCCGGCAGTCGGGTTGGTAGGCCGTGGCCCTCTAAGGGCTGTCGCGCCATGGGTTATTATTAACTATTATATACATGGTGTTAATGAACTGCACCAAAAGAATTCCCACATCGTGGACGAAAATGTTATCTACAAGCAATTTGAGATAGACAAAGGTCCGCGGCTAAATACAACTTAGTTATATGGTGCATTCGTAACAGATGCTCCAAGTAGTGTTGAAAATTTGGCGTAGAATGTTTTTAAAACAGGTTGTAAAAATATCGATTTTCAGCAGCTCGCTCAGCGTTCTCAAGATTTAATGGCACAAGTCTCTCAAATCTCTTGACAATGCGACACTAAAGCTCGGCAAAAGGCATTTAATTGCTCTTGGGGCTTAATTCGAAACGCCTAAAAATGAGGTCACGAAAATTACGAGTTCGTTTCTTGCCACGTAGCTAGTGTTTTTTTTTATCACATATGAATAAATGCAATACTCACGACGCATGTGTTTGGCCAATGCCTTAATATTACTAACATTCTCTTGATTCGACTCAGAATTTAGTATATTGAGGATTGCCCATGAGTAGGGATCCTAGATTCTGAAATCGGGACACTTTGACATATTATCGGCAAACCGAAAGACCTGTTACATATACAAATAGGGTAAATAATGAATGAATATAGATATTAGCACAGTATCATTAGCAGAACTTTATTGTTTTGAACATGATCTATATCAGATTTCCCTCTATGGCTAATGCTAACACACTGTGGCAGAAATTACACTCTTCAGATCCAGATCCAGTACTATCAATACTACTCTCCTTCAAAAATGGAAATTGCTCTCTAAGAGAATCACTAAATATACACTGTCGCTTAGGCATCTTAATTTACTTCACAGTTACAGTATAAACAAATTAAACCGAACAATAACTTTAGTATCTACATGTTCACCTTGGAAGCATGCACATAGAATGACATACAAGCTCATCCGCGTCGTCTGTAGAAACTATTAGAATGCAACTACCGCCGATAGTAAACAAACGCTTCGGTACCAACATAACAATCAAATTGCGAAATATTTCCCTTTTGATATTTACCTGATTATGTGGGGGGAAAAAACACATCTCTCCATACCAAGGCAAAAAATTAGAAATATTTCGTGTATTTAAGATACAAAAATATTCAGTACCACAAGTAATAAACCTCTAAAAAAACCGGGACATTTAGCGTCCCGGGTAAAAGTTTTCAGGACACCGGGACAATTGAACCAAAAAGGCTAAAATCCGGGACCGTACCGACGTCTGGGAACCCTACCTATGAGATAACATGAACATGTACACCTTCTTCAAACTTGCAGACGTTCGCTTTATTTACGTGAATTAAGAATCAATGCTTCAAATCATTTTCCGATTTCAAGCACAACAAATGGCCTTATTAAGGATACAACTTTCTATAAGCAAAGACGTAATGAATTGCACTAATATGATGAAACGACAATTTAAAATATAGATTACATTAATATCTTCTGCTCGAAAGAAAGAAAAACAAAAGGGCAACACAATACTGCAAAACAATAACTTTTCACTCGAAAGCTAATACCTATTAAACTACTGATATACTAGCTAAACAACCTTTTAAATAAGTAATATAATTCTATATAAGGCGTTAACGAACTACATCGAAATAATTTCCCAGATTCTAGACGTGACTGATATAATTTGTACCTATAGACTGTACAATACTATTGATACGCGCTTCTCACGTCATATCTATATACAAAGACATCTCCGTCACGGATACTAATCCCAGTTTTACTCATAAATGATTTCAAATCAGATACATATTTGATACATGCAAGGTACGAAAAGAGACCTATTTGTTTATATCAAAAGTTACTTTTGTTAGTAACGAGCTGTGCGGCAAAAGAAAAATGTCAACTTTTCAAGGTGCCCCAGCAACATGCAAATTTAACTCCAAGGTTAAAACAAGCTACACCATAAAAACGGGGGAGAGGTAAGAAAAGAAAAGAGTACGCAAAAATGTTGTTTTAACCAAATCTGCATCTTAGTTCAATGTTTCATCACAAGCGTTTATTTTCTGTCTCTTATGGTCTCCCAAGTGTAATAAAATCCAATTTTTAAGAAAATAAACATTAATTAAACATGTTGCACCTAAAAGTTTTTGGAGTGGAGAGGTATTTCTTGATATTACATCACCTCGCATCTTTAAATGGTATTCAATTTTAATTTATTCGACCTATCGATTCCGACTTATCTACTCGTATGCTCGAACCTTGCACGTTTCTGGGTTCGGAGGAACTCGTAATACCAATTTGCAGTTAAATCCAGACATTGCATTTTTAATCCTCACAGTAATAGGTAACTGATAAAGAAAATAAAAGAATACAAGCTTGAAAATGACGACGAGTAGCGCCAGAAACCAACATGTAGGTTTTGAGTAAATTGCATACGAGAAGTTTGCTTAGTTTATAATTCTATGACGTTTTTCAAAATGCTAGAAGAAAAGTGCTATCAAAGTGGAAAGGTAAACTCATACTGAAAAATCCAATATCACAACAGGAATTTAAACCACTTTCTCTGCCTTTCTTTAACTAACTGATCTACCATGGCTACTAACTGGTACAATAAAGTTCCCAAATTCATTTGCATTTTTATCGACAGGGCAATCTCAAATTAATTTCGAATTAAAAGTAAATCGCCATTGTGGTACGCTAAGTACTGGGATGTTCATGTCATGCCGCTATTTTACATCACCAAAAGCATAAGATCAATGGTTCAAATCCCGCTTCTGGAACTGAATTCTTCAGTGTGATTCTACCTTTTCAAGTTAAGCTTATTTTTTTACTGTGTACTTCTTTAAAATTTATGTCCTCCAAAGTTAAATTATATCAGACGATGAATGAAATGGTGAAGATTATGCTCAAATGATCCCAGTTAGTTACCCGACATTCACCTTTAAGGCTAAAGGGAAAAACCTGAAAAAAAAAAAAAAAACTTTATTCAGATAACTCACCATGACTGAGATTTGAACACAGGAACTCTTGAATATGAAGCAGACACGCTATTATCTACGCTACAGGAGAGGGTAACTTTAATTGCCAAATTTCCGTAATTTTTCATTAAGAGTACAGACACCTGCATTTCAGGAGCTTAGAGCTTATTAAACTAGTATTCCATAGGGGAAAACAAAATGTGAAATACTGAGAGAGTTTTACATAAAGTTATTGCATTGTGATATTTTACATTCCTTTAGTAGGACAACCAAATAAACAGGTGATTCTTAAACTCGTTAAAAATCTACCTTCGTTTAAGTTCCGTATATGGAATTCGTTACCGGTCCTTTACCCACGTTCACATATGGTGGACTTTCACCATAAATGACTAATCTTAAACGCTGGCTTGTTTCGGCAGATTTCGTCAGTCAACAACACCAAAATCGGACTGCGAAATAGTTGAAAATATTTGGAGAGAAGAAAGCACATGCCAAACGACAATTTCTCTTCCCTTTAGGTTCGTGCCGACAATACGGCATACATTTTGCCTTTCCCTGCTTACTGCGAGTAGGGGGAATATTTCACTTAAAAATTAAAAGTCGAAACAAACGGAAATACACCTCCTGATCCCAAAACAGGATTTTTAGAAAAAAGTGAGTGAGCACGCTTAACAGACAGTAACATAACCCAAAAATGAAAAAACACAATAAAAACAAATTTGATCCTAAAAAAGTAGAGAAAATGTGACAGCATTTAATTAAAATACCTGTTTCTTTTGTTTTCGCCAAAACAGTATATCCATGTCCTCCTTGAAAGACCACGAATTTGTCTTATAATAAACCACTTATAGAAAATATATATTCGTCAGCTATTATCTAAAACTCATGTAAAAGAAGAGGTGTTGGAGCAGATGGTACCTATAATAATTACTATCAAATATTCAGACCTAAGATATTAAAGACTGCACATAAGTTAAAAACAATGCATGAACAGTAGACAAAACAGACCGAATAATCGGTACACAAACAGACGAGAATATATTTGCTGGAGAAAGCATTTTATTTTAAATCAGTAGAACAATAAATTAAAAATGCTCTGTACATATTAACAAATCAAAAGATACAAAATAGCTAACTGAATTTACGAAGTTCGCAAATCACATACTTTACCCCTATGTATATTTATAAACAAAACTGCTAGTGCACTAAAGCAGACCAGTGTTTATCTATAAAATATATATAAAAAATGCATTTTAAAATGTTACTGTAATGATCATTTCTAAAACTAGCCAGAAAAGGTAACTTTCTAAGAAACAACTACCTTAAGAGCTTTCAATTTAATGAACATACTGTGCACGTAAGCAAATCAAAATGTTCAGAGACGTGCACTGTTTCTGTCCTCCACAAACGATGGCTTTTTCTTGAAATTCAACCATGTACAAACTGGAAATACATTGTAGCATCATAGATAGAGAAATTGCTATCCATTTCTAAGTTGAGTCAGAATTGACATTTTCCTAGATACTCTCAATTACCAACCGCATGCACGATTCTCAATGGAATATCGGGGAAATCGGCAGCCATGCTGCTCTTGCATACGGAAATACAAAAATAAGAAGAACCGTATTCAGTTCAATGTTCACACTTCAGTGAATGCAGCTGTCTGAAGAAACTGCGCTGTAGTGACTGATTCCTAAATGGCATTATCCCTGATGTACAGAAACAGGTTTTGGTAACATCTGCCTGCAATGGAATAGAGTGGTAAAGAAACTGGCCCACTTTCATAATACCTACAAATGTGTTAATTTCTGAATATTCACCTATTCCACCTTTTTTGTGTAATTTACGTCCTCCAACGTTGTCATATCGGACCATGAATGAAATTGGTGAAATGATGCTCAAATGAATCCGGGGTCCATGGAGCTTAGAGCATTCCACCTCTTAATTACTTGTTCTGTTTCAACCTTTTTTCTGAATTTCATCTATTTTAGTTTATTTCTTCCATGCACATATCTCGATCCGTACACATTCTTTTTTATTTCAACCGTTGTTTTCCTCTTTTGTTTACTTACTATTTATTCTATCATGTTCACGCTTTTAATTCTGCTTCTTATTTCTCTATTTCATACTTACAGTAGGTAGGTACATAGGGTATTGTAGTTATTCTACCCAGACATTCCATACAGAAATTTCCTTGAAAATACATATCTTCTAACTCCCATGTTAAAAATAAAAGAAGCACGTTAAAAAAAACTGTGCGCGCGCATCTGCAAGTATGCCACAAGAAAATTAAAAAGTAACATTTACACGGATAATGTTTATTTTCTCAAAAATACTTGTAATGAGTTTTGCTAAAATACGTTTTCAGATATTATGATAACAAATGAAATGTATGTATGTACATCTTGATTTATTTGAGGAATAAAGTACATTGTAATTTGACGATTACCGAAATATTCCTTGCAATCCTTTTTATCTCCTGTAGAAAAGCCCACTTTCTAAAAACACTGATGTGTAGCTTTGATATGATCTCGATTTACATTTTTGTAATCTAATCTTACAAAAGCATATTATTTTAATAATTTCTTCTAAGTCCTGACCAAATTTCAGATATTTATATATTTCGCTGTGAGATACAGAGCTAAAGCCAGTCATATTTTCATAGAGCGTGCTGTTATAGTCCCGCTGCTGGAACCGTTACCATGGATTTATCTTTGGTAATGGATACCTCTCAGATAACGCACTGATTACTCCACGTGGAGTGAACATATATGTCATTTGTGATTTCTGCGAATTCTATTGGCTGAAGTGATGCGTTCATTGGTGCTTAGCACACGACCGGGAGGACCGTCGGTACTTACAAGAATAATCAGTGTGTTACCTGAGAGGTTTCTATTAACAAAGATTAATCCATGGAAAGCATTCCAGCAGCGCTATAATACACGATTCCTTGCCCTAACCACGAGAAAAATATGAATAACGACTTTCCAGTTGCAAGAGGCATAGTCGTTTGAAAATGTGAACCAATAACAAGGTATATATCGGAAACAGTTAACTTCCAAAAATATTTTATATGATACAAATTGTCTTCTTTAACCTTTTTTAAAATAAGATTCAGGAACTTGTCAACATTTTTCGGGGGAAAAAAAAAGTTTTCATGTAAAGAATACCTAATTTAGGTTGCAGGATCTTTTTCTAAAAATAATCATGTCACGTTTGGATGAGCACCTTAAATACTAAATTTGTTATTTAACTCATTTAAACTGTTCTCATACATTACACATACCTTTTCTTCTGAAACTGCTTTTTTTATTTATTTGTTCCATTTAACTACAATGGTCATATCGGCGGCCGTTCTCCTTCGGAACATATCGAAGATGTTAACTTGTATTCGTTGTGTTTTAATCATTAGATCACGCACACATTCGCACTCTCATTCATACTTCCATACTCTGGGAAAGATGAGGGATTATCTTGGCGAAGAAAAATCCTCAACCCCACCGCCGGAAATCGAACCCGGCAGGCAGACGCTCTATCGACTGAGCTACGGGGTCAACCACAACCAACTGCTTATTGTAATTAATTCGGACTCAAGACATGTATTTTCTTAGTTTCAAGCTTTAATAAGGAAAGCAATTCTTCCTCTATATGACTATTTAAAACTATATCATCAAAATAAACATTACACAGGAGAGATAGCACTGCGTTTATTTGCAGCGGAGGAACCCTACAGAGTAGATATGTTAGTACGATAACAGCGTCACTAATCCATATGCTTTACTAAATGTTTCGAGTAATAAGTGCTGAGTTTGTCAATATGAAAACAACAGCATAACCACGATATTAAATATGTATACTGCGATAGAATGTCATCGGGACATAACGTAAACAGATAAGCAGCGCGTTCACCCAGAACCTTCTAGAAGTTTCGTTTTCTCGAACGTTGTGGCACCGCGTGGAAATTTCCAGCGGGCTGTTATGAAGCAAGTGAGTATCTGGGGCGACGAAAAGTGAGTTAGTGATGACTTGATGACTGTGAACATGTGCACAAGTGTCACTACTAGAAATTAAAAACAACCTTTTGTGTTCGACTCTCCAGCGAGTCAACCGTCCTACGTACGTTGGACACACTTCGGATACCGTTAAATCGCAGGATAAAGTGAAGGGAACGTGAAAATAAAGTGAAATTATTGTTTACATTAATGAAGTGGCAGACTTAGTTCAGTGAAGTCTTTGGTAAAACTACGCTAGCTTATTAAATGACGGTGAAAAATGAATGAAGTGGACAGTATGAAAAGCTGACAAGGTTACAATAGAAACTCGCTGACAAGATTAATATTATATGTAATACTGGGGACACATGAGTAGCTCTGGATTGCTGGCACTGTTTATGTTGACGTATGTCTTAATTTACACAATAGGGAAGCTGCTGCTTTGGTTGCAAGTAAACAATGCTAGAGATATTTGGACTCCGGCTTAATAGACATCTGTGAAGCAAACAAACCTAAAAATAAATAAACTTCGATTGCTTCAAAATCTTACTGTTTCCGAAAAATACTAAGCATACATGCCACTCTGGCAGCTGAAGAAGCACCCAACTGAAAAACGATTACACTGCCCGTTTGATAGTCCATTCACGAAACGCCTAAGGCTCGGCAACAATGAAATCAAGGACGCACAATGTCGACCAGCATTCTGTGAAAAACACAAAGAGGGAAAAAAGAAAAAAAGCGACCCGTAATAGCAAAAGCACACATTCCAGATCGAAGTCAGCAGCAAATGGAGGGACTGCATTCTGTATTTAGACGTGCTGTGTGTTCCGAAAGGGTGCCGCATCCACAGTGTTGGGAATTTGCCTACCGCCCCCCTTTTTGGGGGGGGGGCGATAAGGTAAATGATGCATGTACAAAATTGTTTCCATTTTATTGTACCCTATCAAAATTCATTATGAGTTAGTAAGAATGAATAAGGTTACTGATATTAACTACGATCAGTGATGTAGCCAGGTACTGTTGAATATTTTAGTATTAATTATCGATTTGTATTAAGTACTTAGGAATGACTTCATAGCATTAGCCGTTGTTCAGTGATTATTTATAATACTTGCACAGCTTAGTACAATTAGGCACATACGGCTGCTACTAAAGATTTTTGATAGTAAAAGTGGCCTTCCCCCCCCCCCTTATTATTTTCTTATCTGTTTTCCTAGTTTCACAAATATTCACTATACACATAAACACCCATGCCCAAGGCGGGACTCGAACCCGCGACCCTCTACGCGGCGGAACACTAAAGACATTCGCTTTAGCGACCATGGCTACGAGGGCCGGCAAATTCAGTAGTTCACGACTGTGTTAAGAGTAGACAGTTCTTTCGTTCAGTGCTCAAACATTTTTAAAACGCCGGTAATGCCAACTTCGATTTCTTCTTGAATGTGACATCACCTCATTCAAGAAGGCCGTGAATAACTATTGTAATAATTGAACAGTGAACAGTTCAGTGTTCTCAAAATATGAGTAACTTTGGAAAAAGTTGTAACTTCTTAACTGCAATGTTTATTGGTAGCTGGTTCATTAAGGACCGGCGCCTAAGTGGCGTATCCACTTCCGTTCTGCCTGCCGTGTGCAGGCGGGGGGGGGGGTGCAGTTTATAAAATAGGTACTGTCCTATGGTAAATAGACCCCAGAGGCCCGGGTTCAGGTCCTACGGGGCCTGGACTAATGGGAGTAGATCTTCACATTAATTAACTGCAATGGTCATATCGGCAGCCGTTCTCCTTTGGAACATATCGAAGGTGTTAACTCGTATTCGTTGGGTTTTAATCATTAGATCACGCACACATTCGCACTTTCATTCATACTTCCAGATTCTGGGGAAGATGAGGAATTATCTTGGTCGGAGAAAAATCCCCACCACCACGGCCGGGAATCAAACCCGAGACTCCTAACACGACAGGCAGGTGCTCTACCATCTGAGCTACGGGACCAGCCAATTAAATTTTTGTTGCGTTATTTTCATCGTTTGATTATTTCCGCTGCCTCCCTTATGTTTGCTAAATGAACATCGCAACTCGTTGTTCATGAGAGGTGAAACAATACCATAAATGTATATATAATCTGTATCTATACATATTTAGGACTATCTAAAAATAGTGTAAAATGCACGGGTTAAAAAGATTTTATTTTGTTTGTAGAATCCTCAACTCGGCCCATGGCCTCGTTTTGGTATCACACCTACTTACAAAATAGTCTTTCTTAAAAAATTAAGACATTCCCCAAAAACTCTTAAGAGTTAGAACCTTTAGAGGTAAAATTGTAGTCCTTATAAGAAAATTCTCAGCGATTTTTATTAAAAAATATCTATTTAACATTCTGACCTGGTGAACAATATACCCTTAAATGTTCTGTGAATAACTTGTAAAATTCCCTTCATATGTTTGAAGTTTGTAATACTGAATACATACGAAACCATTAAGATAAAAACTTATTTCGACAAAACAAGGGCTCATCAAAATAAACATCTTTGTCCAATATTTTTATCCCCTACCCCGGTAGACTTGGTCAATATCGACATATTGCTCTTATGTACTTACATTATTCTAATATTACCTACATTAAACGGAAGTGGCCTGCAAGTTTCCGGTTCTTCTTGTCCATTTTCCTTCACAGGACTTTGTGAATACGGCCGTGGCGATGTATCACTTTATTCCTCTATGGTTGCCATAAACATTTTCATCATTTTCTGAATGGCATACGTTTATAAGTGCTTACTACTTATAGGTGATAAATTTCGTCTAGCAATTATTTCGCAATAGATAAAGTGGAAGTATTGTACTCTACTCAAATTTCCATACCAGACTACATATGTTGAGTATAAAAGAAAACTTATTTTTAGAAAAAGATAAGTGTTTGTGAATAACTCAAATACGAAAAATGGGTTAAATATGAAAAAAAAAAACAATAAAATTTAACACCGAATTTAAATTACTAGAGTATCTGCTACACAAATATATGTAATTTGAGGATTTCTCAGGATTGGCCAATATATATAATGAGACCATGCCTGCTGACCTTGGGGGTTCGGTGCTGTCCCTATCAGTAAGTTGGGAGTGACGTTTCAAGATAATTGCTATTTTTATTCTGCTAAGTTGTATATTTTAACACGTTCTGGAGTACCAATATCACAGCGAAGGTGTTAACAGGAATGCGGATGAACGTTAAAGTTTGTAATTACTTCTTTTAGGACCCTCGGCGGGAAAACAGTAGTTTTAAATACTTGAAACCATTTCCAAGGAATATTTATGAAGTATAACAGAAAGTAAAATATATATAAAGCAAATCGTACATGGCAGACATGATATTTTATTTATGCTGCTAACTGAACAAAAATTAGAAAATAAATCCACTTGATAAACTAAGGCTGCTTAATGTCTTGCTGGTGTATTATGTCCTTTTATCTCTGATAACTGACAGAAAACTCCCTTTACAAACTTATTTGTAAGGGGTGGAGAAAATTGTGCGAGTGCATCCCACGGAATTTTAGTTTTCGATTCGCAAATAGTTATATGCCACATAAAAATTAATCCACGCCACAAGGCTTATTTTTGCAACACAGCCTATAAATCATATGTCCTACGGAGAAGTTAAAATGCTTGAACTGTGTGCAGGCTATTTATAAACACTATTTAATCAAGATGCTACAAATCCTATATGCGAGATGGAATAAGGAGTTTGTTTTGGGTTTAAAGAAATGTTTTACTGTGAAATATTAAATGGAATGACAATTGTACTGTAGAAAATGGGGAATTTTAATACGTTATGATGGCATTCTTTTCGTCCCAACTTTAAAGCAGTGTATCTCTGCTGAAGAAATAAAGCAGGATCTTTCGGAACAGATGTGAATACATAAATAAATCGTGCAGTGACCAATGTAATTATCCCCAGTTGCCTTTATTTTAAACACTATTCATTAAAATGATTGGATGATGCAGGTGCAGAGGCTCCCAATTTAGCTGCACAACCACGCTAAGTTGTTCTTCATATCATATTTAGAGAGGAAAAAAAAAAAAAAAAAAACAGTTGTTACTTCGGCAGGTTTGACATAATACCCACCAACCCCTTAGCTTCGGCATGCCAAATGAGCAGCTATTGTGATGGAGATGGCCTTATGGTCAGAGTTGTCATGCTGACCAATGCCAGCATCCTCGGCCCTTTCGTGTTATGCAGCTGGAGGACGCAGCGGCCGGGCGAAAGATTCCCTGTATTACTGTAAATAATATATTCGCATTTCGCATTAGCCTGAAAGAATGCATAATTATATTCTATATAACGTTTATGTTGTCTCTTTGCCTATGTACGTTTTTCAGTCTGTTCGTTATACATATGTGTTTGTTTTCCAGCGTTAGATTTTTACGGCTACACCTTTTTAATTTAGCAGGCTTCACACCTTGTGGTATCTTCTATCTTCTTTGCTGTTTTAGCTTGTTCCTCCAACTGATGGCGATGCAAAAACCGATAATTTTGTTTCCGGAGCATTCTCATACCTAACGTACCAAACAGTTGACTAAAGTAATCGCAGTTCCAAGAAAGAAAAAAAAAGACGATTGCGTCTGTATTTACAAAGACTGTGGCGAAGGACCTGGGGTGGTCCACCCACAAGAGTAAACAAGAGATTGGAATAATCTCTGTGTTGACAAAGCTTCGGTAACATGCAGAGATAAACTATTTTGAATTAAACTAAATAAAAACTTCGTTATTTCCGTGCTTTATGAACTACAATACACTAAAGATAACATCCATGTCCTTAATACATTCTACATAACAACTCAGGCTCTTTCTCAGTTTAAATTTTCACTATTTTCGTTTTGCAACAAACTAATAACGTGGTTGAAAGAATTAAAGAAAACACAATGACTTTTCCTTAACACGATTGTGTTACCTAATCTTTAGCTTTATATGAAAACAGAACACTTTATATAAAAAAATCAAGCTTATTTCTCCTGTAATTGCCACTGATATATACTTTCATTTATAAGACTTCTCGAAATAAAAATCAACCATACAAGCATGCTATTTAAGTTTAATTATACGAGTAACAGGCCCCACTTTTTAATTACGATGAAAATTTGCATAATTATAATACGTTTTACTTAAGGCAGAAAGTAAAAAGCCAACAGACAAATGTTTTGGTTGCTAAAGTTGGCCCAAAAATTTCAAGCTTTCTATGACATTGCAAGAAACATGATTAGCAACACTTCATAAAACGAAACGCATTGAAAAATTCAAATAAATTACAGCATATATCTCGGAAATGGCTAATGCAAACAGCCTTCCTCTGAAATAAATTTAATTTGAAAATAAACTGCACTGAGCTTTTGTCTTGTCTCTAATGGTTTCCAGTTAAGCAAAATTCCTTCCGAATGAAGAGCACTTCACAAGATACTGATAGAAAGTTACAGACAAACTTGTTATTTGTCATTTACTTAGTACATGGAATTTTAAATAAAATGGTCTGCTATTGTTTGAGAAAATCAAAATCTTAAGTAATTTGGAATGAGGATATTCGTGAAATGTTCGTGTTGTACCCTGACCAGAGATTCGAACTCCAGATCTCTTGTACCTGAGACAGTAAAGCTACAGAAGCAGGCTTGGAAGACGCTGAACTTGGTATTACATTTTAGAACTGCTAACATTTTTAAAAATGCTTTCTCTTGTTAGAGGGCCTTGAAAATATAATTTCCGATGAAAACTGGACATTCCATTAATGGGTGGAATTACATCAGTTCCTTGTCTCTTAAGTACCAGTCAAGTAATTATGGTAGAAAACATTTTGCCTTAATGTCTGTTTCTATCCAGTTCATAGCCTGGAATAGGGTGGAAATAGGCACCTCATTATCCGCATCACTGACGGAAAATGTGACAGGATAGCTTCAGAAATACCTATGGCTCGCAAAATCTTTATGAATTATTTCACAATAATTACATTACAAGTAAAATCTAGACAATACATGGCATGCTACTGTAAATAGTACAGAAAATAACCCAAATAATTCCTTAATATAGTACACGTGTGTTTACAGTGTACGAAGTTCTTATCAATATTGTTAGCTTACGTATATTTTGAACTGACGGAATTCTTGAATGCCTTTCCGCCGGTAATACCTGGTTTAAGTTGACTTAACACATTCCTAAAATTAAACCTGTTAACCTTGAATGCACACAACGATGCTTCCGAGACACCCTATTATATGGGAAAGTATGTACAACAGTATTCATTTATTGTCCTGTGCCCTTCCACCTCCCAATTTTATTTCTGCCATAAACAATCAGGTGAGCAATTTATGAAACAATAAATTAAAGTAATATAAGTGAATAATCCTTGCGAAAAAAATGCTGACGAAATCGTATATTAATATTCCGAAAGGCAGATGAAACGTACAAAAGCATTAAGAATGTTACACATAAATGTGAAATATTTACCTGTAAAAATCATTTTCCGTGATCATATCCCTAATGCTGTCTTCGGGATCCACTCTATCATAGAGCCCCACATAACGACTTGATAGCCGTTGTAATTCACTACTAAAATCCCCTGACACTTTTCTGGCAGATTTATCCACAGATCTAACATCATCGGTCTCTCCATCACTAAAATATTTAGCTTTCGGCAAGACTCGGGGTGACACAACATCATCTTCATACACTACACATGATGGTTTCGGAATGGGAGAATCACATCTTGCATTCTGCACTTCTGGGGGAATAACTGAAGCACTCTGCAGCACCAAATCATCACTTTTGCTATGTCTCAACTCAGTTCCGACCGTGTCACTTGGTCGGTTATAGCGGGTCACTATTGATGTCCTGCATCCGTCCAGCAAACTTCGGGGAAACGTGTCCCCTCGCGAATTAACAGGCTGAATTAATAGGTCTGTCATCTTCAGTTGTTACAAAACACACAACACAAAGTCATCACCTAAAAACGGTACCTGGTGATTTGACTTGTTTTAAACTCGTCACCTTTTAAAAATACACGCAGGAACATAAATCATACAGCATGTACTTGCATTCAAATGTAGCAATAGGTACCTGTCAAGCTCCATACGCGAAAACAACGTGAACACGTTTCACTTTAGCCCGAACCAACACAGACAGCCTTCCACCTTCGTCAACGGACCACTTCAAACTGGCGGCATAAAACCAAACGTACACAAACTGGTTTTGCAGGTGTTATTGCAGGTTAGCCAACATAACGCATAGCCAACTGAGAATTAGTTGTATAAAACTTGTCAGGCAAGTAATATATATATAAGTAAAATTTATAAACCAAAATACAAATTTTATAAATAAACTAATCATTGATTTTCACAAAATCTACAACTAAACTCTCAAAATACAGTTGGCAAACATGAAACACTATTATCTCATTCAAAATAAGTATTAAATAGTATGCTTAATAACTTTATAAAACAAGTAGAAGCTATAATAAATCTTTTTAAATGACATAAAGCCTGTCTTTCTAAATCCAGAAAATTGTACGGTCTAATCTTGCAAAAGTTGGTGTCCTGTAATTAGTACTTGTTACGACTCTTGTTAACAAAATGGCTACGTTTTGAATATTGATATTTTTATAGGCTACCTAACCTTAATAAAAATGAATGTTTCGTTTATGAAGCTGCTAGTTCGTGAAACTAATGTCCTTCAGCTTGGTTTAGTTAGATATCGACACAGACTAAGAGGAAAGCCTCCAGGAATAGCAAAGTCGTTAAAAGATTATTTAAATGGTGAGTTGTTCCCTAACCTATAATTAGGAATTTTTGTCACCTAAAGCGAAAAGGTTCAGGATAGGAAGACAAAGTGTTAAGCTTTGAACATTTAAAATATTTTTATATCATATTGACTTTTGTACTGGAGTTTTTATATTTATAATTAAGCAGTAATGGCATACTGTAGCCTAGAACTGGGATGCCTTTATTTAAAATATTCTTGTAAACCATTTTCAGATTTACATTAGGCAGATTGTATCATGGTGCAAAGTGTGGAAGTTTTAGTGTTGCTTTGGTCATTAACAAAGTTATGAGTGTGCTTTCATTTCAGAACTGAATTATAAGGATCCATCTTTGCATTATAAAGTTGATATTGGCTTACCAAAACCAAAACCATCCAGGTCTAAGGAGCTAAAAGAAAGGCTGGCTATTTTAAGAGGCAACAGGACACCGGAGTTAGAGAAGCTGTCAAGAAATAAACAGTGTATGTATGAGTTCTTCAAACTACCTGCAGTATAACTGTCTATGTAACCAACTAGTTGTCAACAATATAGGTAGATAATCTACCTATAACAGAGAAGTAGTAATATATGGGTCAGTCTTCAATAATATTTTCAGGGACACACGTAATGAGTAACTGAAGTAATGTGAATCCAAGAGCTTGGTGTCATTCTCACTTGTTCATTTTGTGTACAAGTTAGACCTTGTGGGGATCTCAGATATTGCTACAGCACATGAGTGCTCAACAGTAAGGGCACAATTTGTAAATTTAAACATTACTTGCCTCCCAGATTATAATGTATTAAGAATATTGCGTCTTTAAGATTCTGGCAAGTAAACTGTTAAAATAAATAATGCAAATAGATAAAGATATTATTGTTGGAAGTCACAAATAATTTATATTTCCATTATTAAACAGAGCAGATCTCATTTTTATGTCCTTGTTTTTTCTGTGTACAATATATCTTATTATGTTCATGTTACAGTGATAGTGGATTTGGATAAGGTGAAAGAAGAATGGCTGAAAACTTCAGGACCTTTTCAAATCCGTCAGGTCGCTGAGCACTATGGTATTTTTGAAGATTTATTTGGAGATGCATATTTCACTCCACGGGTGATGCTAGATATAAAATACAAAATTAATGAAGATTCCTATTTACCAGTGTATCGAGGAAATATAATCAAGCCTAATGAGGTACAGAGTGATTTATTAGTCAGCATTACACATGACGCTTAGTTCCATGTATACTGACGCTAACCTTATCTAATTTAAATTTTCCGTTATGATTTGCATACACAAAAATACTCATATGACTTACGTGATATAGCGACTTTTGGGCTAGCTGTGACAAACAAAATAATGGACCATATTTGTTATTAACTGGGGCTGTTATTGACATTTATGTTTTTAATAATGTTTATAGTACACCAGCTATAAGCAATGACAGCTGAATTTTAAGAAGTATTTCAATGCCCCAATTATAACAAAGTGGAACAACAATTATCCAAAACACTTTCAAAATATGTGACAAATTCTTATAGGGATTCTAAATTTAAACTGAGAATGTCTTATGACAATTAAGAATTTGTTATGGTTTTATAGCCATATATAGTTAAATTTTCTTGTGCTAGTTTAGAAAAAATTTTGCCAGTAGTTTGTAAATTTACTTACTGTTCCCTTCTGACTTCCTTGATTCCAGTCAACTGGCTGCCAGCATGCTGACAATATGAATGTTCCTTAACTTCTGTTTTCTTATGTTTTGTTAATATTTGAATTACTGCATGGCAAAGCATGGAAGCATATTGGAAGGAATGTGAACCAACAGAGTTGTTTATGCAAGTCTATTCCACATACATAGTGAGATAATGTATGTACACTGTATTCAGTTACAGTCATGTCTTCTAGACAGTAACGTGTCATACATCGCTGGCACGAGAAATCATATATAACATGGTTGAATATTGTGATAAGCAGAAAGATGATGGAATCAAAATCACTTTGTGTCAAGCGACAAACAGGTGGCTGTAATGGTAATTTATATTTGTGTATAATAATTAATTGGTTAACCTTTTATATAAGACATGCACTCCTAAGAGCTTTATTTGTGTTTTGTCATTTACTGTATACCAGATTACTAATATTCCGCTGCCTGCCTCGGTAGCGTGGTGTTAGAGTGTCTGCCTCACATTCAAGAGGTCCCGAGTTCAAATCTCGGTCAGGGCGAGTTACCTGGATAAGGTTTTTTTCGGGGTTTTCCCTTATCCAGAAGGACGAATGTCGGGTGACTCTAGGACCTCGGACTCATTTGAGCATCATTTCACCCATGCCATTCATCGTCCGATATGACTTAACGTTGGAGGACGTAAAATTACTATATATAATATTCCGATCTTCTAATAAACAAGATTTAAAAATAATAAATGAATGCACTGTGTGTCATTGAATTTCTAGAAATGTTATAGATAGTTGTAAAGAACTATTTTATGACAGTGAGACAGCAAAAAGAACTTTAAGAAGCTGCCAAATCAGATAAATCCAGTCTCACTTCATGAATTTGTGTAATTCATCGCTTTTTCCTCCTACAGTAGTTTCAAGTATGTTGATATTATCTATTTATTGTTATTGATTTTATCCCATGTACAAATATTTTGAGGAACTGGTGATATGTATGTTCTCAATTAGCATGTCTCTCTTTGTGCTCACCAAATCTTGAAACCTATATGTAGATAGGACAAAATAAACACCATGTTGTATTGTGTCTAAAGTTTTCTGCTTCACAAATCTCAATTTGTGGTCAGTAAGAATGTAGAACATGGCAGAAATGGTCAATCACTGACTCAGTATTATATTGCTCACTGAATTTGATGATGACATCTTGTTTTATTCACCTGTCTCCATTCTGAAGTGGTGTGATACCTACAGTTGTTGGTATTTCTTCCTACTGGATCCAAAGCTAGCATTTTACCTTGTAATTCTCAGCATAGCCTTCTAGAAATGCCCTGGATTTTATGGTGGTCCATGGCTGTCAGCAATAATAAGATTTTTGGGAGAACATGTACTTCTCCTTTGGTAAAACATTGATCTGGGGCAGTGGGAATGAATCAGATATATATGCAAAAATTACTTTTTTTTTGGCATATCCAAGTGGTTCTTATTATTAATTACCATAGGCTGCATCACTATTTGAACATTATATTTTATTATATAGAAGCATTAGGGCCAGCTTTTATTAAATAAAGGTGTGAAATTGCAGATTTGTCCAATTGTTTGTACTTCAAGCCTTACATATGTTCATTTAGATTAGTTTCTAGATTTCTTTTCGTTCTTCCTATATACAGTTTATCACAATCGAAGCTGTTGATTTTGTAAATTCCAACTCTTTTGTCTTCTAGTGTAGGGCCTTTTAAATCTATTACATCTTAACACATACTTTCTAACTTCTTTCATATATAAATGAAATTTAGTATTTGATCTTACTTTTTATTAAGCCAGTTTTTATAAAGTATGATATACAACATTCTATGCATATATTCTTTCAGGCATCCACAGCTCCAGAAGTTGCCTACAACAGTGATCCAAACACACTTTGGACATTAGTCTTCACAAACCCAGATGGCCACTTTACGGAAAAGGAGGCTGAATATGTACACTGGATGGTGTAAGTTTAAAGCTAAGAAACTGCAATTAGTACAGCCCAGATTTTTAAGCAAAATGCTTATAAATCCCTTTTTTGCTGAAATACAAAGTTTGCTTGGTTATTTTATACTTTTTAAATAAAATAGCTTATTTTATTCAAATCACTTAAAAGTAAATTTTCACTCCTAGCCATCATTTTATCATTCAGACATTGTCTCGCTGAAGTAATATAACAATATAAAGACATGGATCTTCTTGTCTCTAGCATAAAGAAAGTGTATTAACCAATTGGAGTTAAAAAATTTCATGAAGTCCTTCCAAATTTGTCTTTACCTCCTCAGCGAGTTTTAACTCGATGGGGATTTTTGGTTAAAGGCTGTGTCACACTACACAACCTTTCAATGAAGCAAAAACAGTGTTGTACTCCTTAGATGCTGAAGATGCATGGAGCATTGCTGCAGCAGAGGAGTGTTTTGCCAATAATGACATCCAAGATAAGATAGAATACATCCATAACCATTTCTCAAAAATATCTGCCATACACAGCCTGGAAGCTCGAAATAATACCTTGGAACATTCACTTTCTTTGATAGAAGAAATTTCAGTAACATTGTCTTCAGAGACTTATGGTACTGTTAAAATGCTTTTGAGAAACTTGGTAAAATATTAACGAATAGTCCTAATTACGAAACCCAGTGTAATATTTCTAAAAAGCTTTCTGGTACAGAAACATATGTAAAAGAGGAATTCATTCAAGAAGAACTGTGGTGCTTTTCACATCTTCCAGTAACATCATGCGATGGTGAGAGTTCCTCTTCACTCTATAAAAAATACTTCATTGACAAACGCAAGAATTTTACACAAGAAAACTATAAGATTACCCTTTCCAAGTACGGTAACAAGCTTACATATGTTAAGAATTCTACAGAACAATATGTTTATAATTAAATTTAAATTTCTTATTTACTTATTTTTGACACTTGTTTGCTTCGTTTTTCGTGCCTATTTCACCATTTGGTTGTGCTTACAAATCCAAGCTCTAGTAACTAGTGATGAAAGATGTGCTAGCCTGCAAATAGTTTTTGCCTCATTTACTTAACTGAAAATTTTGGTCCACTTCCAAAAGTAGTGTTTAAGGATTTGAACATTGTTCAGTTGAATATCATCTGAACATGTTTAACTTTGAAATGCTAAATCCATGTCTAGATAGTGCCATTTAAGGTTTAACAGTGTCTAAACGACCTGTTATGCAATGTCTATAAATGAATGTAATTCAGACGAAGTTTAACATTAAACTGCTTGTATTATTTAACTTATAGCATTAAAAGTTGTATAAACATTGATTTGCAAGTCCATTGTATTTCACATGACATTTTCTGTCCACTATAATTTATCTGCATGTAGTTTCTAGAAACTTTTCTCAAGTTAATGGAGATAAATATTTATATTACAAATCTCATGATAGTTACAAGAAGAGTATGAATGAATTAATAAGCCTGAGGTGTCCCATTAAGGGCAAGGGTCGCCTACTAAATGGGAACTTTTTAAGTGTTCCGCATGTGGGGAGCTATGCTGCACAGAGTATGTGCCCCATTAGTGCGACATCTAGAATTCTGTTCCTGTGAATCATTTGTCCGTTGTTTCCATTTACTGCACTTGAATACTTCCTGCTTGGGTTTCTTTGTTTTACTACGTACACCTGGTTTTGGCAATGGTGGACAATGGCTGCCTGCTATCACCTTGAAGAAGTCAGCCCATCTGCACCTGAGGTTTCTGATGTGCTACTTGTTTTGGTGGCGAGGTTTCCAATTTACCGATTCGTTGTTTATGAGAAGTTTTTGGTACACAGCTTCAGCAGTATTTCCCTTTTCTCTCTCTTTGGCTCTGAGTGTTTGTTGGATTTCTCTTTCCAGTCTCATCAAGTTGGAGTCAGTTAAGCAATGTTCTCGTGTAAGCTTGCTTTTCTTTTTCATGATAGTGGTTTTATCTTCCATGTTTCTCATTTCTCCTTTCATGAGACTTCTTCCATTTTGTCTTTGCCAAATATGTAGCACTGGCATAATCTTTGTTACAGTTGATTTTCCTAAGGGTAGCTTTGACAGTGTCATTTACTTCACGACATTCTCAGCTTTAAAATCTTTGCTCTTTATGATTATGTTCAGTCTTCTTTCTTTTCCTTGTCTGTGTTCATCTGCCTCCTACAATAACTTTTTTTCTTTCCTTTTTAGCTGATAGTTTTGTTGCTAGTACTTTCTTAGTTTGTTACTTCTTTTTCTGTGGCGTTGCATCTTTCTTTGAGTTTCTCGTCGAGGCTTTCTATTTGAGTACACAGTTCTATGATATCTTCCTTGATTTCTCCTCTGAAGGCTGTTTTGTTGTTTTACTGTTTGGATTTCTCTTAAGATTTTTGTGAGCAAATTTTTCATGCCTTCATTTTGAAGGTGTTCTTTGTCATCGCTTATATCTGATTTGTGTGGTTAATTGTTCCTCATAATTGACCTACTTGTTAATTTCGACAGTAGTGAAATGTTTAAATAAATAATAATAATAAAGAAGTCAATATACATTATATTTATACATATAAAATTCCACAGTCTTGACAGATATTATAAGAAACAATGAATAGTGTTACAAGATAACTGAAAAATTCAAGTCAACTGTAACAGACATTTTGGAAAGAACATGCCAGAAAAAAATATTTTTACATTTTGAAACTTGTTTGTTTTATTTGTTTCTTGTGCAATACATTTGTATTTATCTTAATATTATTACCAGTTATAAAAATTCCTTGTGAATAGACAGAACTTCACTCAGACCATTTCCAGAAAATTCAAAATGTTTTAATTTTATTTGTCATTTAAGTATATTAAATATATCCGGTCAAGAAAGCCAGCTTTCCGTCTGGGGATGCAGAGATGCGGATCATACGTCCTCCCCGTATCATTGGATGATCGTCCGTCTCTACCTTGTGAGTGTGAGGTCAGCAGTTGGGTTGGCAGGCTCTGGCCCTATGCAGGCTGTAGATTATATTTTAAATATACATTTCAATCAAAATCTTTAATAACCAATTTTGGGAAAATTTAAGGCTATAAAAATTTCATTAAAGGGTAGTTTGGGTTAAGGGATTTTCTTGAAAATTGTATGTCTTCTTTGGAACATACTGAAATTAAATATGAAATTTCTGTGTTTATCTGTTTTCATTTTTGAGTACACTATTCATAGATGAACACCAGCATATTTTAAACTTTCTGTTTATTCAGGAAATCTCAATATTGAATTTTAGGTGGAATGTAATACCTTTTTTTGGCCTACTTGGCAAATGGTAGAGAAAGTGAAAACAAAAACCATTAAAGAGTAGTGTCAAAATGTAGTTAACATTGTACATTGAAAGTCTTTACATCTATACATAATAATCTGTAAAATGAACAAAAGGATAAACAAACTGATTTGCAGTGACTAATTGGTATTACATTCTTCATACCTACTAATGTTTTCTTGTTTATAGGGGAAATATTCCAGGTAATGATATTAGTCGTGGTGAAGTAGTCTGGGAATATTTACAGCCGTTTCCTCCACGTGGAACTGGATTCCAACGGCTTATATACATTCTGTATAAACAGGATAGAAAACTAGATTTCTCATCAATTAAGAAAGAAGGGCCATGGTAAGTAGATTTGAAGTTCTATATATCGAGATTTAACTGTATTGGAACACCACAGTGAAGCGAAATAATTATTAATTTTTAGATGAGTCGTATTTATTACACATCTGCTTCACTTTACAAAAGTGAAGCAGATGTGTAATAAATACGACTCATCTAACAATTAATAATTGAAGTTCTATGTTTAACTATCAAGAGCTATTTATTTGATAATGCAGTATACACTCGCAGCACTTTCTTTAGCTTCTAGCCTAATGATAGAAAAAGTGGGACTAAATGTCAAGTAACCAGGCAATGAGTGGCATATCTGAATATGGACGCAGGAAGCCAGTATATTTGGGGATGTTATTGCTAGATGAGTGCTGAAAGAATTTATTAAGATAAGTATGTTCATAATATTTCATATCCACATTTAGGAGTTGGTTTGAAAGAAATATTAATAGCAAAAGAATATTAGGGAAGAATTATAAAAACAGGATAATTTTGAATCTTTTTCTTAGAAACTGCTCAAAACAGAGTTGGTATGTTTATTACATAGGCATTCTATTCATACCACTAGACTGGAAGTATGAGCTGCTAGCATTATTCAGTTTTAAAGCGCTATTAATTCCTTGAAAAGTTTAATTGTAAGTTATGCCTCACATTTTAAAAAACTGTTCATGCTTTAAAGCATGCATTACATTGCATTACATATAATAGATTATTTTAGATAATTATCAAATGCTTCGACTTTAATAGTATTTGACAAAACATGAGTTTTGCAAAGTGCAGTTTTAAGAGTGATACTTAGATAGTGAAAGTTCGACTGAAAACTTTTGATTTGCTGCACAGAGCTATTTTAGCTTCCTCTAGCAGTTTCTAATCTTGGACGAGATATACATGATTAAAAAGTTATTTTTATTCTGCTCTCTCTGCCATGTCCAGCTCAGTTTTGAATTAATACTGAAAAGTATTGGAGGGAAAGTCTGGAAATAAATGAAAATCAAGTAAAAAGTATGAAGTTCCTGATAAATTAAAGCTTTTTTACTTTTTCAGACTTCATTCAATGTATCATAATAATGAATGAGTGAAGTGCTCATGAGAAATGAACTGTTTAAAATCATCACTACTTATATTTGTTTCACATTAAATTCAAAGTAAGTAAACAATCTTGGTGTAAACATTTACGAAACTAGTCTCTTAAATTCTATGGAATTTTTTTATAATTTCTTAAAAATTAAGTGAAGTTTGTGATAAATAATTATATTTTATGTAGTAATGTACCACTCATCTAAGCACCTGGCAATATGACAGGAAGAGAGAACTAATTGCCTCAGATGTGTGTGAATATGACACATTCCGCAGTTTGAGCGGACAAATAAAAGTGCTATTAGAATAGTTCACAGCTTTACTTATCTACCATTCCATCCCTGAATAACTATACTGGATTAAACTGTTCTTAACTTTAGATTTTTGAACTATTCATTTAATGATTAATGATTAAGATTACTTTAAACTTTAAAATAATCAGTGCTTTAAATGAGAAATTACAACAGAAAACAAACGTGGTGCAAGCAATTTCTGTAATTTTGCATCACTAACAACACAGTTCAACTATTCCTAAGCAATAGTTAACCACATTCAGTGTCAATTCCCAACAGAATTGCAGTGGTAGTTAGCATTGTTATGCTCAACTTACAACCAAATAAGATAACAGTTGATAGATTACTTGTACAGTACACAAAGAAATTATTTATGAATTTCCTTACTAAAATAGTGTGTGGATGTCTACAGTAAGAACAAAAATAGGCACATGACAAAGATTTTATAAATTCATTGCATGAGGAGGTAGTTAAACTCATGTTTGTTGCACTGGGCATTTGTTCTTGAATTACGATGTGAGAATAATTACATAAGGAGCTATTAATGACATGAGTTGGAAGCTGGATAAAAGTTCATTCCTATCCAGGTCTCAGTTGTCAATTAGAAGTTGATGCAGCCAATGAATTAGAGTCTTCACCTAAATTTATTGTAACTCTGTCCACCACATTGTCATCATTTAAGTCCCATATCTCTTTCTCATCCTTCTTAAGGCAACAATATTCTTCCACCAGTTAACTGAATACTCTGAATGCACCGTAAACAAGTTACTCAACATCCTCATATTAATATGTCAGATCAGCTTAATTGGACTGAAGAAACAATCGCATGATGGTATTCTGAGAAAGCTAAACTGTGCCTTTTTGGCTACATCTATTAAGTATTTCTGAAATATGTGGGTACAAAACTCAGCTTGCTCAAGTAATTCTATAATAAACATTTCATTCAGTAAGGAAATATTCTTGGTCTGAAGCCAGGTAATTATGTCCACTCTTCTCCAAGATTTATTTCAAATTTTTTATATGACGCATTATCCATGATGACGAGCTATTTGGCTCCAATTTGAGAATTATAGTTTAAAGTTATAGTTTTGAAAAATTTGACTGGTCACCTTTTCATGATAAACTCCCGATTTCTGTAATTCAAAAGCGAGGTCATCCATCTTTGCTTCCAATGTGGAGCACAATTAATCTTTTCCCTTTTCATATTGGGTTCTACAGACCAGGAATTAAACCTGCTTTCTAGAAGTTACAATTTTGTCAGTCCATGCTTTTGACCCAGGTCTTGTTTAAATAAATCTTTCATCTGTATTGCCTGTAGTCCTTTCCTTTACACAGTTAGGCCTAAGCCACAAAAGTTGTTTCTGTCAACTGGTATGGTTTTACAATTTCAGCTGGAAAATTTATGTAGTGATAACTGCTTCAAATTAGTAAGTTTAGTATCATTAACAATGAAGACCTGTTTCTGTGTAGGTAGCTCATTAAGACAGAATGGATGATTGCTTATTAGCACTAACAAAGTTGTCCCACTCTCCATTACTACACTTTACATTTGACTTCACTTTTTAGGGGGAACAAATACAAGCTTTGCCAGATATTGCCTTCTCCTCCTGAGCATTATACACACTAACACAAATATCTGTGAATTCTGAAGTTAACATCATCACATCTGCTGTCATCAGAAAAGGGTACCTTTTATGAAATTATTTAAAATTCAAAGTATAAACTTGGAAGAAGCGTAGGGACAGTGAAGCACAAATTAGTACAAAAGTGAATCGAGAAGATATTGACACATTGCTTCACTCACACTGTGAGTGAATGTGTCAGTATCTTCTCGATTCACTTTTGTACTTATTTAAAATTGTTAGCACAATTGTCTTATCTATGCTTTTGTTTTTCCATGTTATTACACAATGGCAGAGGATTGCTTCTCAGCCATGACTACTAAAAGCAATATTTGTACGACATGGTATATACTTTGCTACAATGGTTCAGTTAATTATATATAAATTATTGCAATAGTGATCTTTCACATTTCTCTGTACAAAACCCAACATGTTACACTCTGAACTGAACTGTTTTATGCAGAGGAAGAGATGTCCTGCTAAGCAAGAAAATTTTATGTACTTCCGTGGCATGCCGTTATCTTTACAATTCCTTTAACTTAAATGAAATATTAGTAAACCAATTCTATCCTAGCCTAATACTATAAACCTGTGAAAAACTGAAGGTTTCCTCACTGATTCCTGAGATTACCAATTTCAGAAAGATTCACTACAAGCACTTTCCCTAATGCACATAATTCCACATCTATAATAAATGAGTAGGATATCAGAGTAATTTTTGTTGTTTTTAACTTTCAGTTTGAATCTTGTGGACAGAACATTTAGTACATATGATTTCTACCGTGAAAGACAAGATGATATGACTCCAGCTGGATTAGCTTTCTTCCAGTCAGACTGGGATCCATCACTTACAGATTTTTTTCACAACACTTTGGGTAAGTCTGATAATGCACACATTTAGGGCTGATTTCACCAAGAGCAGTAATACAGTTTTTTCGTTATTTTGTTTATTTTAATTTATGTAAGCACACTGTACTACAAAGTTGCAAACCCAGTCAGGAATCAAGCTTTGATGTATATATGATACATGAGCCAGCAGTTACTCATATATGAGCAAGAAATCCTGTCTGCTGCTTCGGTTGATGCCTTTTCTTGTGTATGTTGAAAATCAATCATGTTTAAGCACTGCAGTCACGTTCTGCTTTTGAAGCTCTGCAGTTTAGAAACCACTCATATGCTGAAATTTCAGTTTATCTTCTGCAGAATATTAACCACTTCAGCAACAGCATGGGCCGAGAACGGATACCCAATAAACGAACAAGACATTTAATTTGTTAAATTCTGAAAAAATGCTTCTTAAATACAATGATGATAAGAGCAAAAGCTCTTGAAACATGTCCTGTGAATAAACAGTGTGAGTGAAGCAATGTGTCAATATCTTCTCGATTCACTTTTGTGCGAAACAAAACTAGTTAAAAACCCATTAAAGGCAATATACATCTACAGTATCAATAGAGTAGAGAGTATATTAATAAATCTTTGAAATTTTACTACTTTGTTTCGCTGTAGCAAAAGCCATTCTATGAGTCAAATGTATCTAATATTTGATTAATTTTGTTTAGTGGCATGCAAACAATAGTATACATATATAACTGCATAAGCGACTTTTCTGTTTCAAGGTTTTAGGATTCAGTTTATTCTACCAAGCGATAATCATTGTATATGATTGTGTCACACACTCGCTGTAAAGAAAGAAACCTCTCTGTCAGCATCTGTATGTACCTCTTATTAAAATTTTTCACAACTAGCCTTATGCAGCTGTTTTTGCTCAGTAATTCAGTTATTTATACTCATGTTCAGAGTGATTTCTTATAGCTATTGAGACTTAAATGAATAACACATTGGAATTGTTAAATTTCTGTGTTAACCGTAGCTTGGCCTAGTAATACGGAAAATAAATTAGCTTGCGTAGGATGTGTACGAGCTTCTGATATCACTTTAGAAAATGTGGAGGACTTTTTGCTGTTTGACATGATTTGGATATTGATGTGAGTTTTCAAATTTTGAGAGAGGTATTGAGATATAGGTAACAGTGAGGAAGAAAATGACCTGCTTCCTTGAGGTGTTTGTGAAGAATCAATATTGTGCAGTGGTCAAAACTCAAACTCACATAGACATATACACAGATATACATATTTTCTGGTGCACAGCTAACTTCTGACATCCATCCATTTTCACAAATTTGTTCTTTCTGCTGACTTATTGTCTCTCATTGTTACGGAAGCAATGTATATGTGAGTAGGATGAAGGAATGCCTGATCTCTAAAGGCAATTTAGGGCCTAAAAAGAAAATTCAGAAATGGACAGTGTGTGTGTTATTTGTAAACCTACATTAGACATGTACTGGTCTACAGGTGGCATGTTAGCTGATCCATTTTTAGGGGAAACAAAGGGTCAAATACGGATGGAATGTATTACTTATTACACCTATTCCTCTTTACGAAAATGATATAAAAATTATTTTTATACTACTGGCTATAACCATACATGATTGTTTAGTAATCTGCAGAGCTCTAAACTCATGCAAGATAATGACCAACCTGGATACATATCAATAGCTCATAACTTAATTGAGTACTATAACATTCAGAGGCCTCTTCATACTGGGGATAAGAAATCAACCAGTACAGCACCCCTCATACTTGAGAGAAAACACTTTCCTAACAGGATATACCACCCACAACCAAAAAAAGTCCCAACCATTTCGAAAATGTCTACTGTGGCACAAAAAAGATGTTCGCATGGAAACCAGTATTATTTGTCTTGAATATGAAGATGTGCCCTGTGTGTTTATCCAGGTTTTGAGGTATACCATTCAGAAGGAAACTCTAAGGGTAAGTTTTCATCTCTTATAGTGCTAATTTAAATTCCTTATAAAATAGAAATATTAAAATAATTGGCATTAAACAATGCTTTAAATGCATGTATGCGCAGGATGTCTATACACGTCCATATCGGTTTGGAGATTTTAACTTGTACACTATATGACACTCATTTTGTTTAAAGGATTAATATTAACGCTAATGACGACTCAGTTTTGGAACATTCGGACAAGCATTTTGATAGACTTATTAAAAAAGCCATCCAGATTAAACTCCATCCATGAAATTTCAATAGAGCTATGGGACTTCAGTTGAGTACAGCTTGGGCTCCAGCCATAAAATATACCTGCATTTGAAACCTTGACTGTCTGACGGACCACACAGAAAACTCAAGATGGGAGAACCTCATTCAGATGATGGACTGTGCAGAAAATGCAAAACATGAGGTCATCCTTCGTTTAAACCAGCCGAATGAATGCCAGACTGCTGCACAGTCATTGGCTGAGGTGATACAAGCCCTACCGACATGATGGATACACATTGGGACAGTTGGTCAACTTTTTCTTTCAGTTCTTGAGGAAGGCCATGGAGCTTGGAATGGCCATAAACTCGACATTTTTAATATTGACATGGCTGATTACCCGTGAAGTTACGATTAATAATACTTGCCGCGAAAATCTTAAGTTGTACATTAATATGCGCTGAATTGCTTTTTCTTTTGCAAAATTTAAAGGGTCAAAGAAGATGTTTCATGAAAGCAGTGATATATTGTGGAAAGGAAGAGAGTTGAGAAGTTAATGTTTCATTTTACCACAAATATGTTGAGTGAAAAAGTAAAATACATACAGTATGAAAACAGTTTTGTTTCCTAAAAGAGAATTGGAACGCACACCAGATGTGGCAGAATGTGAAGCAGTAGAGAAATAGAGATTAATTGTGGTGATGCAAACAATAATAATTGTTAATTCTGTAGTTACATATCTTCAGTTTCTATTGCTTATGAATTAAATGCCTACTTGTTCCACATTACAGAGTATAGATTCTTTTGCAAGATGAAACTTACGTTAATATATACATTAAAATATTTGCTTTGCTCTCTGATCCATCTTGGTCACCTTGTTTCCTTGTACTGCATATATTTATCACCACTGCTTTCATATTTGTAATGCTGCATAACCAAATACTTACCCATTCACATGCCATTTATCATTTTGCTTTGTTAACTTTAATTTTAGTTTATAAACAAAAGGCAGTAATCTGTGCATAACACTACAGTATGTATTGAGTATTCATGCCAAAACTTTCAACAACTCTTATGTAGGAAAGTTTTTCCTATTTCTTCTGTATGTAATTGCATGTCATGTGAAGAGGTTTTAGTAGCCAAGGAGTTGCTAAGTAATATTCTAAAAGGTAATGGGGCAGATATACCATCAAGAAATTCCATTCCAGAATATGTTTAAATGTTACATGAAAATATAAGTGCTTTATTTTTTCCCTTTGTATTCTTTATAAAGGAAATACGTGCAGTGCTGCATAAGCCAGCCAGTTTTCTGCATAGTACTGTTAATAAGAGCTTTTAAATTTGTTTCCAGAAATGAAAGAACCAATATATGAATATGATTTCCCAGAGCCATATATAAAGCCACAGCAGTGGTTTCCAAAAAAGCAGCCATTTAACACGTAAGCATATACAAATTTTAATTCTGATAAATTGCTAATTTAATGTATTTGACAGTCAATACATATTATGCATGCATGATTTCTTGTGCGTTTGGGTCCCAAGTCCTTATTCGAAAGGTTTCTCTTAATTACATAAACATGAAATGCTTTATAATTCTGACATCTAGTGGCTAGTAAACTAAGCTTTCACAGTGTGGCATATCATTTTGAGCAATTTCAAGGTTAATTATTAGTTTGTTGTAAACTGGTATACAACATAAGAGCAAGATGTATATTGTGAATGTTATGGGTCTTGAAAGGGCACACACTATTATTTGTCTACTTCCGTATAACTGATCTGAATGCAATTGAGCTGGCGTGGGCAAAAATAATGTTTTCAGAGGACCTAACGTTACTGGTGATGTAAGCCCCAAATATGCGGAAACTTGCTATAGAAGCATTCTGTTCCGTAACCGGGACAGATTGGGAAGGATACTGCAAGAAGGTCCAAGTGCTGGAAATTCAATATTGGAGAAACAATGATGGGCTCTTCTTTCTAATATGCGACGTGGCAATTTTTTTCTAATGCCTTCAAACTTTTTGATGTTTTTATATACAACCATGATTTTTAATATAATTTCTTTACTTTTAAGGCAATTTCGTGTTGAAGGCATTCTTTTAAAATTATTAATTGTTTGTTTATTTACTTACTGCGTAATGTAGCCATACTGAAGAATTCAGTGCAGCCAAACTATGCATTGCTTGAAAGCAATGCTGCCAACAGTCTTACTTTTCCCGAAATTACACTATCTAGCAGACTAAATGTATGAGTTTGCAGACTGTATCGGACTGGTTCGGCTACTACCGTGAAGTGTGCATGATGTCAAATGACACCAAGTATACTGCAAGCGGGAAAATTGGCGATCTCGGTCACGTCGTTCAAATCGACGAATGTAAAGTAGGACAATGCCAGTTTTATCGTAGGAGCTGCACTTAGACTGTAGAGCATATTTGCATCACTCCTGTTATTGGGACATATTGTCATCCGCACCTCATTCGTTTCCACATTGATCATTCCCAAGATCCAGTTGCCCTCTACGACGCGCCCATGATGAAACTTGCATTGTCCTATTTTGTATTCGTCGATTTGAACGACGTGGCCGGGACTGCCAATTTTCCCCCTTGAAGTATGCTTGGTGTCATTTGACATCATACACACTTTGCTGCAGTAGCCGAACCAGTCCGATACAGTCCGTGAGCTCATACATGTATTACCTATGGAGCACTCCATTATCTTCGTGTCGTAGGATTGTTTATGTGCAAAGCACTGTAAGAGTAACAAAATTTGACCGGACGATAACTTCACCTGCTCAAACTATGTTCCTTTGACTGCATCACCTATGTCTGGGGCATTTTTGCAGAGGTTAGCTACAAGTTTTACATATCTTTCTCATATTGGCTGCAACGCCAGAACCAGCCATTCGTCTGCTTGCGCATGCGTATACGTGCACCTTTGAACTTAGAAAATATTCTCGCGTTGCACAAAAGAAAGTTTCTCCCAATGATGTAATAGAAAATGCAATTGATGAAATTATCAATATATCAGGAATGAAAATGATGCACTGGACTCGAAATTGAAGAATCACAAAGCAAATGAGTTAGTATTTATAGCTGTTATAATATTTGTTTTTTTACTTTCATGTGTTTCATAAATAGTATATAAACATACACATAGAATAAAAATAAGTAATTGAGAAAGTGCAGTGCCATTGTATAAGAATTAGACAAATGAGTCAACCTTATATATACTTACAAGGTCTTTTTTGAAGACTAGTTTCTGGGAACTTCTTCCCTATCTTCAGTTCTGTGGTTGACCATGTGTATACAAGGAGAAGACACAAGAAGTGGAGGAAAGTGTATACAAGGTTGACTCATTTGCCTAATTTTAATATAAACATACAGCTTACTGTTTGTCCAACCATCTCATACTTGTTGCAAATATCTTTGCTAATCTTACTTGCGATGTGGCTAAATTATGTTTTTCTTGGTTTACCACACTGCTGAAACAAGATTGTGTTAGTTCTCTCTTCTTCCCCTCCACCTGCACCGCACTGTAAATCCAGTGCTCAAAAAAACGTGCACATATAGTATATTACCACCAGTGCACAACACATATGCAAGTAAAATATTTTTCATTGTGATATCTTTGTAATAAGTTGTGAAAGGTGACATGAATATCCCTATGGAAGGCTTTGCAGTATAGAGGACCAACCCTTGTTCATGAGACCACACTTGGTTGAAACCTTGGAGTTATAATGAATAATCAGTGCTTAATCAATGCTCATAGATGCTGCTTTTAATTAGTATTAGAATAGAATTCAGAAGAGCAAGTTCTTTTAGTCAGCTTCATACTTTGTCATCATGTGTATTAATAGATTATTAGAAATTTAGTAACTTATGCAGTGAACGTGCCTTGAAAACTTAGAAGTGTAGCTGATAACATCCAGGAAGATAATGTTTGTGCCAATGATCAGTATGTATGCAGTAATTGAACTGTGAAACAGCAAAGAGAATGAAAATAAGTTGCAAGGGAAAACAGATGCCAGCTGCTGTAGAAAGTCTACTGCACATGGCTTAGTAAGCTAGAATGCTGTGCTTTGGTTCTCTGCTCCCGGAATCACCTGGGATCAATCCACCCCTGTGGGTTGCAGATTTTAAGTCCTGGGTACAGGCCGGTTCTCACTCAGCATCATGAGGAAATTAGGAGCCATGCTAGATAGTGAACCCTGGTCTAGAAAGCCAACTTTCCAGCTGGGGGTGCCGACATGCTGACTACATCTCCTCTCTGTATTGGTTGGATGATAGCCCACCTCTGCCTTGCATATGTGGGCGTGAGGTCGGCAGTCTGGTTAGTAGGCTCAAGCCCACTTTCAGCTGTTACACCATGGGCTACTTTATTGTAGAGAGTAGGTATGAGATGTATTTGTTGAGGATCATCATAGTTTAGGGCAGATAATCACTGAACTTTTTATAAAATATTTTGTGAAGAGCTTGGTTTTCAGTGAATTCTGTCACCATTATTACTTTTCATTCCTCGTGTTAAAAAGCTGAAGTAAACGTGCCCAAAGATCCTTTTTTTAAATAATGGTTATGAAATACTCAAATGCATTTTGTTTTTGCAGGTATATGGATAAGTACCAAGATCCTAAGGATGTGGCAAAGAGATATTTAATGAAGAAACTGGCAAATGTGCATCCTTTCAAAGCTCCAGGAACTTTTAAATTTCCCAATGCATTCAGAATTAACGAAAAAGTTCCTTCATGGCTCAGAGTTGAGATGAAGAAAGATAGGTTAGGTTGGGGTAGAATAAATGATGTATAATACCCTACATGTTTTGTTATGCTATGATTATGTAAAAGATTTGTAATAAAATGTATTTGTTATAATTGTTACACTTTATTATTCATGTCTTTGGCACCACGTTGGCTATTGTGTAAAAAACACACGAGCAGGTAAACACTAACTTCTGACACCTTGAAGATTTATTGATAGGATTTTTTTCTTGAATACTATTAAACAGTGTGTATGTGATAATTTACAATGTCTGACATTTAAATCTACTATCCTACTACTCTAAAATTAAATGAAATGTGCAACAATGTCATTACCACAGGTGGACTTGTGTATAATGAACTTTTATATATTTACGCTTGATATGGTTTAGTTACCTTGTGCGTCATAAACAGTTCAACTGACCATGAAGCTTCTCTGCACTGTTTCGACACTATCACCAATATTTTATGTCAAAGCTACTACTATTCTATGTCAGGTAGCTCACTGCAGCATAAATAGGCAGTGTGCAGAAACATGGAAACTTCTTTCCCCATAGCATTCATTCTTTCAACTACTTCATTTAAATGTTACTTGCCCCAAAATGGTGTACCTATTTGCACAACAAAAAACATCCACAAAAATAACCTTTCTTTTGTCAGATAAATAACAATAATAATATAACATTATCATCATTATTGTTGGTGGCACCTGCAATTGATCAGTTTTTTTCATAATCATACTACTATGCAGCAGATGCTATTTCAGATTTTCAGGGCTATCTGAATCTGGAATATTTTAGACAGATAGAATCAAACTGAAAAATTCAATGCCATGGCTGGGATTTGAGCCATGGATCTAGTAACGATTAATTTCCATCAATTAACTTAAATCTGGAATATTGTTAACACTCAAAATGAAAACTGACAAGCCACTACTTTTGTCATCATTTTATGGCATATAGTGGATCAGCCACTCTGAGGTAGTTCTCAGTGCCTTGCACCTTATATTTGCAAGTAACTTTTGACCAACTTCCCTCTGATAAAGATGTTGTCAATTTCATTTGAACAGTTATAATGTGTTGGAGGAACTGAGTATTGTGACATTCAAATTAATTAAAAAAACTATTTTTAGTTAGCTTTTCTGCTGTGCCACTTATATATAAATACACCCCTTATAAGGAAAGATCAGTGCTGCAGTGTGCAATGCAATGCTAGAAGCTCCGTTCTCCCAAGAATTTCGAGAGAAAAAGAAGAAAAAAAGAAAATTGATTCCAAACAATATTTTATTTGCTCTGTATACATTTTCAAAATCTATTTGCGAATATCCACAATGCTACGGATACTTTTGACAGCTGCTTAGATTCGAGTGACCAGTTCCATGACCTCATTCAATATTGCATTTATGCATTCATAACCAGAATACCATGCTTCGTAGGTTCCAGAAACAATCACGATTCTTCGATAGTTACGAAGCACTGACAGATTTTGTCACGAGAAGTTTCTGCAGCATGTGATGAAAAGTTTATTTTTTTATGTGGCGTTTTTAAATGCAACTGTAAGTATATTTCAATAGCATTAGCTATAGTATTTTACGTAGATTGGTATTTAATGGTGACAAATAGGAAATTCTTATGAAGTTTTAAGTTATTAGCAAAAGTGTAAGAATTTAATACTTTCTCCATTTTAGACTAACAGTTCATGCAGCATGGGCCAGCTTTAGGAAAAATTGGAACGTCTGAATGGAGAGGGGAAGCAGGAGTATGTCTGCTTGTAGTGCAAACAGTTCTGCAATGCAAGAAGGACCTACTTGTGACTGTACAATAAAAAGAGTACTAAAAAGTAGTTCTTCGAGTCATTATTCTCTCATACTTTAATGAAAATTATTATTTGGAGCTTCCCTCCCAGTGAAAGTCACGCCTCACCACTGGGAAACATAGCGATAACATGTTTATATTGTTTCTCATCGTTGTTGGCAATATTTTGGGATGAAATGCCAGAAGAGGTCAGTCTCCCTCTATTTCACGAACCTACAGAAATAATATTTAAAAAAGATAATGTAATGAAATAAAGTTATGGCTTTATTCGGTACACGAAATATAGGTGCTCTTAAAAAAATAGAAAGTAAATGCTTGAATTTAAAGAATTTAATACCTTAGGACATAATACCATTAAATAGAAGTTTGATTCTTGTCGACTGCCCACTGTGAAGTTAGTTTTCCTTGCGTGTTTCTCTGGTCTGCAGGCGAGTTCTGGGTGGATTCTTATCGACGACTATTTTCTTATCCCTCAGTTATTCAGTGACTTAACTTTGAGACGTTCATCTAGGTTTTGTGGTGTATGGCGGTGCAAGGTAGTGAAGAGTATTCCTCTTGGGCATCTGAGGGTTTCTTCCTGAACGGGTTATTCAGTGCTCTCTCTAGACAGCTCCAACAGTAGGATGATTCTTTGAGCTAGGAACTTTAAAAACTTCCTCCTGAGAGGTAGTAGCCTCAATAAATCCTTTGAGGTATCAGTTCAGATATGGGTATAAATGAAGAAAGATAAAAAACGAATCTGAGTGAATGAGATTAGAACTGTCAAGCAATATTTGGACACCGAAACATAAGAACTGAAGATATATGGAGCAAATTCAATTTATTTAAATTGAAATAACGTAGCAGCAAAGAATACTAGGCAATCTATCCGACGTTCTAGGATCTAGAAATGCTTCAGGCTTAAAGACCACGCAGGAGGACTCAGATGACGATACCACCGAAAGCTCGAAAAATAAATGTCTTTACTAAATTATGTATCTTCATTTCTGAGTTATGTTGGTTCAAAATCCTAGAGATCCCATCAAGGGGAATGGCTTAGGGGGTTTCGTCTGTGGCATTCGGGAGGTCCGGGTTTGATTCCCATTGTTGGCCTACTTACCTTCGGTCACCAGGCGACTGCTGGTTAGGTTAATTACATCCCGAATTTCCTGTCCCTCCATTTCATCTCCATTATAATTTCACATCATATTTTCTCTGGTGGTCTCTTTCACGGTAGAAAGTGTGAGAGGGTGTCTCGGCGTTGCATGGCAGGATGATATCTTGGTGAAACTTTCTCCTCCGGTAAGACGGTCTTTGTGACCTAGTGGACGATTACGGTGGATGGGATTCCGATTTTACTGGTCTCTCGGGCAGTTTCCAAATGATAAAATGTAGGGATCCTGCCCTTTACACTGTCTTGGTCCATTGGGTCGGCCGCCCTCTTGTCTCCTCTCGCTTCATCCTTCCTCCCGGGGGTGCCCCACTTGGGGCAATATAGTCTGATCACAGTGACAGAATACCTTCTGAAGCATAATCTAATCGCAGAAATCTTTGATAAATTCGTAATAATGAAACTTTGAGGAAAGTTCCTAAATAATCCATACTAAGAGATGCCAGCATCTGTAGCGTAGGTGGCAGCGTGTCTGCCTCACGTTGAAGAGGTCCTGAGTTCGATTCTTGATCAGTCGAGTTATCTGGATAAGTTTTTTTTGGGGGGGGGGGATTTTCCCTAATCCTGAAACCTGCAATAACCCCTCCTAGTTTGTAAAATAGTTTGGATCGTAAAATATAAGAAATAGCGTTCAGGTCTGGTAGCTATAAGCTCTATGGACCCTGAGTTCATTTGAGCATAATTTCACCCATTTCATTCATCGTCCGACATGAAAAGATTGAAGAATGTTAATTTAAAAATAAAAATACCTAACAAAGCACCTCTTGCACAATTAATGATGTATAAGGAAGAAGAGATGAACATTACATTAATGCACATAATGTACGTAGATATTACGCGTGAATTCTTGCAGGCTGACGCATTTTGGTGAAACCTATTTCAGCTGCGATTGTCACCAAGGTGATTTTCATCGACTCTATGATGCAAGACCGTAGATTACAAAACGCATAAGTCATCCACTGACGACAATAAATGTGTAAGTCTGTTGCAGTAGCGCGTTATTATTTTTGTACCTGCTAATCAATTAAGTGATAATACCCTCAAAACGCTTATCAAAACACTGATTCAAGTTAATCTTTCGTATTATCCTATATGTTCTCTCATAGTTCTGATATTAGTATTATTACATTACTTTACCACCAACATATATTTCACCAGAAATGTTCGCTTTGAAGTCCACTGTACCAATACAGCCGACCTCGTAGCCGTGGTTACTAAAAGCGTGTCTCTGGCGCTCCGCCGGGTGTAGGATTGCGGGTTCGAGTCCCGCTTTGGGAATGGATGTTCGTGTACTTTGTATATGTGTAAAAATCAGGGGCGGTTCCTCCATAAGGTTGCAGGTTTGCGCTACACCCACTGATTCTGAATATACAACAGGTGCATTTTGCACATTAAAGCTGTACTTATTTGCATTGTTTTATATACAAACATGTTTCAATTACGCTTATCGTCTGTAGCTGCCCATGACCGCAGAAGTCGAAATAAACAGTGATTAGCTGTAGGAGCCGCAGGTTTGCAGCGAAGAGTTAACCTAAGATTTCGCCCAAATGTGGGCTCTCTGAGGGTGTTGCGGGAAAGTGAAGAGATGGGAGTGGCTTCTTATATATTGCTTAAATGGAGGTTTATAAACCTAGCTCCTCCTACTCTTAGCAACGGCTATAGCGTGTGACCTTCAAGCTTAGCTTCTGTGTGCTCTGCTTTTCGAACACAGGGAGAATTTAATTAAATGCATGGAGGTTATTCAAAAGAGAGCTCTGTTAAACAACAACGCCACACTTGTTCAGGCTTCTGGGTTTATGGCCACTTTGAAAGATTATGCCACATGTGGACATTTTGTACAATCAGCTGCAGAAACGAGACTGCAATGCAACATTTGCCATCGTCCAGCTAAACGCATTTAAAAGGGAAGTGCAAAAGATAAGAAATAGCGTGGATATCGAAAAACACGAAGAAACTGCAATTAAGAGGAGAAGAATATAAGATCATGATGTGAAAAGAAGAGAAGCTCTTGAAGTATGTGACATTCTTAGAGAAGCAAAGGACAGATTTAGCTTCACGGGGCATCTGGTAGCCTCAAGGTTCTATCCTTTTATCATTGGAACAAAAATTTATAGAGAACTGACTGTAATTTACAGTCGAGAGGAGTTTCGTGGAATGTCCGGCGGTTTGTGCTTGATGGACTTCAATAAGGAAAACAATTTATGTGCTACATTCAATGAATATGTCAAACTCCTCCGAGTACTGTTAACTATGCCAATGTCTACCGCTGAAGCAGAATGCTGTTTCTCAACTTTAAAAAGAATAAAAACTTTGCTTAGGAACACAATGTCACAGGACCGTATGTCAGCATTAACAATGCTTTCAATTGAGAGAGATTTTGTTATGAAGATCAGCGACTTCAACGCAAAAGTTATCGATAGATTCGCCAGGTCTAAGGAGAGTAGAGCAGAGAATCTGTATAAATAGGTGAGTCATTACTACTCTGTATTTTATTTTTCATTTGTGCACCACCAATAATTTAACCCAATAGCCGCCACTGGTAAAAATACAGAAAAGCAAAACAATAAAACAACGTAAAAGTAATAACAGCGAAAACAAGGAAAATGTACATTAAACAAAAATACTAAATCGTTTTTGGAAATGGTCTGTATGTTAAATCTCTAATTTCATGCTTGAAACCGTACCAAGAGAAATATGAAATTCCTTTTACTTTAATAGTTATTTATGGGACTTGCGAGATAAGTGATGTTTATTAGCGAGTGAAAAACTAACGCCCAAGGAGTTAGCGCCGACGACTTAATTTCAATTGCATGATCGCTAGTCCCATACTAATTTTATCCGTTACCTAAGAAAAAATTGACTTGAATTATGAAATATAAAAGTATTTAAAATTGTTTTACAAAAGATTTAGAATCAATGTGGTTTTACTAGGTGTAACATGATATTGGGAGGCTTTGAATAGCAAAGATGCGAAAATAACAAATGGTAAACTGCATGTCAGAATGAGTAATTCAGGCGACGGAAATTTTATGCTTGAAGAAATTCGAGAAGCAGCTCGAATTGCTAATCTTAGTTTGCTGTCACAAAAGTCATCTGCAATTTGTGACAAAGAATATTAATGTTTCAAGAAATGGTGCAGTTCAAAAAGTGTTACAAGTATTTGCGAGAAAGTGATTTTAGCATATTTTTCAGAGAAATCACAGTAAAATCATGTAGTCTGGTGTCGAAGTATACGATTATGAGATTGTACATTGTCTTTTGAGGACAGTGGATATTAGTAAATATATGAGGTTGAAAGTCTTTTAAAAAATTAGTCATATGGGTACAAGGCAAAGATGGCCAAAGACAAGAGAAGAGGAGAATGGATTTTGACATTGCAGATGTATGTTTGTTTCTCGCTTTTCAGATAACTAAAGAAAAATTGAACATCGGACTAAGCCATCTACGAGGTAATCGATAGTCAAAGAGATTATAATGTAATATCTTTGACCCTGTATTAGAATAGGCGTTCCTGAAGAATAATATGTTTTTGCCTCGCGAATTTTAACTTAGTTCTTCTGCTTGACCTGTTATATTGACTCTGGTAGAGATAATACGACTCTTTGCGGAGATTATTCATGTTTAACAGTAAAAGGCCTTCTTTTCAGTAACAAAAATATCGCTCAATGATGTGTTTGTTCTTATGGTGGCGGATAAAAATATTTACTTTTCTTTTTATAAAAATATTATCTTTTAATTATGATTCAAACGTGCAATGTTTAAAATATTTTTCTACATATCTTAAATTATTTGTGATAGCTTGTGAAGTTCACTTTGTGCTAAAATATCCCAAGGAGAACAACGATTAACTGCAGTAAAAATTGCAGCTCAATAAAATACAGAATGTGTCAAATTAGTGCGATTGTAAATATTCGGTACAAGTTTCTCTTTTCATTGTAGTACCAGTCATCTAATGCACTTTTATCAAATTGGTTTTGGTATCAGCAGTTTCCAAAGTGCAAATTTAACCCCGTCAAAATTTAACAAGTTGGAAAACAGGTTTAAAAACGTGCGACTCTTTTTTGTATGAGCCCATTACTAACAAAAACTGGGTTAGGATACAAACAACTGAGGGCCTGCCAAGTCCGCAATAGCCTATTCGAAACCATTTCAAGGTAAACCCTTGTAACGGCCAGAGAAAGTAGGATAACAGCTACACTCAGATTTTTATTTTAAAATATGGCTGTCCCATCTAGTGTCAACAATGTGTACTCCCGATACTTCAGGTTACAGAAAGTTCAGCAAAAGATGCAGCAATTGTTCCACATTTACTATTTTGCAGACATGAAATGATGTGATTGATCGCATTTTTGTTCAAAATTTTCATTGTAGTTACCTCGTTTCAGATTGCTTAACAGGCGAAAACTTCTGGAGATTGTAACGTTCTGTCGACGTTCTGAAGGAATTTTCTGAAATTTTCTGAATATTCTACGTTATTTATAAATTCGTATTTCGATATTTTCAACCGTATCACGGAAAAATGTGAAAACAGCCAACATTTAGCTCAGCAACATCATAGAAATAATCCTTTCTTCCACACTAGCCGTGTATAGACTAAGGTTTGAATGAGTGGAGCTAGACTGAAAAAAGGAAAAAGAAAACAAAACTGAAAGAAACTTTATCATCTGGTTCTACTCATCTAAACCTTAGCCTACACACGGCTAGTGTGGAAGCAAGGATTATTTCCATCAAATTATCTGAATAGCAAATAACAGTGTTTTAATTATGAACTGCGACTTAAGTACTTACAGTAAGCTATAGTAAGTCACCACAAAAGGTGCGTGTCTCATAGCATATGAGAACCCCTAGTGGTCTACCGGGAAACATATGAGTCAGTTGGAGAATTTAATGTCCTGTCGGCACATTGGCCACTGTAGCTCAGTAGTTTAGAGCAACCGCACGGAGAACGGCAGATCCATGGTTCAAATCCCGGCTATGGTATTAAATTTTTCAGTCTGGCTCTACTCATTCAGCAACATCATGTTAACAAGAATATATTACCTGTCTGACGAATGATTGCAGTTGTTTGTGCAGCATGGCTCGTTTAGAGAAGGCGGGAATATACTGCAGTACAGTCTGACCATCAAAACATCAGCACAGCGTACGTAATACGACACTTTTTTCTTGGAAAGTCGATATCCCATGTTTAAGTATACTCCAGAATGTGTCTTATCTTCAAAATGGATCGTTTCATAACATTCACGGTTTACGTAATGTAGGAATTCCTCTTCTCTGTTCCTAGAACTTGAGAAAAGCCTTGGGCACAACACATTTTTCAAACTCGTCGAATTCGAATATTTTTAGATGTGGGAAATGTTTACCAACTGTAGAAAGTTTTTTCTCCCGTACGCTTTCAATTTTGAACCTTTGTGAATATATTATTCACAGTTCGTTCATTTTAACCCACTACTGTTATTGTCCTTTTTATAGAATTATTTAACCGAATAATTTCTCTTTACAAAACTGTAACACATCGAATATTAATTTTCTACTTTGTGCGTATGACTTCAAGCGGCGGCATTTACATTTTGAGTTGATTCGTACCTGTCCACTATAAGAGACTCAACTGCTCTACTGCCGAACGGCGCAGGGAATGGTGACGTAATAACACTTATTTATTAATATGAATTGAAAGTTTATCTCGAATGGCAAGTAGTAGCTTTAATAAGCTTTTGTAAGAATGGTTTGTAGAGGAGCGCGTATCGAAAGTCATGTGATTGTAATGCTTTGTGTTTTACAATGCCCGTTATTCTAGATCGGTTTCTTATATTTAATCAAACAGTTTGATGACCGTAAAATCACTATCATCGATATAGAAATAAGGAAAGATAATTTTCCTTGACCGTGCACGGATAATTTTTAGGTTAGAGAAAGAAATGCAAATGAGAGCCTATAAAATGTCACGTGAAGTTGAGAGGAAGGGTTTTCTCCTCTGGGTGTAAATTATTAGCGTGAAGACCCTGACCTCGATGGCCTTTGTCGTCAACAGCTCGAGGCTGTAAATCTGGATGACCTTGGCAGTGCTCCATTCATAGACACCATGCATCTCTAGGATTAGAAATAGATGCTGAAGGATATTTCACCATGGCCATTGTTTCTGTTTTCCTGGATTAGGTCATTCCTCCTTCAGCCCCACTTTTATTTAGGTGTGCCAAAACAAACTCTTGCTTTGTATTTCCGTGTTTGTGGGTACTATTTCAATATTCTCTCTTTAGTTGATGTTTATGGGTTCTTCCCAGTGTGAATATTTTTATTTTCTTTAGTGTACAGGTTAGGTTTCGCTTCAAGTTATTGTCATTTGTCAAAATTGGCATCTGCTTGTATAAGGTCGGTTAGATTTTTATTATTATAAATTAAACTTCAGTATCTTCAGGATGGTATTTCGTTTTGTATTAGATCAAAGTTTCATTGATTTGTCCTAATAAATTAAATATTTCTAAACAAGTCAGGTATTTTCCGTCTGCAGTGCTACCAACAGTGCTACCAATCGTTTATGCGCTACAGATTGGTTGAAATGTTTTACCTACTTTCTACCGATTTTCGTAACTTTTTCGTTTTAGTTTTGATTACAGGACTAAGGTCAGACGAAACACTTGTATTATTTGTAATATTAAATGGTCACATAACACTGGCGTCAACAACGATACATTAAGCGAAATGCATGGGGAAATTTCTTTAGTATATTAAGCAACTCAACATGTTTACATGTGAATATCTTCAGTATTTTTTTTATTGGCAACAATACGTAAATAGTGATACACTTTAAAATAAGACCTTGAAGCTTTCCTGACGACGAATATGCTCAAGTTGTTCTCGGGAAGCAAGCTAGATGAAAAGACGATTAGAAATCGACGTTTTGGTTTATATTTGTGTTATATCCAGTGATTCATTTGTGGTTATAACATATAATAAATATCCTGATGGTGGGAGAGATGCACACTCACGAAACGTTTTCTAATCGTCTTTTCACCTGGCTTGCTTCCCGAGAACTACTACAGCAGTGATGTACTTTTTAAAGCATACTCGAGCTTAACATATTATGCTGCATACTCAGCCACTTTCATTTATTCATAACCATCAGTTCTGTCTGGAAAAGTACAAATTGCTACTTGTTTACTGTTACTGATGCTTGGATAAATCACGATAAACTATCCGCAGTATAGTGTACAAAACTCGGTTACGATTAAAAATAAATGCATTTCATAACTGTACACTTTTGTTTAATTAAAATTTAAATCTAAGTGCTAAAAATGATTATTATTTTCTTGCTCTATACATATGTTTCTCTTCCTGGCCTATGCAAAGTGTTCTTTATAAGTTGGCAGCACTGACAGTCTGATTCAGTAAATAACAGTCTTTAGGGATTCCATTTAAAATAAACAGGAATGAATTTTGTGTGTGAAATATAAGATTTTGATTACAGATTACAAAGTGCGTGTATTTCTGACGTTTGACACAAGTGTTCAATAAATCTAATAAGAACGCAGATCCACAGTTATTTTACGACATATAGACTAGTAATCATTTTGGTAACGATGTGTGGGAACATAACATTTGTTCTTCATAAACGTTGATGACTTACATCACGTGATACTGAGGAATATAAAGGGCTTCTGGCTGAATCGTGTCCTCTTGCTTTCCCCAACACAAGGTTGGTTTCTTTCCTCAACATTACTGAATACCCAATGCACATTCCAATATAACCAACCAAGATCGTGTGTGCAACTGTATGAATCGTGTATCCAAAGGCCGGTTTTGAGGATCCATCTCTATTCAGTATGCATTCAACTCGAGAAATTCTGCATTGGCAACGACGAGCTGCTTGGGCCTTCCACGAAGATGAAGTTCAGTTTTATAAGAAAGCACACTTCAAGCAAACAAATCCGAAGAATGATATATATTGGTTCGCAAAACCCATTTTCTTTCTATTTCGAATTTTCGGTCTACTCCCAAGTAATGGACACAACTGTACATTCTATGTGCTATCGATCATCTATATCAGTATATATCTAGCAGAAAACGCTCATGTATTTTTTGACTGGATCCAAGGAGACTTGCGAGATTTCGATAAACATAAATATCTTTATTATTTAATTATTGCATCAAACACTGCTAATGGCGTTCTAATATTTGTGCTTGGAGCTACACTTCACAAAAGTAACATGACAAATTTCTATTCCAAAATTGTTGAAATTGATAAATATATAATGGAAACAAGAGTGGTAAAAGTTATATATGGTAGTCATAGATTTATATATTTACTACCTATTTTGCTCACACTTGTAATTGTGGTAATTAAATCTATTTTACTTTTATATATTTTCAAGGACACTGTGGAACCAGTTTATTTTATTCTGATGGCATTGAATGTTGTTACTGTCTTAATAAATGTAACGTTCTTAGCCCAATTTATTGTGTCAGTAATGCTTATCAAACAGAAACTTAGGATAGTTAACATGTGCTTCAAATTTTTTTCTCCAGAAGGAAATGTTGAAGAAGTACTGCGTTATATCAATCTCATCAAGAAAATCTATATCCAAGTATATGAAATTACTACACTACTCAACTCTCGTTTTTCAGTTCCATTGTTGACAACTACAATGTGGCTATTTACTGGAACTCTCCACTGGGGGAGTATAGGGATTATTGAGTCTCATATGGGCCCAGGAATGAAATTCTTCGTAGCTGTTTTGCTGTACAGTGCTGCAGTTTTACTTGGTCTGCTTTTAATAGTGAGCATAGTTTGCCAAAGAGCATGTGTGGAAGGTAGAAAGCCAGGAGTACGGGTAAAAAGACTGCTCTCGAAATATAACTTCAATAAAACAGTTGAAACACACATGCAGAAACTTTATTCATACACTCTGGATTTAGATATTGACTTCAGAATATGTCAAGTGTTCCATATCAATATTTCATTCTTCTTCTCTGTTCTTGGTTTGATGTGCACTTACCTTCTAGTGTTATCAAATTTGGATGATCACTGCGCTAATGACTATTATGATACTGTAGTGAACACACAAGAGAACAATACACCCTCCTTTATTAACATGAATACAGAATACTTAGATTTTTAATAATTCGCAGAAATAATGTATTGCACTTTAGCGCCTTTGAGGTAAGTTAAGGTTGCTAATTGCGTGATGTTGAATAAGTGTAGTGTAGTAATCATAAATAGACAATTATTTATTATGTGTTTCAAATGAGAAGTTGTTTGTCCTTGAGCGCTACTAGGTGAGCAACCAATTGGAGTCCTGCGGTGTTGTCGTATTGCATTCCCGCTAAGTGCTGTGTGAGGAGCTCCAGCCTAATCAATCTGTATGAACTACTATTCGCGCTAAGACAAAAATTCAGAGTTCGCCAAAACTGATCCACGTGGAAGGTAGAGAGTAATGTATCTAACATAACCACGAAAACCCCATATTTTTAGCTCAAATAGTTTTTCTAATACCTACAAACAAATAAACCACTATTACCTGTATTATAACAATAAATCGCGACGTAAGCACTGTATGTATAGCATTATTTGTTGGCATGTATGCGTGTACGTATATTTGTAATTACTCAGAACTGAAACATAAATATTTGACATGACGTGATAAAAGAATTACTTTTAATAACCCAATTCGAGCGAGAGGAAACAATAAATTTCCTGCTGCCCTGGCAGAACGTGTCTGGTCACATTATATCTCTGTTTATGAATGGTTCGTAATCTCTATTTACTCTAGAGAGTTCAAAGTGGTTGGTGTGTATGTATGTACATATACTTTAAATTACTGAGAACTGAAATTTAAACTACTGCATGACGTGATAAAAGAATAACTGTGAATAAGTCAAGGCGTTAAATTCGCGAAAGAGCAAACACTTCATTTCCTGTTTACCTGTGGAATGCTGTATGCTTATGTTTATGAATGAATGCTGGATAAGAAATGTTTATTTACTCTGGAGAGTTCAGATCAGTATCATTCAATTGTTCTTTACACAACAATAGAGTAAGAGTTAAATAGTGCAATGGCTTCTTGCGGTGAATTTAGTGGCTAGTCAAAAAGGCAGGTATTGCGAAATCAGGCTAGAAGTATAGTTTTTAAGGTGTACACGTTCTTCAAAAAATTGAGCAATGAGGAATATAGAAATCAGCTCGGTTTCAAAAATGCTCAACGGCTTACTGCTGAAACGCGTGGTGTAGGTAGAACAAGTGTGTCCCGCAATTGGATTAGAAAAGCGGGTAATTCATAAACTATAATTATAGTATTTAAAAATATACATAATTTCCGAAAATGCTTTTTCCAGTTTTGATTTTGGCAACTGCATCATTGTAAAAGTTTGTAAAATATAATTCGCTTACCCTTACGTCTAGCGCCAAGCAGACCTACATGTTGTATGAGTGTGCGAGAGAGAGGGGAATACAAAAGGAGTGGAGTAACAAGCTGGCAACGCTGAGTGTGATACGGCATCTAATTAGCTGGACACCAGAACCCTTCCCATTTGAAACACATAATAGAGTACTTGTTACTAAAGCTAATTTTGTAAAGTGTTTTCCCACAACAGTTTATCTACAGAGTTCTTCATTTAAAACCTAACGGGCGCATGGCAGTTTGCCTGTGTGCTACAGCGGGCTTTGCTCCTACATAAACTCCACGCGTAAAGCATGTATAACACCCTCGACTAAACACGTAGTATATCGGGAGAACATATTCTGATTTATACGATTAAGTTGAGCCACTAATGTATCAGATTTTTCAATATTTTAGTTTAGTTCTTCCAATGTATGAGGTTTTGTCTCGTAAACTTTCTTTCAGCTTACCCCACACATTGTTAGATCGGAGAAGCGAGAGGGCCGTACTCCAGCACTAATCACTATCTTCAAACACTTCCCTAATTTTATTCATTGTGTACTCTGCTGTATGGGCTGTAGCAGAATCTTGTTGAAACCATTCACATGATTTCTCTTCTATCAGTTCATGACAACCTGAGGTCAAAATGACATTTCGGTACCTCTGTGCATTTACAGTTTGCTCATGGAATACTGTATCGATTATGCGTCTAGCGCAAACAGTACTCCAAACTCCAGCTTTACAATCACAATGAGGTATTTCTTGAAGGCGATGTGGATTTTAGAGGCCCAGTACCGACTGTTATGACTGTTGACACGACCACTGGGGTGGAATCACGCCTCGTGGAAAAGAACAGAAGTTGTGGATCAATTAAACCGTCATTCAGTGATGAAAGAAACCATTCACAATAATGCATTCGTGATACTGGGTCACCTTGTTTTAAAGCATGCACACTCTTACACTTAAGTGGTGTTAGTTTCTATGTGTAGAAGACTCTAAAATTCCCAAAGGTTGTTCTAATTTTGGGATGGATTTGATTGTTGAACGTTTAAAACATGCGCCTATGTCATCTTGCTTTTCGTCTGTCAGCACTATGTTTACGCTTTCGTCTTCCACATAACCAGTGGTTTCGAATTTATTCACAATTTCGTGAACTAAGGAGGCACTTCACCAGGGAACGTTTGAAAATACGCTGTACGAAACCAGGTTGGCGATTCCCATGTATAACTTTTCCACACGAAAATACGTTGCTCAAGAGTCGCATGCCTGTTCATGTTGGTGGCCGGTACAATACTGCCGAGTGAGGTGCACACCGCTAGCCGCCGCGTACAACGTCAGCCGGGAGTGGGGGAATCCAGAAAGATCGGGGGAGAGACGATACGTCATGTGCTCAGTTAGGTTTCAAATGGAGAACGCTGTACAATCAAAGTATTTCAGTATATGATGAATATTTAAAGAAATTTATTTATTTCGGAAACGATAATATATGCATTTAAATATATTTTAAGTTTTGTTGAAGAAGCTGTATTTTAGGCTTTGATAGTGTGCTTTGTGTTTTGTTAGAGTATGAAATATAGATTCCGTTGTCTAGTAAGTACAATCTGAACTATCACTGAATAGTAATAGGAAAAGAGCATTTAAATAAATATTGTACTTGATTCACAATTGAAATTCTGTACCGTTGACTTCTAAATCCAAGATCATTTATATTAATTGATCAGTATCCTTATTCTGTGATATAAAAACAACAACATATATTGATGTCATTGGCTATTTATATTACAAACTGTTTTAAACACTCAATTTATATTTGCCTCTCAGTCAATTATTTGAAAACTTTTCTTTCAGTAGTGGATTCAGCGATCAGAAATTTTCGATGGTATAATCAACGTTCACTGAAGAGCACATTCTGTAGCTATCTCAGCGAGCGCTGAAGTATAATCAACTGGAAAGAGAACAGTTCTGCTATCTATTGGATACTTGAGAACTACTAACTCTTGTAGAGTAGAACTATGGCAGGATTCTGAACTGTGTATCATGTTATTAGAGGTATCACGAAATTAGGTACCTTACCTACATACCGAGCGAGCTTTTGCAGTCCTTGTCTTGATATCCTAGAGTTTAGATACATTATTTATTCTTTAACCTATGATTTTTACAAAGAAGTGTTTAATACTAAGAATTCTATACAAGTAGCATCCTAGTTGTTTTACTTGTGGAGCCTCTCTCTTTGTTATTTCACGTAATTTAAATGGTGTATCTGTAAATACGTTATTTTAAAGCCTGTAAGTAAATGATTATAGCGGTTTCAAATTTATCCTTTTCTATTGAATAAAGAATAAAGTTGCGTCTTAAGTTCAACCTACCATCTAGGGACAGCTATAAAAGACTTCTCCAAAAAGGAAAACCATCGCTACTGGACACTGAAGATCTGAATGTCAGACCTACTGTCTCAAGCCAGATCAGGGCTAGGCCCTCTTCTGGAAGTGGAGTGTTTTGTAAGGAAGGATAATATATGGCAGAAGATGAGGTTGGAATTATAAGCCATCTGATGTGCTATTTTATGTGCCTAGAAGCAGTCTCGGGCGTTTGTAGCGCTCTCCAGGATCGCTGTCGTACACACTTAGACTGCAGATGACGGAGTTGAAGTTGTGAGAGAAGTTTTGATAGAAGGAACCTGAAAGGGTATGGATGTAGTTAGTTATTGTGGGGATACGTAGGTCACGTCGGATAACTAGATTGGAGATATACCAAGGGGAGTCTGTGGTAATGCGGAGGAATCGGGATTGCAGAATTTCAAGGCGGTGTAAGTGAGACTTGGCGGCTGCTACTCCCCATTTTTCACTGGAGTATGTGATGGCTGGTCGGAGTACTTGCTTATACAGGAGTAGTTTTGTAGGCAGAGACAATACCGATCGTCGGTTATAGAGAGGGTAGAGCATGCCCATTCTTTTGCTAACTTTATTAGCCACATATCTAATGTGGTCTCTCCACGTGAATTTGATGTCGCCGAAAAGAGATAGAAAGAGGGAAGAAATATGGCTCAATTTTTATACAACAGAGACCATTAATGGACAGATGGTGACGAATGCGAGGCATACACGCTACGATCTACACGACAGAGGCGGGCATTATTGTCATGGACAATGTATTAAACAATACATTTTAAATTGCTTTCACATATTGGACAAACTGCCGTTTTAACTGGTTCACTTGGCCACATTGGCCTTCACTTTCGTCATAAATATTAACATATTCCGTACCCCAAACTTTTTTATAGCCTTTGAAGTATTTTAAGGCACTCTTCTCCCTGAAGCTACTTAATTTCAGTTGCTTCTCAATGCGTTCAGCTCTTAAGTTTAGCTTTAATACTCTTTGTATATTAAACGCTCTCATCTAGCCACCTATTCCAGCCATTTTGCTTTCTTTATATCCTTAATAAACAGACTTTGGTCATGTGTCCTTGCAATGATTAAATCTTGTGCCGGTATTTTAATAAACTTTTTGCTATTGAACCAACTCAGGAACGTTTAGTAATTCAGTGATAATTATGCCGTGAGACCATATCTAACAACTCCGTCTTTGTTAAGCTGCTACAGTGGTGAACTATAGTATTTTTCCTCTTAGGATATTCATGGACGGTGTGAAGATGACACCTGTTAAGTTTGCTGATAAATAAATACAAATAAGTGAACTACTTGAAGCAGAGTTGCCAACATCTGAGAATGATGAATTAAGCCTTTTCTTAATTTTAGCATTAGAAATAACTATCGAAGTATTATATCTGCTAACCTTTAAGTCAACAAATCTTACGTAACAATGAGCTAAAATGCTAAGCGCGACCGCCAAATATGGATAAAACTACTAACATCACGTTTTGTAGAATACGTATTATCTCTTACCCATATCTGGTCCTTGAATTTTTATCGTGATTAGGATATGTGATTCGCAGGTATGAGTAAAGTTCATTGGATATTTCACACACTGATAATGTGTTCACTTCCTTAAAATTACTCAGTGAGAAACTTACAATTATCCAAGCGTTTTCCCCGTAATTTCTACTTCATATCCCCCCCTCTTTTTACATCGCTTTAATAGTATTTCGAAATAACAGCCAAGCCATGAGTATTAGCCCCCAACAGCTTTTCTTTTTCTCATTGTCTTAGCCAATTATGGACTTTTTAATTATAGGTTTATCTTAGTGAAACTTAGATGGGGAGAGAAGGACTAGGCCTTGATAAAAAAGCGTGTATGGATTTCTAAAATTCGCCCCGGCTGTTTCTAATAATGGATGAACCCTCTGACACACAAAAAATAATATGAAACATTGCGGAACGTGTGACTTCGTTAACAGCCTCCAATTTCGGGAAATGCTGCATAGTTATAAGAAACTTTTGGCATTGAAAAGAACTGTTAGTCGAGTAACTTTTTAGACTGTTACAGAAGATGATATCCTAACGCCTTATACTTCTCTTTTCTCACGTAATTATGTAATAGATACAGAGTTTTCACATAATCACATACCCTAAACAACAGAAGTGAAGCTATTGAACTTTTAGATTCCGCACCTTTAGACAAAAAGGTTAACCTCTTTGGAAAAAACTCAAGTCTTAAAATGTACCTAATATCATCAACTTTCTCTGTTTGTACAATTATTTAGTATGTTCTTCTAACGAACCTTGATACAGCATAAACACAGAAATAATAAAGCAAATCCTTCTTACATGAGGTTTTGACATTGATATATGGTAGCGTCATAAACAGGTTCCATTTTATTTTGTTTTTATATGTCGTTAGTAATTAAATCATGACTATTTAAGGTGCATGTATTCTGCTTTGAATGAAATATTGAGATATTTGTCTTATTTTACATGTATATTCTGTGGAATAACAATTTTCTATTCCACAGCAATTAAAGTGAAGGTCTTTTTCGCAAACAAGTTCCTTTAATAATTCTGTGGTCATATTGAAGTAGTACTCGTACACTATCTTGCACCCTCTGTTACATACGTTTCGAATCAAGAAGGCCTATGCTTCAAAATAACAACTGAATATCGTTATCTAAGCTCTAATGTTACCACTTGTGCACTTTACTGTATCACGTAACTTTGGTTGCTGCTCTCTTGGGTTATCATATAGACTTTCTTTATGTTTTACTTTTGTGTTTAACCAACTCAAACAGTACTAAATCAGGAATAATAAATTCTTTGCAGATCTGGGAGAACAGATACAAAATAATTATAGAGTAATAACATAGTAGAGGTAGGACAATGTGCCTCCTCTGAACTAATATAAATGTTACTGTACTAATACAACTGATACTAAACTAATAAATGGTATACATACTTCAATAGTGAGAATTTATACATCAGAAAAGAATAGGAAAGCAAATGTGGAACAGTAGATCATTCGGAAGTAGAAGTGTGATCACTGTAAAGCTGGTCCTCTGGTAGTCGTCGCTTCACTTGCGTTGGCGACGACTTCGGACGCCGATGTTGTACGTCACAGCTCCTGGAAGGTGGCGTAAATTGTAGAAGAAGCGTCGAGCAATCTGTCGGATAAAATGGTGGAGAGGAAGAAGTCCCAATTCGTGATGCACCTGCTGGTTGCGGACAAACCAAGGAGCATTAGTGGCGATTCGCAGGAGTCGACTCTGGATGACCTGTAGACGCATTAGGTGACAAGTACTGGCAGTTCCCAGACCTGGCAGGCATAAGTATTAAGAGGTTGAACCAGAGATTTGTACAGGAGCAGTGAAGATTCTAAACCAAGTGAAGTGTGTTTGTGGAATAAAGAAGAGAGTTGTGAAAGACGAGTGGATGCCAGGGTAATGGTGTGGTCAATATGAGGCTTCCACGTAAGCCGAGTGTCCAGTAAGACTCCAAGGTACTTGACTGGTGTAGGTGAAGAGTACTAAATCCTGAAGCAGATCCAGCTTTGATGCCACAAATTCCTGTAAATAGTAAACGAATAATCCATCTATTTAGCCCTTTACTTCAGCGCTGGCTAAACTGGAAAAACAATAGAACTCACGGCCTTCTATTATATAATCTGAAGTACGATTGCATAAAAGGCATGAGAAGTCCTGTAGCCGTCTTTGACAACGCCATTTTGAAAGCCAAGGTAAAGAGCTTTGTAAATCTTTGTTAATCTTTCAATAATTTGTAAAATTAAATGAAACATTCTGCAGACCATGTGAGTCAGAAAGACTTAGGCTTTTGAATGGTGCAAAAAAATTATCAAAAACTGTTTAATTTTTTATATTAATCTGCATATACAAGGTTGTTCTCTGTTTACTTATAAACAATTTTAACTACATCACGGAATAGTAATTCGTCCAAGCCTAAGGTATAGAGTCAATTTTATTTCTGGAGGAGCAGGGAGAGTTTTTGAATGTTTTTGGAGCAGTGTTTAACGCCGGTTTTGCTGGTAGGTACTTATGATACATACCTAAATTTTAATTGTATGCACATTTTCTTTCCTGTTTTCTATTTATGTAAATTTAAAAGAAAAGTCTGGATCCAAAAATAAATATTTTAGGACTTCATTGGAAATATCTGTTTTACACTTCGCTAGTTTAATAATTCAGTTACTTCATCTAACTCCAGACAAATATACCGGAGGAAATGAATGCCGGTCAAGTGTTCCCTTCGCGGCGACATAATGCAACTTTCTAATCTTCCACCTCCAACAAATCTAGAGACTAAAGTAAACCTTTAAAACAAACTTGCCTGAAGGGGAGAAAATTCGGTAGCTTCAAAGAAGTGTACAACTTAAGCCTTGGTTGTTCAGAGATTGAAGAAGATGGTAAAACGTTTGGGAGCGTCTTTTGGCTTTGTCCATATTGTAGCAATATTTACTTTCCCGAGATAGCTCCACTTCGTCCCTTCCTCTTGGGAGTTTTAACCACAGTAGATCTGCGTAAGTCACATTATACGAGGAAGGAGCCGCCCCCCATCGTTGTAAGGCCTTATCTACTTACGATAAGGAGACCAAACATTGTTATTTCACGCAACAATTTGATAACGAGTTTTCACTTACCAGAAATTCACGTTTTGAGACTCCTTGAATAAAATAACATTTTTAGAAAAGGTACACAGCCATGTCTGTGTATGTTTGTGTGTGTGTGTGTGTGTGTGTGTGTGTGTGTGTGTGGGGGGGGGGGGGCGGGGCGGTTAAGTCCTATCCGACGATGAATGAATTGGGTGAAATGATGCTCAAATGAGTCAAGGTTCTCTAGAGCTTAGAGTCACCCGACATTTGTCTTTTAGGATAAGAGGAAACCCCGGAGAAATCCTTATCCAAGACTATCCCCGTTTAACTGGCAAATTATTTTGCTACTTATGCCGCTCTTGCTGTACTTGCTAAACCGATTCTCATACGGCTTTCTGCGGTGCCTCAACGCAATCGATTCAAATAACCATTGGTCGTTAAAGCACTGTACAATGGACCGGCCATCCATTCAAAGCCAAACGTCATGGGTTCGAATCTCGGCAACTGCAGTCAAATTTTCCAGGTAAAGGACGGGAAGGGCCCAAGTAAAATTATCGGTGTGATTGCATGCTTGGATGTTGACGGGGTATCATTTGAATGCAGTAGCTTTGATTTTGTCTTTATGTGCTAAAAGAACACAATATAATTGTAAAAATAATATAATATTTTCAATTAAAAATACTCAAAATATTGTTAGTATAACCGACAAAGACCAGTGCAATACTATAATAACAAATAAACGCCACTAAAATATTTAAGTTGAATACAAGGTTATGTTGCTCCAGGGCAACACCACCCATGAAAGGGTTTACTTACCCTGATGAAGATTCGAACTCGTGATCTCTTGAATGTGCAACAGACACTACCATCTACGCTACAGAGGCGGGCATGTATGTTCGGGTGTGTGAATGTCATAATTAAGGAACACAAGGCCAATTTAATACCAAAACTTAACGTAATTTTTCAAAGATACAACACGAAGATTCAAGATAACTTCTGCATTAAAAACAATCCATGGAAAATGTTTTGCTATAATTTTATTTTCTCAGCCCTCAAAAAGTTTGGATTAAGGGCACTGGGAGGTTATTTTTACCCAGACAAGGCTAATTTTTACCAATATTGAAATTTGAATATATAGAAAACTAAACATTATCAGAAATTGAAATTCGGTATGATTACTGTATAAGGATGCGTGCATTTAACAATTGTATAATATTTAAATTACGTTCACAAAGGTCCATGCAAAAGGGGCATAAATCACACCGTGTGTCCTGAAAAAAATATTGCACCTTATATTTCAGGTGTACTTTACTTGTAGAAATTTAAAGCTACATGCACCAAGTTTTATCCTAAATAACCTAAGATACAGTTTTATAATATTGTCTAAATGAAAATCACACATAGTTTATACTATGCACATGAAAAGTTAATTAGTTTTGAGTAAAAAAAAAATAATATTTTCAAGGACTGAATATTTGTTTTCATCCATTTTATATATCACATGAATATAAATGTTAGCCGAATGTGTTCAAGGAACATTGACAAATAACCACTACAAATTTTGTGTCAATATCTTTTGTAGTTTTTGAGAAACATGCACCTAAATTATGAAAGATCAAGGTTTTAGGAAATCACGATCAAAGATTAAGCACCATTCTCAGGAAGTGGGCGTATCATTACGCCGCCACCTTTAAATTGACGAATTAAAGGACTTTAATACCAGCTGACAACCTATGTTATATATATCATTTTAAAGCTGAAGAATTATAATTTTAACATTAAAAACAAAATATGGATTTTTTGAAACCTTTCGACCTCCCAGTGCATTTAAATGCCACATGTTTAAGGTATTTGCATGGCCCATGGAATCCATACCTTAAATTCTTGACAATAGCTTAAATTCTCTTTATTCTGAATGACTTTTGTATTATAGTTGGTAAACTATGAGACACAAAGTGACACAGTTTATGTTCAACCAAGAACTTTCTGACGTTAATCGTTGCAATATACTTAGTTACTTTTAAAAAGAAGGTGTTAACTCCCAAGTAGCACGGAAACTTAAAGTCACTATGTAGTGTCCTACAGTTTAAAAGTGTCACTCATTTAGCTTTCTGTATTCTTCTATAACGAATGTGCAAATAAGCAATTAAAATTTATCTCTATTAAGAAGTAAACAATAACTTCTGGTTTACCCGGTAAAATGAGAATCAGTTGAAGAATTGAATGACATGCTAGCATGTTGCTATGGTAACTCAACGGTTAAGAACAACCGGCTGGAGACCGGGAGATACGTGGTTGCAATCCCGACTATGGCATTGGAGTTTTAGTCTATTTATCCAAACCTTTCCCTGGATTGGATTGGATTACCTTCTGGATGGGATTCGGCACGGAGGTCTAAACTTGGTCTATTGTATAGATAAGAGTCAACATGAAAAATGCAATCCCATGGCCGGGATTTGAACCACGCATCTCCTGGTTTCCGTCCCGTCGCTCTAACCCATTGAGCTACCATGGCCAAAGTGCCCTCCAGACATTAAATTCTCCAATTGACTCATATTTTCCCGGTAGACCACTAGGGGCTCTCGCATCCGAGATACACCATTTGTGGTGACTTACTATCTTAAGTACTTGAGTCCATGGCTTCATCGTTAAACTCTAATATTTTGGTTAATTGGTGGAAATGAATCATTTCTTCACACTAGCCATATATAGGTTAAGGTTTTGGATAGAGTTGTATAGAAAATATTAGAGTTAAATGATGAAGACTGGGGCTCAAGTACTTACGATAGTAGGTTGCCACAAACGGCGTATCTCGGATGCGAGAGCCCCTAGTGGTCTACCGGGAAAATACATGAGTTAATTGGAGAATTTAATGTGAGGACGGCACGTTGGCCATGGTAGCTCAATAGGTTAGAGCGACTGGACGGAAACCAGGAGATCCGTAGTTCAAATCCCGTCCATGGCATTGAATTTTTCATGTTGACTATCTATACAAAATCTTAGCCTATATACGGCTAGTGTGAAGAAATGATTAGGTAATTTCCATCAATTTACAAATAGATAAATAAATAGGTAGACAGATAAATAGATAAATAAATAGATAAATAAATAGATAAATAAATAGATAAATAAATAGATAAATAAATAGATAAATAAATAGATAAATAAATAGATAAATAAATAGATAAATAAATAGGTAGACAGATAAATAGATAAATAAATAGGTAGACAGATAAATAGATAAATAAATAAATAGATAAATAGATAAATAGATAAATAGATAAATAGATAAATAGATAAATAAATAAATAAATAAATAAATAAATAAATAAATAAATAAATAAATAAATAAATAAATAAATAAATAAATAAATAAATAAATAAATAAATAAATAAATAAATAAATAAATAAATAAATAAATAAATAAATAAATAAATAAATAAATAAATAAATAAATAAATAAATAAATAAATAAATAAATAAATAAATAAATAAATAAATAAATAAATAAATAAATAAATAAATAAATAAATAAATAAATAAATAAATAAATAAATAAATAAATAAATAAATAAATAAATAAATAAATAAATAAATACATAAATAAATAAATCAATAAATAAATCAATAAATAAATCAATAAATAAATCAATAAATAAATCAATAAATAAATCAATAAATCAATAAATAAAATAAATAAAATGGTATATTCTACCTATACCGTAAGTGACGGACCCCCGGGAGGAAGGATGAGGCGAGAGGAGACAGAACGGCCATCACAAGGAGCCACGACAGAGCAGAGGGGGGCCTCTAACTTTACCAAGTGAAAAGTTCCCGGCAGGCCGGTACAACTAGTACAGAAACGGCCCCACCAGAGTGGGTTCGGAGACCGGAGACCATCCCAAAAGGGGTGAACCAGGAGCATATCGTCCTGTCATGCAACGCCAAGACACTCGCCGACACTTCTATGCTGAAAGAGACCACCAGATGAGAGATAATGTGAAATGATAATGGAGATAAAATGAGAGGGGCAGGAAATTTGGGGATGTGATTAAGCTACCCAGCATTCACCTGACGAGTACAGAAAACCCTCGAGAAAATCCATGGGTGAGGTAAGTCTCTCACGGAAATTGAATCCGGACTTTCCGAATGCGGGCCATAGACGAAAACGAATTCTTGCCTTACGAAGTATTTATGGCATAGTACTCGTAAGTCGCCACAAACGGTTCGTATCTCATTGTATATGAGAAATCCTAGTGATTTACCGGGAAACATACGAGTCGCTGGAAGAATTTACTGCCATGCTGGCATGTTGGCATGGTAGCTCAATGGTTAAGAGTTACTGGACGAAGACCAAGAGATAAGTGGATCAAATCCGAGCTATGGCATTGAGTTTTTCAGTCTAACTCTACCTACTCTACCCCCAGTTTATGGAGAAATTGTTTATGTATCAAAATTAATGGAAGGGCGCATGTCCTTTTACGCTTTGGCACGAACCGACACAGTACTAATTTAAGAGCGAACTGCATTGTTACAGTTGATCTCGCATAAACGTAGGAAGACCAGTCCGTAATTTTCCATCAGCTCATGTGGGAAAAGGCCAGGTGGTGATCAGGTGATCAACCTGAGAGTCGGTTTGCAAACAAAAGAACTATGCAGAAGTGCATTGGTGTTTATACAGCTAATGACGCACATCCCAAGACTCGCAGTTCACGTCTGTTTACGTCAAGAATAGGCAAGGCGAGCTCTTTAAGTGGATTGTCCAAATGTTAGGTCTACATAAACTCAAAGAAAGAATATTAAGATCACTATTCTTTGGGAGAACCAGGCCTTCATTAGTATTATCATAGTTATTATCACCAGAGGTTTTAAGATTGATTAAACTATCTTAATCAGACATTCAGTTATCATCAGTCGCTAATTGTTATCAAGTTCTGCGCTCACAAGATATTTTAAGTGCAAAACTCACTCACTTTCTCTCTCCCCATGTGTCAGTAATCCTATAGGAAATCAACTTTTGCCCAAAGGTAATTTCAAATTAATGAATACTATCTTAATTAAGTGAAAATAAATAACATTTCGACATATTTATATCACAAATCGTGGTAATGAGCCTATGTTGAAAAGAGAGGGAAATTTCCTCAACTTTAAGTTTTGTCACGAGGGCCACTCTTTTCAGAAAATGTAAATCTACAAAGAATATGTCGGAAATGACATATGCTACCAGTTGCGAGGCGTGACTTCCAAAATGAGGGAAGCTACAAATATAATTTTCATTAAATAAGAGAGAATAAAGACTCAAAAAATCTGAACCTGTACTTCAGTACTCTTTATTGTACAGTCACACCTAACACTGGTCACACTACAAGCAGATATATTCCTGCTTCATCTCTCCACCCAGACGTTCGAATTTTTCCTACGGCTGACCCACAACTCTTGAATTGTTACCCTAAAATGGGGAAAGTATGCAATTCACCACTTTTTCTAATAACTTAAAACTTCACAAGATTTTCCTATTTGTCACCACTGAATACCAATCTACGTAAAATGCTATTACTAATACTATTGCAATATACAAGGTGCGTTCAAGTTACAACTCCTAGTTTTTCAGAACTGGAATACACGTGGACTCTTGTAAATGCGTGACAGAGATGGGAGCGACAGGAGTAAGGACTGTTTTTGATACTTAAAGTGGTAACGTTTTCATTGCGAGAACAGCTTGTAATCATTCGTTTTCTCCATTTATGGTGTGATACCTATTTAAATTCATCGCCAGTTGAGTGAGGCATGTGGTGATTTTTTTGTTTGTAATTTACGTCCTCCAACATTGAGTCATATCGGACGATGAATGGAATGGGTGAAATGATGCTCAAATGAGCCCAGGGTTCATAGAGCTTAGTTACCCGACATTCGTCTTTCAGAACAAGGGAAACTCCGGAAAAAACATTATCCAGATAACTCACCCTGACCGAGATTCGAACTCGGGACCTATTGAACGTGAGGCAGACACTCTACCACCATGCTACCGAGGCGGGCCATGTGGTGATGGTGCCATGCATGTGCCTAATGTGCGTTCTTGAGTGCGACAGTTCAATGAAGACAGAACATCGTGTGACAACAAACCAAGACAGTTGCAGACATCGCCTCCAAAATTGGCATTTCCGTGGGATCTGTGCACACAATCCTACATTAAAATCCGAAAATGCTCAATCGGTGATCTTCCAAAACAACGTTCTCCAATCACTGGATCATGTCGTCAGACCGGCTGGTGTGAGGCCGTGACTGCCTTTGTTGTCACACGATGTTCTGCCTTCATTGATCTGTCGCACCCAGGAACACACATTAGACACATCAATAGTACCATCACCACATACCTCACTCAACTGGCGATTTAATTAATTGAGTTAATAATTAATTTTTGGTTTTTATGAAATTTATTTAATTGAGTTTCAATAGATGTTACACCACGAAAATGGAGAAAACGAATGATTACACGCTGTTCTTGCAATGAAAACGTCGACATTTTAAGTATCAACAACAGTCCTAGCTCTCGTCGCCGCCACTAAAGTTTTATGCACTGTACAGTGCTGCCATCTCTGTCACGCATTCATAAAAAAGTCCACCTGTATTTAAAAAAAAGAAGTTCCTATCTGGTCCCAGTCCTCAAAAAAGAAAACAAAACAAGGAGGGTGTTATAACTTGAACGCACCTTGTACTTAGTTGAATTTAAAAGCGGAAAAAAAAGGCTTTTCTTCCCACATTATAGAGACTTCACGTGGCAAAATCTATCAGTGCTTCCTAACTATCGAAGAGCCACGATTCCTTCCGGAAACCTACGAAGCATGGTATTCAAGGTTATGAATGCATAAATAACAGAAATATTCAGTATTAGATGAGCTTCCACAACTGGTCATTCGAATCTAAGCAGCTGTCAAATTGTCCGTAGCACCGCGGATGTTCGTGAATAAATTTTGAAAATGTATCCAGAGAAAATAAAATACTGTTTGGTATGAATTTTTTGTTTTTCTTGTTTTTCTCCTGAAATTCTTGGGGAAGTGGCACTTCCAGCATTTCAATGCACGGTTCGTTACTGTACACTACAGAAGAAACAAAAGGAAATCGAATGTTCATTTCTTTTTCTTTTCTTTTCTTTGTTTTTAAGAAGCATTTTATCCTCTATATTATGATTTCAAAAAAGTTAATAAGAGCAAAGAGACACTGTTGAGAAATGAATTTGTTTTTTTCTTTTACGTCCTCCAACGTTATGTCATATCGGACTCTGGGTGAAATGATGCTCAAATAAGTCCTGGATACATATACAGGGTGTTTCCAAACGACACCGAACAAACATATGGAACTAGTTGCTCAGCTTCTATGTGACACGTGTATATAGCTTTTACCGCCAAAAGAGCTGTATAAAAACTGCTGCAGAATGAGCGTGGAGTAGACAGTGACAGGAACGGCGCGTGCCTTACGCTGTCGGAGTTCGCAGGTATAGGTGACACGCCGTGCCGCGTACTGTAACCGTTTGTAAACATACCGGCATACTCCGCAGTAGCATGCTAGTATTAGGAATTTCGTTGGCTTATGAAACGGCAATGAAGAAGCTATTGCTTATGAGTGCTTAACGTGTTCCAAAATTGCGTTATAGCAGTCCATGATGGCAACTAAGCTGGTGGACATATGCAACTTATACCTTTTAGAGGGAAGTTAATGTTAGTGAGGTTTAGGATGTAAGCATTAAATGATAAACAGAAGACAACATCAAAGAATTTTAGATAAATTAACCAAAACTAAATGCCTTATATGCAATGAGGCGAGCATTTTATTTCACTGTGTTTGATAATACCAAATAAAACATTTGTAACTGAAAAGGAAGCTGTTGATATATACAGTAAGTGGTTGAAAGTATTGTACAATTAAGATCATAACAAAATGCTCTGATGTTAAACAAATATTATCATTGATGTAACTATTTTTACAATTCATATTTTTAATGAAACTAAATTATTCGTGCGTTCATTGAACTCCCTTCAGCTCTTCCATCCATCAAAACCATATCCGTCATTTCGGTATAGCGCTCCATATTACTTGGATTTGCTATGTACACGCAAAATCCTCTCTGTTAAGACGAAATGTGTGGTTTTACACTGAAGAGCAACCTTGCAACTGTCCGAGTTATTAGTCGACTTTTGCACAAATAACTGCCCTTTGTCTCAATACCTGAAAGGTAGGCTAGGGTCACTGATAAAGAACAAGGAGTAATGCTTTTGTTTTTGTGGCCGGTGCGTCCCAGTAACAACTTTTGAGGTTCGCACATCAGTGGTTCCTGGGTTGCCTAGTCACAAAAGCATGTAATATTTAATGATGCATAAAATTATAACTAACAGAAATTCGAAGCTGCGACTCTGAAATTCGGGCTAGTTAACCTATAGACTACGCACGGCTATAATCGTTCGGTGTCGTTTTGAAACAACCTGTAGATAGAAGTTAACTGACACTCGTCTTTGAGGATAAGGAAAATATTCGGGCAAACATACAGATAACCCCCTGATCGAGATTTGAACTCGGGAGCTCTTGAACGTGAGGCAGAAACGCTACCATCTACGCTACCGAGGCGGGTAAGAAATGTATAAATATGTATTATTTGTCTTGGTAATATATTCTATATAATATATGCTACCGAAAGCCCTTGGTCATTTTAAAGAAACAAAACTAACCATTTTCTATCCATTCATCCTGCAAAAATAATGGGCTTACATGTGACTTCGTGAGTTCGTAGAATTAGAAGCCTTGTTTGAAGAAATTTAAAATATTCTATTTCAGTAAAAACACACTTTGTACACCCCTTACAGGCTCTAAAAATGTTGTGTCCTACAAACAGTAGTCTCTCGTTACTTCATCACACGTAAACAAACAAAAGAATGCACTTGCGGTCCACTACCAAGCTGCACACACACACAGTTAACAGTTCTCAAATGGCAACTGACACCGCTTTTACAGCCGCGGCGCGTTTATATCCCAGCCATTGTTTCTAGAATTTCGTGGAACGCTCGGTAACAATCACGATGCAGCGGGAACTTTCAGACTATCTCTGTCTCTTATCTCTCTCGGCAAGCGTTTAGCGCTGCGCGCACTATCTGTCTCTTTCGCATGTGTCGGCCCCAGCCCGCCGCAAAACAATACCTCGCAACAGTATTTATTTTGGTATGTATCTTACTTTTCGTTTTTGAATTATGCTGTCCTCTTCTCCCTCTCTCTCTCTCTCTCTCTCTCTCTCTCTCTCTCTCTCTCTCTCTCTCTCTCTCACACACACACACACACACACACACACACCTATTCGTATGCGAAATATTTCTAATAATTTTTATTTGAGTTCAATGGACTTCAAAACGTGTGTTTATGGATAAAGGTTGAAATCGAATTTTGGATGGAATAACATCACGGGTAGGTAGCAGAAAAAAAAAAATAGAAATTCTCCATAGACGAGTGGAAGAGCTTTTAAGTAACTTGACTCCTTGGTGTTGCATTTCGACGCTAATAAAGTTTCAAAAGCGCAATTGTTTCTACAGAGAGCTATTAAACTGAAGGGCAATAAATATCCTTTATACAATATTGTCTTTTACAATTACCAACCATGTGTCATTGTGTAACCTGTTGTAAATATTCAAGGTCATACTCATAAATTCAAACAATAACTATGACAAGAAGAGAATAAAAATAAAATATGAACTAACAAAGCAAACGATAACCTAACAATCAACAAATCAAAATTACTGCCAGATATATTAAAGAATAAAGCTGTGTGAAAATTTTACTTCAGTACAAGCATCATTTTTGTTTTAAGTTTTTTAAGATAATACTGATAATATTATTAATAACATACAGTGAAGCCTCGTTAATCCGGATTAGTCTTGAAAAAAAAATTGTGTAGTAAATGAACAATTGATTTACAGACGATAAATTGCTGTTCTGGGTAGGTACATTACTGAATTCTCTTGCTAGTGGGCGAATTCATTGCACTCATCCCATCTGCTTGGGACCAGGTTGTTGCAAAATGTTGTGGCCTGGTGTGTGTGACTTGCCAGAAAACAAGATTGAGGAAGAAAACACAGATTTTATTGACATTTTTAAAAATAACGATGGCTGTTCCCATGTTGATAATGAAGACATTGACAATGACGGAGGTTATAAACCGATTACAGAGAAAGGCATTTCAGTGTTACTGAAAATGAAAATGAAGTGTTTTCAGATTCAGACAGTGTTGATGAACCAGCTGTGGTTGTGACCCACGCACAAGCATTAGCAAACAGAGAAATTGATACTTTATTTCGAGAGACGAACCAGTACATTCTCAAATGAATTTCTAATGTTAAAGCGGATGCGAGACTGCGCTGTTCGTAAGCAATACACTAAACTGAGACAGCAGAAGCTCACTGCCTTTTTCGGCTACTGACTACTTTGTAGCTATATTGTGTACAGTGCAAATACATAAGCTATTACAGTAAATACAGTGTATGGGCTTTTAGGTGAAAGTGGGCCGATAATAATTTCTAAACTCCATTAAAGTATTTATTTGATGTTACACATGCTTTTCTATTGTTTTTCCATCATTCGCTGGATAACCCAGATTTTAGTCAACTGGATCCTCTCTGGTCCCAGCTGATCCGAGTAAACGAGGTTTTACTGTACCTATAAATAAAAACAACATGGGGGAGGGAAGGATATATAGATATATGTAGTTAGGGCGAGAAGGTTTTGCTTGGGTGAGAACAGGAGTGAGAAACTTGAAAGGTATAGGTCAAAAGAGGGAGCTAGATAAATGTCCATTGTGTGGAGAAGAGAATGCAGATTTCCATTATATATTATATTGTAGTCAAAAATGTGGAGAGAGCAGGCCTGGCTACGTAAATGGGACAATATGGTGGGGGGGGGGGGTGAAGTAGTAATTAGAAAAATTTTGCCAGTAAAAGGTGAAAAGAACAGGATAAATATAGGGAATTATTTAGGGAAAGTTAAAGACAGATGGCTAAGAACAATTAAGAGAAAAATATAGAGTGGGATAGGTGAAATGGCAAAATGTGTAAAAAGGAGTAGAGGGCCTCCAATACACAAAGCTCTAGGGTTAGGTGTATGGGGACCGAATTATGGGCAACATGATAGGATTTCCAGGATTTAGGAATATATGGCATTTTTCAGTATGGATTTTATAATTGTAATCTTGATTTTATATTTCCATTTAATGTCGTAAAAGGAAAGATGAGAAATAAATTAAAAATTACTGTACCTTATTGTAGGTACTTATAATTTATGTGTTCACAAATTCTCAGGAAGCTAGTGGAAATAACATGCAAGTTATTAATTATTACTAATGGCCGTACCATGGCTGAGTGGTTAGACCACTTGGCTCTCCCTTAGGCGGTCCGGGTTCGATCGCAGGCGACCGCAAAGTGGGATCTGTGGTGGACAACATGGTGCTGGGGAGGGTTTCCTCCGGTTTCTTCGGTTTCCCCCACCATCATTCATCCCAGGCATTGGGCCGACCCTCAACCTTGATCTCATCCATCAGGTCAATGGGCTTCGGCTCCCTCGCTCTGAGTGAACACAAGCGACTCCTCAACACCAGCATTGGTAAGGAAGGCAGACATAGAAAGAAGATATAAATACTGGTAGTTTTCCAGAACGTCCAACGCATATCAGTATTTATATCGGTAAACGATGTAAAATATTTCCTGAATTTATCAAAGGACATTCCTAAGGCACTCAAACTGGCTATTATATTTATAAATTTTTGTTTAGTTTTAACAAAACTTTGTTCTCTAGCGAACAAATCCTCAAAGTTTTCATTTATTTTATAATTTATTCAAAATTATTTCTTAAAAATGTTTAGAAGGAACTATTTGCAGCTCTCCATCTCCGCTGTATGAGACCTATAGTGGATTGCTGAAATTCTTTATGCATGAAAACTGTGGAAATTTGCTTTTTAGACAAACAGATTTTACCCCTCTAGATTCATACATAAACGAAGATGCAGAGAATACAGGTATAAGAAGGAGAAGAATAATTAATAATTATGGGGAAGAAAGAGAGGAAGAAGAAAAGGAAATTGATAGAATTGAAGTTCAAATGGCAATACAAGAAATCAAGCTAAGTAAAACAGCTGGTAGGGATGGAATAGCACCAGAACTGCTTAAATATGGAGGTAAAGAATTAATAAAAATACTGAAATGTGTATTTCATGAGATATGGACGAAAAAAAATTACCAAGAGATTGGGAATTTAATTAAATTGTTCCAATACATAAGAAAGGTAACCAAAGTGGTTGCTCAAACTATTGACCTATATGTCTTTCCCAGGTTGTATATAAAGTGTACACTAGAATCCTGGAACAGAAATTGAGGAAAATAGTAGAACAAGATTTAGAAGAAGAACAGGCTGCTTTCCGAATGGGTAGACAAACCCAAGACCAAATTTTCTCATTGAGAATGATAATAGAGAAAGCTATAGATAGAGGAAAGAGTATTTATTTAGGATTCTTAGATTTGATTCAATACCTAGGGAAGAAATTTGGAGAGCTCTAAAGAACAAAACAGTACCTATGAATTTTATTGAAGCAATACAATCAGTTTATCAAGAACCAAAAGGGATAATAAGATTAGATAGACAAGAATCAGAACCATTTCTGATGAATAGACGAGTTAAACAAGGAGATAGTCTCAGCCCACTCTTATTTATTATTGTGATGGATGAAATATGGAAAATTTGCAAAAGAAGAACAGCAAAAACTATGATAGGATATAGAGATTTAAGACCAGTTTGGCTACAATCGCTGATATATCCTGATGATATCATATTGATAGCAAATAGTAATAATAATTTACATTTAGCGCTAAATGAATGGAAAGAAGAGTTAACTAGAAAAGGTTTAGAACTAAACATACCCAAAAGTAAAACCTTGTATATAGGAAGGAAAGAAGAAGTTAAAATTAAATGTAATGATGAAATCTTAGAATAGGTAGACAGTTTTGAATACCTGGGTACAATTACAAATAAGGATGGAAAAATAGAACAGGAAATTTTAAACAGAATAAGAAAGGCCAATTCGGTCTACTATCAGATTAATAATACTATTGTGGGAAAAAAGGAAATAACAAAAGATGCAAAAATTATGGTATTTAAAACAATAATACCTACTACCAATTCTATTGTATGGAGCAGAGAGCTGGACTCTCCTACAGAAACAAGAAAGCAAAATAACAGCTATGGAAATGAGATATTTAAGACGAGCTGTAGGGAAGACAAGAGATATGATTAGAAATGTAAAAATAAGGGAAGAGTTGGGTACACACTCCGTTAAAGAAATATTGGAAAAAGGACAACTTAAATGGTATGGACATGTACTCCGCATGTTAGAAGAAAGAAAACCCAAACAATATTTAGGAGCAAGACCAGAAGGTAAAAGAATTAGTGGAAGGCTATGCATGTTGTATCAGGAATACATTGAGAAGTTGGGGAAGAATAGAGGGAAAACCATGACAGAAATGAAGAGAATGATAATGTACCGAAAAAAATGGAGGAAATGGGTAGAAGAGGCTTGTACTCCACGCTTAACAGCACAAAGGAGTTAGAGAAAGAAGAAGAAGAAGAAGAAGAAGAAGAAGAAGAAGAAGAAGAAGAAACAGATTTAAATATGGAGGTATCACAATGAATGCCTACAACTCCATCTACGTGGACATGTGTCTTTCAGGTATTTGCGAACACCTAGTGCGAAGTGAAAGGGTGTTCCATCCTGTTGGAATTCCACCGTTCGCAAGATGCAAGTCTGCTGCGTTTCTGTTTGAAGGAATAGCCCACGAAACACTGTGACTGTGGGTTCTACGAAGAGAAATGGTCCGTAAATCTTAAGATTTTGTAATCCCAAACCACAAATTGACTTTTACGGTGTTTCATTGCCATCCAAAGATCTCATGAGATAGTTTATCTGTCCATATTTTACAGTTCTGTGGCTTCGGCATTGAAAAGCATAGTTTGTGACAAATTATCCTTTTCGAGTACCTGCAACAAGTTGCAACAGGTTGCTTGGCAACCAGTGTAGTTCTGCCTTTCCAGTTTTTGTCGGATTTGAAGATGGAATGACTTCATACTTATGAAATGGCATTCAAACTCTGAAAATGTTTATGCATGTAAATATAATAGCTCAAAAATGAAAAGTCTGTTAATTCCTAACAAGCTAAGTGCACGTAATTTGGATCAATATTTTAAAATCTTTAACAAAAGCCCTATTTGTCACGTAAATAGGGATGCTCTTACCTTATATTGAAGCCTGGATATTCGATTATGTTAAATGCCAAGTGTTTCAATGAAGAATTTTCTCTAAACTTCCATTTTCATTTTTACTGCAAGCGGAAGCTAATCTTAATCGCCAGCAATTGGAGGATGGATAGGATTGACATTGCAGACAAATCGGAATGGAAAGAAAAACGGCGGAACATTCAATTTCAGTAAATAATGTAACCATGATAACAAAATAACACATTTATACACTTCTATATTCATATATTTATGCATCTCACACACATTTTCTACATATGAATTACTTCTTTCCTACAGCGCCCACCGAGCGGGATGGCTAAGGCGGTTTCTTCTGTGGCCCGCATTTGGGAGGCCCGGGTTCGATTCCCGTTGCTTACCTACCTGATCCATGGGTTTCTTCGGGGGCTTTCCCGGGTCGCTAGGCAAATGCTGGGTAGGTTAATTACATCCCCCGGATTTCTTGTCCCTCCATTTCATCTCCAGTATCATTTCACATCATCTCTCATCTGGTGGTCTCTTACAGGGTAGAAGTGTCGACGGGAGTCTCGGCGCTGCATGGCAGGATAATATGATCTGAGGTAAACTACTTCCTCTTCTGGTAGGTCGGTTGCCGGTCTCCGCTCCTCTGCTGGGACCATTTCGGGACCGTCAGCCAGGGACCTTTGGGGCTCGGATCGCCTGCCTGGGACCTTTAGGGCTCGGCTGCTGGGCTCGTTCAGCCAGGGACCTTTGGGTCTTGGATCGCCTGCCTGGGACCTTTAGGGCTCGGCTGCTGGGCTCGTTCAGCCAGGGACCTTTGGGTCTTGGATCGCCTGCCTGGGACCTTTAGGGCTCGGCTGCTGGGCTCGTTCAGCCAGGGACCTTTGGGGCTCGGATCGCCTGCCTGGGACCTTTAGGGCTCGGCTGCTGGGCTCGTTCAGCCAGGGACCTTTGGGTCTTGGATCGCCTGCCTGGGACCTTTAGGGCTCGGCTGCTGGGCTCGTTCAGCCAGGGACCTTTGGGGCTCGGATCGCCTGCCTGGGACCTTTAGGGCTCGGCTGCTGGGCTCGTTCAGCCAGGGACCTTTGGGTCTTGGATCGCCTGCCTGGGACCTTTAGGGCTCGGCTGCTGGGCTCGTTCAGCCAGGGACCTTTGGGTCTTGGATCGCCTGCCTGGGACCTTTAGGGCTCGGCTGCTGGGCTCGTTCAGCCAGGGACCTTTGGGGCTCGGATCGCCTGCCTGGGACCTTTAGGGCTCGGCTGCTGGGCTCGTTCAGCCAGGGACCTTTGGGTCTTGGATCGCCTGCCTGGGACCTTTAGGGCTCGGCTGCTGGGCTCGTTCAGCCAGGGACCTTTGGGTCTTGGATCGCCTGCCTGGGACCTTTAGGGCTCGGCTGCTGGGCTCGTTCAGCCAGGGACCTTTGGGGCTCGGATCGCCTGCCTGGGACCTTTAGGGCTCGGCTGCTGGGCTCGTTCAGCCAGGGACCTTTGGGTCTTGGATCGCCTGCCTGGGACCTTTAGGGCTCGGCTGCTGGGCTCGTTCAGCCAGGGACCTTTGGGGCTCGGATCGCCTGCCTGGGACCTTTAGGGCTCGGCTGCTGGGCTCGTTCAGCCAGGGACCTTTGGGGCTTGGATCGCCTGCCTGGTACCATTAGGGCTCGACTGCTGGGCTCGTTGCCGCCCTACTCTGGGGAAGCCAGTTCGTTGTCCCGGCTTGTCGGGGACAATCTCTATCCAAGTAAACTGTAGGGACCCTGCCATCTGTACTGCCGTGGCTCCTTGGGTCGGCCACCCTCTGTCTCCTTCACCTCATCCTTCCTCCCGAGGGTTCCCCCACTTGGGGGCATAGGAACAAGGGCCCAGCATGGTGGCCTACGTACCGAATCCCCTCCATTTTCCTGGGCTTATTTGAGAATCATTTGACCCATTTCATTCATCGTCCGACATGACAACGTTGGAGGACGTACATGAAAATAAAAAAATGTGAATCCGTCGCATTACCATCATGAGCTTCGCCCGCTGTTGCAGTGGTATTTATTTTTGCCAGTTTGCAGTACTGATTAAGTAACCATAATAACAAGGAGGATTATGGATGTAAGAAAGTCTGCATTTTCTTATATTACAAGTTTCTGGAGCAATTTCAATGCGCATTCGTTATAAATCTATGTTAAACGAACCTAAACAGTAACAAAATGCCAAAAATGGAGCAATTACATACCTCCTATCCGGAAAAGAAGCTCAATTTCTCACATAGACTGAAGAAACACAATCCTATTAACTATCTGAGGTAGTTAAATTCTTCGTTTGTTCCAATACTACAAACACTACCGTCCCCTAGAGAACAGATTTTGAAAAACCAATCCTAGTCGCCCGCAATTCGAATCACCCACGCTTACCTTATTTAAGCTCAGCATCTTCCAAGGATGTGAGGCGATTTAATCCTTTCCTCCCAGACAATCCTTTCGAAAAAATGGTTATAATGATATTTACTAAAATACTATGTGATTAAGACGTTTTGCTTTCATTTCACAAATTAAATATATATATTAAATTTTATGGAAATTTTCGCTGAAGCTTTTTCTTAATAATGGATGACTTCTGCATAACTGATATTGTCGTGCTGCTCGAACCGCAACCATGTATTTATCTTTGGTAATAGATACCTCTCAGATAACGCACTGATTACTCCACGTGGAGTAAACATATCTGTCATTTGTGATTCCTGCAAATTTCATTGGCTGAAGTGATGCGTTCATTGTTGCTTAGCACACGGACGGGCTCCGCAACATTTCCCCTCTCACTCTTACAAGAATCAGTGCGTAATCTGAGAGATATCTATTACCAAAGATAAATACATGGTAACCGTTCGAGCAGCACGACAATAAACCACATGAGGTATAAAAAATCTTACTGTATAAAAATTGAGATCTCGTTAAATAAAGAACACCCTTAAATTAAAATTTCAAACGATGCGCTTGTAGATTTTCCTCCACCGTCTAATATTTCATCTTGATAGACTTTCGGTTTATGTTTAATTATCCAAATCATAACAGGATTATTTCTCGCTGTGCATTACCCTGCATATGTTGACCCTTAAACAGGTACATTTTTTGTGGAATGAACTATATCCTACACATTCCTTGTTATTTGTTGAATTTCGCAATACCTACATTTTTCTCAAATGGGAAATCGTTTTTCTGTATACCAGACATGTAACGAAAATGGAATATTAAAGCTATCACAGAGTGAGCAATTCTTATGAGACTTTTCTATTTCAATTGTTCCTTTACGAAAATATATAAGAAAACTTTCTGCAGAAAGTTAGTGTGTTTATGAGTTTGAACTTCGTGTTCTCTTCAAATACTACAATACAAAATAGAAACCCGCCGACAAAACTTCGGGGTGTACCGGATGAATTTCAAAGGCTATGACAACTTCCACAGTGGCAAAACAAAAAGGAACTTGAGCATTAAGCTTTAAGAGCATTTTAGGAACATCAAGAACAAAAGAAATAGACAAATCGGCAGTAGAGTACGATTTTTGAAATGAGAATCACCATATAAAACAAGAAATCCATTTATTAAAAAGTATTCAGCGTCCAACTGCAATAAACCTGTGGGAAAAGATGTTCGTAAAGAAATATGAAGAAAACTGTTCAATTTCGACACCGTCTTTTTTTTTTACCATCGCGACTGGACATTGAGGATCTGAATGTCAGATCTTCGGTCCCAAGCCAGATCAGAGCTAGGCCCTCTACTGGCAGTGGAGTGTTTTGTAAGGCAGAATATGGGGTTGGAGTTATATATAAGTCATCTGAAGTTTTATTTTATGTGCCTAGAAGCAGCCTCGGGCGTTTGTAGCGCTCTCCAGGATCGATGTCGTACTCACCTAGACCGCGGATGAGGGAGTTGAAGTTGTGGGAGAGGTTTTGATAGAAGGAACGTGAAAGGGTACGGATGTAGTCTGTAGTCTCGTCGGATAACTAGATTGGGGATGTACCAAGGGGAGGCTGTGGCAATGCGGAGGAATCGGGATTGTAGAACTTCAAGGCGGTGTAGGTGAGACTTGGCTGTCACTCCTCATATACGTTGGAGGACATAAATTAAAAAAAAGCAAAAAAAAAAAAAAACCAACCCTGGTGTATGTGATGGCTGGTCGGAGTACCTGTTTATACAAGAGCAGTTTTGTTGGTAGAGATATCACCGATCGTTGGTTATAGAGACGGTAGAGCATGTCCATTCTTTTGCTAACTTTATTAGCCACATATGTAATGTGGTCTCTCCACGTCAATTTGATGTCGAGTAGAACACCATGATACTTAACGTAAGTTTTCCAATGGACGTCTTCACCAGCTAGGCAAATTGTTGTAAGGTCCGCTATTCGTCTTCGAGAGAAGGTGATGGCCTGGCTCTTCTGTGGTTGGACGCATAGGCACCAACGTTTGAACCAGATGGTGAGGAGGTCGGCATATTTTTGAACCCTGCAAGTACACAGGTTGAGCTCTGATGACGTGGAGGTGACAGCTGTATCGTCAGCAAAGAAATACTACGAGCAGCGTGGCTGGGACGGTAGGGTGTTGATGTATAGAAGGAAGAGAGTGGGTGCTAGGACACTACCTTGGGGAACACCAGCACTGATGGGATGGGGCGACGAAAAGGTACCGTCGTGGGAGACAGCAAAGGTTCTGTCAGTGAGGTAGGAGTGAATGAGATGAATTAAGTAGGAAGGGGTTTGGTAGGTGATGAGACGGGAGAGTAAGCCTTCATGCCATACGGTGTCGAATGCTCTGGTGATATCTAGGAGTAGTGCTGAAACGAACTGCTTCCTGTTGAAGGCTGTGTGAATTCATCGACCAGAGGAAGTAGTTGGTGTTGAGTAGAATGCTGAGAGCGAAAGCTAAATCGTTCCACTCTAACAATATAGTGTCTATTCAGGATAGTCCTTAGTTGAATTAGAGTAAGTTTTCCGATCAGTTTACTCAGGACACCACCTTTGAAGAGAACGAACTTCATTCATCAGGACACCAACAGAGGCGCCCCTGTCGTCTCCGAGGATTACACCAAATCAAAATTTAACACTCAACTTTAGCTGAGGATGTTAGGAAGATCGTAATGAAACGCGTGCTAGGTAAGACTAGCAATATATGAAGCATGGAGTAGTAGTTAGCCTCAAAATTATATTAACTTTGTACTTCATTGTACCATAGACCTTACCCATTAAGAATAATATTAATACCAGATACATTTATAGCAAAACATTGAAGTTTCATACCTAATTTTTAATTTTCTCGAACAAGTAGATGAAATTAAAAATTGATGCCGACAATTTGTTAAAGCAGTAATATATAATTTACCGGCAAAATACTGTTTTATAAAATAATTACGTGGAGAAGCTTTTCAAAACGACTAAAAAACCTAATTAAAGCTACAGAATTTCAGATAGGTATCGTTAAGGCCCTATATGCCTTAATAGGAAGTGATTATAAAAATAGCCTTATATACAGACTAAAACCTTAAATGGTTCGTGTAACCGTCGTGCGCTATACTCATTTACCTCCCTCTTTGACGTGGATTTACTTTCAGTGAAACGAACAATTAGCCAAAAAGGAAGCGTTCGTCACAGGATCTACATGTAGTTCCTTAAACGCAGTAATAATTAATGTAAAATGTCGGAAGGGTCAACCCTAGAATGCGAGACAGGCCGGTGTGATATAGGCAGCAGGTCAAGGCAGTAGGTTCAGCACTTCCCGGATATCGCCCTCCCTTGTCTCCCTGTCAAACATTCCATATACAATCAACACACCATTATGCTTAGAAAGTGCCTTCTTTAATCAGAGCTGTATGCATGCGGTTTCTTTTTCAATTTACTCTACGGTTAATCACAATAAATGCCTTCGTGAGAATGGTTTCAGTTCCAAAAGTAATCTTAAAATATCCTGCATGGCATTTACTACTCATTAAACACTCACACCAATCCCCTAAATAACAGCGTTATCTTGAATGACGCTACTGGCAGCTGCGGGTTTGTTTAGTAGCAGGTATCGGACTAAAGGCCCTCACTCTAAGGTAGTCTAACTCACGAAACCCAAAAGAACCGACAAGTGTTCTTCGATATTTCTTTGGATTAATCTATAGATTGAAATGTATACAGAATGTTTCAGAAATACCTTTACAAACTTCTGGTATCGGTTCCTCACACCAAGAGAAGGAAAAAAAGTTCATATGAACTTTGTTTTCTCTTTAGGAGGTGTTCAACACAGTGATACAATTATAACACACAAAACTCACAATAAATATTCAAAATGCCCTCCTCCTGCTTCTATGCATTGCCTTATTCGTTGAATCATGGAATGTCGTATCCTGTCAAAAACTCCGGGATGGTGGGGAATGGTTTCGCAGGCTTCCATAGCACGTCGATGAAGCGTTTCTGCATCCGGGATGACAGCTATATAAACCAATGATTTAAGATGCCCCCAGAGGTAAAAATCCACCGTATTGAGGTCGGGAGAACGTGCAGGCCATGGAACTGGTCCTCCTCTGCCTATCCATCGGTCATGGTAGATACGTCAGTGAATCTCGAACAATGCGACTAAAATGTGCCGGAGCCCCATCATGCATAAACCATGTGTTTTTTGTTCTTATTTGCAGGGGCACATCGTGAAGTAGCTCGGGAAGTGTGTGCTGGATGAAGTCGCTGTAGACAGCACCAGTAAGACGTGCTGGTAGAACGTATGGATCTACCAGACAGTCACCTACAATGCCAGCCCTCACATTCAGACTAAATTGTTGATGTCTAGCTTGAAGTACAGCATGAGGATCACGATCTGCCCATACGTGTACGTTGTGGAAATTAGTGACTCCAGCTTTCCCAAAAGTTGCCTCATCTGTAAACAAAACTATGAGTGCATAGAGAAATGAAGTTTTGAGGTTGGACCCCGAAAGCCGCTGAACTCACTTTCATTGAAACAGGAATAACGCGAAAACCAAGGATTATGGGACATGTTCATATGAACCTTTATCCTTTTGGTGTGAGGAACCTATACCTGAAGTTTGTAAAACTATTTCTGAAACATTCTGTATAGTTATGTTGTAATGAGAGATCCAAAAACATCCGAACCGGCTGCGTGGTGGTTTGCCTGCCGGACCCTCTGTGCTCTTTGTCGTCTGCCGCTATCATAGCAAGGCGCAGATGAAACCATTAAATATTTTTAAAGCTACTTTTAAAGTCTTTACTTACCCATATTATCAAAGGAAATGTAGACCTTCGATGATCATACATGTTTGGCCCCTCTTTCGGAAACAATCCATCACTCACCAGAGTTCACGTTAAGAAATGCTGGCAATTTCCTGGTGGATATTTTGTTTTAATTCTTTCAGAGTGTGTGGGTTTGTCTTGTACAATTTATGCATTAAGTTACCACAGACTTTCACCGGCGTATTTATGGTAGAGCTCCAAATTCTTATCAGAAACAGTTTTTCTTTGCAAATTTTGATCAGGTGTCAACAAACGCAGCACGCATCTTGCACATACCTTGTGAAAGCCAAAACACTGCTCAAAATATTACCAGCACGTTCTTTTGATATGTTTACAGCCTCTGCTATCTAAAGCAACTTTATCTCTTGTCTTCCAGTACTAAACGAGAATTTTTGCATTGATTTCTGGAGTTGTGACTTCCACAGGGTGTCCAAAGCGAGAGTCATCGCTAATGCTCGTACGTCCCAATTTAAACTCTGCAACTCACCTTTTAATCATTGTACATGAAGGGCCAGAGTGTTTCAATGTGCTGTTCATTTCCTCCTGATTTCTTTAGGCGTTAAGCCTTTCAAATGGAAGTATGTAATCACTGCTTGTGTTTTCCAAATCCTTTTCACGAAACCTCTACACTTGTCTTGTTTAAAATGCTGTCACTCAAAAGCTAAACAAGCTATTGACCTGCTACTATGGATACAATATAGTTTAGAGTTCAATTATGTATATATTTTCAGTCTAACCGCACAGTGGTGGCATCTCTATGTGAGGCCTGGGACTTGCCAGCTGACCCTCGTATTATATTATTTGGTGCTTCAACTGGTCAGGTTTCATTGATTCCGTAACGAAAAGGTTCTGATATATAAGGGGATAAAAACAGTGTTCATTTCTACTACAAGAAGCGGCCTCTTTTGAGATTAAATTAAAATTCAATGTTAAACGATGATTATTTTTACTGATATTATTTTCGGATTCTATGCGAAAATTAAAAGCAGAATAGTTCATTTTCCTTCTCACACATATTCCCAATTAGGCATACGCTTCATAGGTAGTGTTGAAGTAAATTTCAGATTGTGTTTCTGCACGAAAATTTAACACTTTAAATGGCCGCGCTTTGACTCTCACCAAGGCGGGCCGGATTCGATAGCCGGCGGTCGCAAATTGAGACTTTTAGTGGACAACACGGTGCTGGGGAAGGTTTTCTCCGAGATCTCCGGTTTCCTCCGCTATCTCATTCCACAGGTGCTCCATTTTCACCTCATTTATCATCAGTGTCACCGCCTGTGGTGCCGCATGTAGTAAAAGCGGGGTTTAAACACTACACATTTCATTATAACACTTTAAATTGAACTGGAGTCCAAATATGACAATATTACATGAAACTCTTCAAAAATAGCTATTTCAGAAAACAGTTTGTGCCGTTTGGAAGCTTAAGGGTCTATTGTGACGTTATGTTTGTATATAAACATTTATCTAGGGTTTTGTCTGACGTAATTTCATTATTTTTGTTAATGTTGAATCTTAGCATTGCAATTAACGTTTCATGTCAACGAGAAAGTTGCTCGAGGAAGTTTGTAATACCATACTCCTTTCCAACAATGCAAAACAAATGATTTTATAATGCAAGGTCGTTTTTAATTATTGGTCATTAGTTCAGCTACTGGAGTATTATATACATTATTCTGCAGTGAGGCCCTAGAACAAGCATTTTAAACTGTTCCTTTTAAAACAGCAATGGAAATTAAATGGCAACTGTAGTTTCATATTTAAATATACGAGTACTAACTTGTTGATGAGGAAGAATTATATTTCCTTAACTGTTTTTTATTTGGATAAATAGAAATTTACTGCAATTACTTCAAATTATTAACTTATTTGAAATTGAAGGGCAAACAAGACATAATGTTGGATGCATTAGAGTTTGTGAGGTTTATCACAAGGATCGTGAACGAGGAGTGCATATTTATGGAGTATATTCCATTACAAGAATAGTGGAATTTAATCAATTTCATATACGAGTTATAGGGATCCGAATTTTATACTGTTAAGCTCAATGGACCCTAGGTCCATTTGAGTATCATTTCACCCATTCCAGTCATCGTCAGATGTGACTTTAAAAAAGTCAAAGGGCGTAAATTACAAAAAACGCTCGATTGTAATTTTATGGTGCAAAGACATCTGAGCCATCATTGCCAACTTTAGTCACTTTCTTTGTTAAACATTTCTCAAAATGCATTGCATTGCTATCTATGTATCTGTTAATTACCAGGATGACATCAGCGCCACCGGAATTTTTATTTCCCAGGAATCCTTTCACATGCCAGTAAGTCTACTGTTATCAGTGTCGTTTTAAGCACACTTAAAAACACCAGTTTGGGTTAGGTTTGAACTGCCACCTTTGGTTCAATAGATCAGGCCTAATAAGCTCTGATGTTTGGCTGCCATGTTTTTGATGTGCCTTTCCTGCTTGAAAGAATAAAAAATTAATAAAAGAGTTTATACAAAGTAGGAGCTCCATGAATATGGTAATAACTGTTTGCTATTTGACCTCCTTCTTCCACTTGAAATATTAAAGTGATACACCACTGAACCTACTTCCGGTCATGGCCGAATGATGATAGGAAGGCCAAGTGAAAATAATATATACATATATGCTTTAGTTACACATTTCGACTCCAAAGGATCTCGTATTTTTCAACAAAATAAACCAATGAAATGTATGAGAGGATACTCAAACCCGAGCTCCACAGAGCTTAAAGTTCCAATTCTCCCAGAATCACATGATTAATAAAGCCCAATTTAAAATTTTCAATGCTTTCCAGAAGGAAAATATCTTCAAAATCGCCCAGGTTTTAAGGCAAATGTATGGTCCTACGGACAAAACTCGTTGCTATTGGCAACCCAAAGAAAAGTAAATAAATATAAATTAGTGAAAGGTGATATTATCATTGATTTAGAGTTTCGGAGAGACAGAGATGTCGTTGAAGAGTATGCCATTCCGGCACTCTGTCCCTTACTGGCGTTATGACGGATTTGTAATAATATACGGTGGGTAGATTGTGTTTATATTATATCATACTATAATGATAATATAATTAATTCATAATTATGGGAGACCATTGAGGTTATGATTGGCCTAAGGTGAGTCTGGAACGATTGTAGGTTTCCCGGGATCACTGTCATATTCCCCCTCGGATAAGGTTTTTTGAGGAGTAAGAGGGAATTAATTTTGTAATAGGCGATTTCATTTTAATACATTTTCAAAAATGTATTACATAATTGCTGTCAACCAAGTTTATGGCAGCCATGCCAGAAAGATACAATTATGCATAATTTTGATAATTAAAATCATGCGTCCATTATATTTCTGGTTAGATTATTCTATGCATGACTTTAAATTGGAGTAAACTATAGAGATTTAATTCTGAATAAAAGGTGATGTATTTATATCAAATAAGCTCTAAATTACAGTAGCGAATGACTATAGTTTGTTATATTAAGGTGCAAACATTCATTTAAAAAGTTATATTCGAATTAAAATTCTTCCCTATGAAAATAACCTTACTTCAGATGTTGCGGTTTCTGCATTATGTATTATTAAAAGCATATGTAGACAACTTTCCTCCGGAAAAAAACTGACATCCAATTAAAGACCTTTGAGCAGAGAAAAATTACGATTTACCTTTAGTATTAGTCTTTCTTATCATTTTATCATCGTCCAAACACTCTTGAGATACTAAAAAGACTGGCTTAATTTAATATGTGACACCTGTATGTCAACCAAACATAAGTGTGGATTTATTAAAAGAGATAACTAAGTTGAGAGACAGATAAATCCTCAAAAAAGCACTCGTGTTTTGTTTATCGCGAACTTGTGGCGCCCATGATGGCTGATAGATGGAGTGGGGGGAGTGAGATGAAAGAGGGGAGGTGGTATTTCTGCACACCGCCCGCGGAGAAGTCTTCACTTGGACAGTAAATTACACAGGTTTGTGGTGAAACGCGGCTGACGTTATTTTCCTTGTGGTTAGTGACGAAAACAACAGTTTCCTGTGAAGTGAACAGTGAATCTTTAGAACTTTATGCTCTAAGACTTACAGTGTGGGTGTTTGCAGCTGCAGATATAAATGGTAAGCAGTTAATGATGCAATTGTTTGGGAACTGCGCGATTCAGACAGTGTTTTATTTTCTGAGAGCGTCGGAAGCGCTGGCGTGTAGTGCAGTTGTTTGATAGTGATTAAGAAGTGATGTTCAGAGAGTATTAAACATGAAATTGTATATTTTAAACTGTTAACTACACAGCGCTACAAAGCATAACGTTCAGCTACAGGATATCGCAGAAATGATCAACTGTATTTTAAACTATTTCCTAAAAGGGTAGAAATACCTTTTGTTGTAGCTTTCTCTATATCCTAAAATATAATAGTAAAGGAAGTATTGTATTCCACAAAAAATTTCATATTGGAATTTAACTAGAAATACAGGTTTCAGACCCCATGAATGCAATAAAAGACACATTTTATAGAAAGGCCTTGTCTGCCTGTAATGACAAATTAAAAATTAAAAGTCGTATAAATGGCGAACTTGGTGATATATAACCTCAATGATTTACCTTGTAGAAAATTTTCAATTAACCTCTACATGGAATTCTTTTTTATTAATTTGGTTCCCTCAAAGAGGTTCCTAAGCATTTTAATCAATACACGTTTAAGATATTTGTATTACTAATAACATCGAGTTTTCTGTGTACAGCTTTGTGAAATTTTCTATTTAATGCATTTTTTATGACGTATTAAGTAAACCAGTAGACAAAATCTTATCACTTAAAAAATGTAAATCTCGTTAACACGGACAGTTCAAGCCAAATGTTTATGAATTTTTTTATATATACAGAAAAGAAAATGCAATGCACTTTTATAATTTCGCAGCAATTTTTCTCTCCTCGTAACCATCTTTCCGCTGCCAGTTCATTCTAACCTGTATAAATACAACATTTATTGTGAATTAGTAAGTAACTAAATGTATACATATCCTTAAATATGTGGCTATTAAGTATTTTTCTTTCTCCTGTAGATTTTTATTAAACTTATTAATTAGATAGGAGCTAAGACCAAAACATAATCTTTTGCTTCACTACGGAATAACACTAACTGCAGAACACAGAAAAACAAAACAAAGCGAGTGAAACAAATGCCTTTCACGTAAGTAAAATGGTGAAGCTATGATAAGTAACTAAGTTAATCAATGAATTTGCAAAATAATGCCATTTTACTATATAATTTAGTACTAGGAACAAGAAAAAAAAAAGACAGAAGCCAACAATTTTTGCTTAAATTAGGCATCATACTTAAATTGTGTGAAGTTCAGTTGTCCCAGGGTTTGGCAGGAACGTTTACAGGGAAGCCGTGCTGAATAACGCGTAGAGATAAGTTCCGTGGCAAGGCTTTTATTTTTTCATGAAAATCAAGGTTACAAAATATTGTAGCTAAACGTGTAAGGCCTGTAGTGAAACTAAACATGATCTGTCTACATTTAATGAACTGTTAAGGCACTCCTCTTCAGAATTTTAGAATTATTTCGTCATGCAAATGATTTTTCTTTCGTCAATATTGATTGTGGTTTTTTTTAATACCTAAGAGAGGTGAATCAGATAGTTGAGACATACCCTTTGTATTATTTCCTAATAGCATCACTACTGCATGCCTAAAGAGTCAAGAGTTTATCTTTTTGCATGGCCAACCTCTTCCAATAAAAACTTGACCTTTTGCTTGGCAATGTTCCTCCCAAGTGGAGGCTGTAGAACAGAAATGTAACAAAGTGCACAAATTTCTTATCAGAAACAGGCTGTTTCTCAGAGAATGCTGGATGAAAATTTGATTTCCTATTATGCTTCGTTTTTTGGCTTTCGCCTACCTTTCTCTGCCACTCAAAATTCTGAGCTTGCGCACACACGTGTATGCTTATGGCAACTCTTCCAAGGTCAGGAACGAAGTTTTATTCCGTTGCATTGTTGCTGTTAACAAAAATAGGATTGCCAACTTAGTGGTTTCTCCCATCAGACGTAGGAGTTTTAGCTATTTAAAAAATCCATTACACCAACTATGGGGATTATAGTGGTTTATAAAGTAATATAATATAGTAGTTTCTCATATTTTTTGCCGCAGAATCTTTAGACATAATGCCAGTTGGGCTGCAATCTTCTGTAGACGATCGAAACCGCTTTGGAACATCAAAGGTGGCTTCTATTTCCGAACACAGAGATGGCTCTGATTAGAGCTAATATTTGGGAACATGTGTAGGAGATAAAGGTTATGTAGAGGTTGTATAACCACCCATCTGTGCCGAATGCATGTGTGCGTGAAGCCGAATGTGTTTGACAGAGCTTAAAGCTTTATGTGTTGTTGCACCAAATAATAAATGATAACAATAAGACGAAAAAAATATTGGTACAAATATTATTGTAAAGGAATTATTTTGGAATAAAAATATTTTAAAGTGAATCCAGATAAAAATAAAAATAAAATATTTGCTACAAATGAACCAAAAGTAAGAGAGATAAATACAAATTTTGAGATATGAAAGCACGTGAAAATTGCTCGAAGAATATCATCATATTATCAGTAGTAGTCAATTGTTTCAATATAACTGCAATCCTTTGTAACCTTCCTACGTAACTGGAATGGCCTTAGTTTTTATATCCAGGAATATCTGAGTTTACCAAAAGCTATACACTTTGTAAAGTTGTGTATTATATATTGAAGATCATTTAGTGGAACACTAATTGCAAGTTTGGCAACCCTGTACAAATTTGTCTGTTGAAGGGTAGCAGTAATCATCGCTGTTTAACATTTCAATTTGAAGTGTCATAAAATAGCTTCGAGTTCGGTGTTTGACAACGAAGTTTATAGATCCGTTTTAACGAAAATAAACTAAGTTAAATCTATGCCAGTTAGAGCCTCAAAAGTCGCTTAACAAACCAGTTGTAGGTATTTGTTTTATAGCACCAATGACACTAGATAAACTAAAAAACTCAACGAGTTATTACTTGCTCCTGCGTTAGTATTTTAGAACTCTATTGTATCATTTAAGGCTACAAAAGAGAATAGATTGTGTGTATGAGAAAATGTGCTATTTAACATACATGACCCAAATATTAAAGCAATGAAGCGACCGGGCACAAACACCGGCAGCGACGCATAATCCGGTCGGTGAACCGTTTCGACACATGTTTAAACTGCAGGCATTGCATACATTTAACTTGCTCTATGGCCATAAATTTATCTTCTTAATTCAACCCTTCAGATAAACACCTATCAGGTAAATGCCCAAGTTTGGGTGTAATCGTATTGTAGAACAGAACCACAAGATGGCTTTGTGGTAACGTGAGAGAGTCGCATCAAGAAAGTCTCGGGTTTGTTTGCCTTCAACTGTCCATCCTGATCTTGAATTTTTTGTCGTTTTCCCTGGTTGATAGGCTAATGTTATGTGATTAGGCATCTACTGCGGTTTCCTTCCCTTTCATTCGCAGCGTGCGAGGTTATCTGTATCTCTATTTGCAGAACAGGCCGTAGTGAAGAAGAGAGTTACGCTATCTTATACATATTACAGTTGAATAAATATTGGAATACTGATAAGTTGAAGGTAGATTTCATAAGACACACGTTTTCTATGAACAACTAAATTTTGCAGAACAGTGTGTATAGACCACAGTGACATCACTTTCTCTACTCGTTATTTTACATGTTTTACGCAATATATCTCTAAATTTTATTTTTCTGGACATTTTTGATAATCGAACAAGAAATCTACAGAAGTTACTTCAATATTAAATACAAACATTAACGCAAAGTGAGACAAAATTCAATGGTTTATAAATGAACAGAATTTGGCAAACAATGAAAGCATCTGTTTCAAGCGTTACACAAATATTAAGTTAACATGCTGGAAAACTACAAATTTATCTAATCTACATAAATATTTTTAAACTCTAGAATTAATTTTTCCAAAGAAACTCCTTTTGTGTAGTTTAAATTCATTGCAGTGATATTTACTAATAATCATAGACTACTTCTGTTTAAGCAGGATAATCGTTCTCTTTTACACTTAGTTGTTACTCCTTTTGTAAAGTGTTAGAGCCCCTCAGTTGCTGTGGTGCACATCCTTAGCAGCCCCGGTACTTTGAGGTTACTGTAAATGGCTCAGATCGAACATACCAGTTCCTCTTTTCGGGAAGTGAATTGGATTGGGTTGGACTCGGCAGGGCAGACGTAGGTAGCGATGTTTTGATGGAGCTGTGGAACACTTGAACACCTGGAGGACGATCATCTAGGGTATTTCTCGTGTACTTAATACATCAATTACGTACACAGTCGCATTGGACAAAATATCGTACGTTATGTCTGGTAATTTCATACGCCACACACAGATACACACACCACCCACACATATAAATGCTTAAGTACCATGGACCATATTTACACAAACGTCTTAGTATCCGACGTACTTCCATTAAACAAATGTCCACCCTTGACCCGTTTTGATTGTTTAGAATCAACTGTAATTCGACTGCTGGAAGCAAAAAATATATTTGATAATCTTCCTACCATTCTCCGTCTGCACGCATGCTGCCAAAATATACTTCCAGTCTTCCTGATCCCCGCTTGATTGGCAAATCCTCCTGTCAGCTTTGTCAACAATCCTACACGCTTACCATCCTCCCAAGCCAACAGCTATTCCTGCTTTCTGTTTCATTACCCACTCAGGTTTTCTTTCATTTTACAGCTTCATGGTACTCTTTGTTAGTTTTTCCTGTTAATATCAGTCATATTTTGTCTAGTTTCACAACACTATATCTGTTTTCATTGCTAGATATCGTTTACACTAATCCTTATTGTAACCCCGCCTCCTTCCATTTTTGATGGGAATACGAGACCTTCTCAGCATCATCCTATAATCCAAATATACTCCGGAATTTAGACAGCATTTTCCAAACTTCCAACAATTTTTTTTTTTATTTAGAAACCTCTCTAGTTTTCACTTTAGTTGTATTTTATGCTATTTAAGGAATCCCCTTTTTTGTTCCATTTATACCCCGCCTTTAACTCCAATAGTCACATCGGCGGCCGTTTTCCTTTGGAACATATCGAAAGTGTCAACTCGCATTCGTTGAATTTTAATCATTACATCACGCACATATTCGCACTCTCATTCATACTTCCAGACTCTGGGGAAGATGAGGAATTATCTTGGTCGGAGAAAAATCCCCACCCCCACCGCCGGGAATCGAACCCGTGACCCCATAGCACGGCAGGCAAGTGCTCCACCAACTGAGCTACGGGGACAACCGAGTCCTTTTTGAGCCTGTGATTTTGCGTCGTTCAAGGGTGATGCTATAAACTAGCCCTAGTTTATATTTAAGCAGTATTTCTGTAGAAAAATAAAATAAAGCAAGCAGCTGCTGATGACCTCATGTTTGTCATTAAAAAGCATTTTTAAAGCATGTCATTAAAACTCATTAAAAAGCAATTGACTATTAATTTCACAGTTCTCAAAAACAAGTATCATTTCCGCTGTGATATATCAGGTGTTAAAAGTACTGATATCGAATTTAAAGGAGTACTAACAGAGAGAAATGATATCATTTTACTGCTTTTTAATAGGTCACAAGGCTTCAAATTTCTTGTGAAGCTTTTTGTCAATAAAGCGTCAAGCCTGGGAATGAGCGCAGTGGTTGGGAGTTTCCACTTAAGACCTCGCTGACCCCAAATTCCTGAGTGCGGTATGGGGTTTTACAGGTGCACAATTGGAATCATTAATTATGAAGCACGCTTCCAACATATAAACCTTTGTGATTTAATTTTCTCTATTTACACGTAGTAAGTAGGTAAGGTACTACACGGCAAAGCGAGAAAGTGTATCGGAAAAAATTCGCAGCACAGACATGTTTATCTCAGCTTATCGCACATACACGGTGAGTCCAGTGTATGTATACTCTGTTTAGATATAATCATGTCTTCTGGACAGCAATGTGTCATACATCGACAGGCGCGAGAAAACATATCATATAGACACACGCAGCTTCCAATAGCTCTATTTGTGTTTTGTAACTTACTAATATTTTAGTCTTCTAATCTACCAGATAAGACCCGATAAGGAACGATCACAGCGCTGGTCACCTGAAGGTCAATACGCCTCAACGCTTTATCGAGTAATAAGTAAGTGTTCCATTCAAAGATTCATTTCACCAGAAAAATATATGTGGAGGCCATCTGAACCTGAAATAATCCACCCACTTCTTACTTTTTCCCTATTTTCCGTTTTTTCTCACTAATTGCAAGGTCAAACTGTTGCATCCAAAGTTGTGTGTTCAAATATACTTGTGGGAAGTAGTGGGATTACTTCAAATAGATGGTCTTAATCATTCATTGTGATCAGCCTTAAGGGATCTCATTTCCTTAGGTTAATTGCCTATTTATGCCAGTTTTATTTAGGTCATTTAAAATAATACTAATTGGAAGAAGTATGTTTACAGTGAGCACTTCTCTCTTTCATATACTCTTAGAAAAATCATTACACCCTGAAAATAATTCCGATTCCTCCTTAGCACAATCAAAAATACTTCGAGTTGTTTCAGCAAGACTTTGGTAAGAGGCGACATTTGGCAAACACGCATTCCAGAATTCACCTGGATAGGGTAGGTCACGTTTGGCTCGCAGCAGAAGCTGTGACGAGTGGTTTTGCATTACAGGGTTGATGTTTACTTTTGTTTATGGTGTTTAATTTTTAAAGACAGTTCTTTCTTACATTTGCAGATCCAAAGAAGGGACTAAAGACGAAATACCTTGTTTCAACAAAGGTACGATAGACATTATTTAACTTAAGTATTTAGTTACAATATATGCATATAAAAGAGAAAAGAAACAGGTACGACAGTATATACAGAATAAATTTAACGGCTTACATAAACGTTCAAGAAAAACAAATTATGTAAATTCTTTTACCGTCACCATAAATAGAAACACATTACGTGATACTTTAATTACTGAAAAGAAGGCCTTTTACTGGAAATAATCATTTCTTCCATACTAGCCGTGTGTAGGCTAATGTTTAGTTGAGTAGAGCCAGACTATAAAATTCAATGCCATAGCCGGTATTTGAACCACGGATCTCCCGCTCTCCGTGCGGTTGCTCTAAACCACTGAGCTACCATGGCCAACATGCCGACATAACATTAAATTCTCTAACTGACTCGTATGTTTCCCGGTAGAACACTTGGGTTTCTCATATGTTATGAGACGCACCCTTTATGGCGACTTACTATGCTGTAAGTACTTAAGTCCCAGGCTTCATAGTTAAACCACTATGTTTTTATTTTAGGTAAATTGATGGAAATAATCATTTGATCATTTTTCATTTAAACCACCCCTAGTGGTCTACCGGGAAACATGCGAGTCAGTTGGAGAATTTAATGTCATGTCGGCACGTTGACCATAGTAGCTCAGTGGTTTAGAGCAACCGCACGGACAACGGGAGATCCGTGGTTCAAATCCCGGCTATGGCATTGAATTTTTCAGTCTGTCTCTACTCATCCAAACTGTAGCCTACACACGGCTAGTGTGGAAGAAATTATTTCCATCAATTTACCTAAAATAAAAATATGGTTTAACTATGAAGCCTGGGACTTATTACAGTATAGTAAGTCGCCACGAAAGATGTGTATCTACATGAGAACTCCTAGTGATCTACCGGGAAACATATGAGTCAGTTGGAGAATTTAATGTCATGTTGGCATGTTGGCCATAGTAGCTCAGTGGTTTAGAGCAACCGCACGGAGAGCGGGAGATCCGTGGTTCAAATCCTGGGTATGATATTGAATTTTTCAGTCTGGCTCTACTCATCCAGTACCACTTGGAATAATCTCTGCAGAGAGATACATAATTATGACAAAGAATATTTGTTTTTTAAGAGGACCAGTATTCAATTTTAACAATTATACCATTAATTTTAATTGTGCATTCTATTATTTGGTCAAGTAACGCTATTTTGTGGAAACGTAGAGTCAGACTGAAAAATTCAATACCATAGCCGGGATTTGAAACCACGGATCTTCTGGTTTCCGTCCAGCCGCACTACCATTGTGCTACTATGGCCAACGTGCCGATATGACATTAAATTCTCCAACTGACTCGTATTTTCCCGGTAAACCACTTAGGAGTTCTCATAAACACATGAGACAACTACCTTAATGGCGACTTACTACTTTTAAGTACTTTAAGGCCCGGGCTTTATAGTTAACCACTATTAGGTTAATCAATGGAAATCAATTATTCTTTCACACTGGCCGTGTGTAGGCTAAGTGGTTTACCGGGAAAATACGAGTCAGTTGGAGAATTTAATGTCATATCGGCACGTTGGCCATAGTAGCACAATGGTAGTGCGGCTGGACGGAAACCAGAAGATCCGTGGTTCAAATCCCGGCTATGGCATTGAATTTTTCAGTCTGACTCTACGTTTCCACAATTTAGCCTACACGCGGCCAGTGTGAAAGAATAATTAATTTCCATTAACGCTATTTTATTTATGGATCACAGTTTAACCGTATAAAACTATGTAATTCTAACTTGAACAGGATGAAATTGTGAAATATTTCTATTTAAAGAGCAGAGAAAGGACTGTCAGAGAATATATGTACATAAAATGTATTGTGATGCTTAGAAATTTAAGCAAATTTACATTTCTGAAAATATAAATCAAAGTCTATACATATCTTTGAAAAAGAAGGCTTTACCAAAATATATTTTTCTCAATATAATCTTCCATGAAACGTCCAGGAATGTGTTAATTTCTGCTAAAAAAGAGGAAGCTCTTCATTCCCTCCCAAGAGTGGTTTGAAAGAAGTTTTTCGTGAGACATTCTTGCACTAAGAACCTAGACTCTATAATGAAGTGACCCGAGTTTCTCGGCGATACCAGTTTATAGATAACCTCTAAGTTCATTCATGTCTTATCAAGTAGGAAAGAGGAATAACTACAAACTTATTTTTAAGTATTCAAAACAAACCGAACGGAATGGCTCAAGCGGTAGTCTTTCTGGGAGGTTTCTCTCAGAATATGATGTCCCTGAATTTCAGTTATGTTGTAGATGGTATTTTTTTACTTAGCAGTCTAATTTCATGAAATGATCTTACTTCACTCAAGAGTTCTGTCCATACAAGTCACAACCTGTCGCGTCTGTATGTACAAACTCCTTGAGTTAAGTTGCAAGGCACATCCGACTCACACATTTATGATACTGGGGTTGTGGAGAGGTCAGTGCCATTCTTATATGGCCACACACAACGCGACGTTGTGCCGTTTGCTGACTGGATCTCTCCTTGTTTGCAGTCTTTGACAACGAGCTATTATGTGTACCCTACATTTGCAGATGTGACTGGTGCCCACCGGGTCCAACTTGTAGGAGGTATTGGGTTGAATGGCCTACATCTACGGCAAATTAGCTCATGAGCGTACGGAGGGTAAGAGCGTTTACTAAGTGTATAGTGGGAATTATGTTATGTGAAGGTGTTGCACATACTACAAAAATGTGTGGATTATGTTTTTGCAATACTTGATCTGAAATTTAATCACCGTTGGTTGTAAAAGCTAAATTTAAAATTAGTTTGTTCAATTGACATGGCAACAAGGATGAAACAGGTCATCAATATTTACGGTACCAATAGAAAATAACGTAATACAACAAAATAATGGCATCATAAGCTCTTGAAGATGCATATTTGTTTACTTTTTTCATGAAAACATGCCAATAAAACTCTCACTGGTATAACTGTTAACGTTTTTATCAAAACGCCCCTTTCCTTCGACTTGGCCGGTAAAAATGATGCACATGCTAAATCCGCAGCTTCTTGAACAGCCATTTTTATAACGTTTTACTGCTTTATAATAAAGTTCAAATATCGAAAGATTCAATTCGGCTACATAAACAAATAACCTAACAACTAAGACATGTGTCACTTCAATTGATTCATTAACAAATGAATGCATAAGAAGGCTTTGCCTATATAATTTAGATGTAGCGCTTAATTTGTTAACATTTCATTTTTTTTTTCTTGATGTCCAACAAAATATAGAAATGCAATTTGGTTATTACTGCTGATTGCGGTTTTTTCAAGTATTGTAGAAAGAAATTGACTAACCATGAACTATAAGTTACCTATCAGTTCTCAATTGCTCCTCGGCATTTAGCAGATTTGCTAAATAAATCTCATACTCAGAATTGGATGCTTGCTATGACTTCATGAGCATTGTAATTTAGCAATAACTACTGACCTGATGAAACTGCAGTTTCACTGTGTTCAGTGTGGCATAACGTCATAATTATTATTAGGGAAACAACGAAGAAAAAAACTATTTTGCAGATTAGATAGTATGCAGTATTACAAGAAAAGTGCGAGAGCACAGGCTATGCAATTGAATCTCACGATATGACTTCCTTTGTACGAGTAATAACATTAATTATCTACTTCTTCAATGGATTACCCCCTTCTCTTGCAGGGCTTACCCGCTGAAGGGCTTACAAGTCAGGGCCTTGAAGCATTAGTCATTAGCCATAGTACATATAGAAAACAATAAAATAATTTATTTTCATCAGCAGTTAGTTTCAGGTTATCTAAAGCACAATTTTCACTACAAAGAGTGCAAAACAAGAGACAAAGGTGAACGAGAGGCCGGTGCGAGTGCAAACGACAAAATACAGAGGGGGAACATGTGTTATATCTGCGAACTCCCTGGTTTAAGGCCAGTGACAGTTAAACCTGATTTGCTTCCGGCAGGGTTTAATGCTTAGAAATTCCTATACCTGGTATTAATATGGTCTACCAATACAAGTGTCAACTTTAGGTTCACATGCAAAGGCGCGAGACACTTTGGAAAACGATGCTGTATGTGTATGAATAGAATAACTCAAATCAAATTACCCTTAGTACACAAATTATATTTCATTTTTAAAATATTGCCCTACGATTTTCATTAAAATACTAAATTTTAAGATAGAAAGGAAATATTCTATATCTTGAATTTTCTCCTATGAAGGGCCTTTTATTCTGAATGTAATTTTTGTAACTGGCACTCCACAAAAAATCTACATGGCATTAAAACACACAACTCATTTCAAATACGGTGTTTGTGGCATTAATAATTTTCATTATAGGTTTGAACTTTCAAATATTTAATTACCTTTTTCAAGTGCTTAATCGGTATTCATTTTTTCTCGTAGTCATTTAAAGAATGTCATTTTATAAGCCATCATATGAAAGATTGCTTCGACTTATTGTATTAATGTTGCACCTACAACGAAGTAAAACATTTCCACTAACTTTTTAAACTGAACTGGGAAGAATAATATTGATATGGAAGTTTCTTTAATATGGGCAAAGTTCACACCGAGTTTGCTCCAAGTTTTTCTGCTAGAAGTCAAAATTGCAAACTGAATCGGATGCCGAAGGGGAAATTCAGCCACCGCGCCTGCTACATCTACTCGGAAGTGAGTTGTTCTTGAACCAAAATGCTCAGATGAAATGACTTGTACCAGGGCTGCTTGCCTTGAGATATATAATGTGTTTTGAATAACATACTTTTGATTGATTGCCTTTTTCCTTTCTCTTCATTTTGCCGCGAGAGTGCCTCGTCAACATCCTACTAACAAACCCGTTGACCATGGAAGTACTTGCATGTTCTAAATAATTAGCATATTTCGGGGCTTCTCTCACTCATTTTTGCAGTGCTTCCCTTGCACTTTATAAAAGCTTAGGACTTCACTTACTGCGTTCATCATTTGCAGGAATGGTTGAAAATGCTGGTTTTTTATCTTAACGAAAAGAAAACTGATCATACTTATCAAATGTTATAAGTTATCCTATAGTTTACCTGGTAATCAACAAAGGAATAAAATCGTCGTACTGTTAAGTTGGTACACTTCAAAGGAATTAAATAAGCATATGTGAAGGTTATGCTGGTTTTCTATGCTTGGTTTCTTATAAGACGAGGGGTTTCAAATGGACTTGCTTACACATGACCACGATCCGCCACCATAAGAGAAAAAAAAAGCCCTAATTACGCGGTACTTTAAGTTCCTGAAAAGTAGACCTTTTACTGTTAGACATGAATAATCTCTGCAGAGTCGAATTATTTCTAACAGAGTGAACATAACAGGTGAAAGAGAGAAGTCAAGTTAAAATTTGTGAGACTAAAGCATTCATTATACTATAATCTCTTTGACTATCGGTTACCTCATAGATGGCTTAGTCCGATGTTCAATTTTTCTCTAGTTATCTGAAAAACAAGAAACAAAAGATACATCTACAATGTACTTTTATAATTCAAAATTTAATCGATTTTTTCTTCGGTAAGGGATAAAATCATTATCGTTTATCATGCTCGGCGCTAACGCCTCGGGCGTTAATTTTTTTCACTCGCTAATAAACATAACTTACATCGCAAGTCCCATAAATAACTATTATTCAACAATGTCCTATTATACAAAGTGTCGAAAAACACTTCAAGCTATTTTTCAATATAGTTACAAAATCTGAATTTTCTATCAATCTTTGAGTTTTTTGTTAATCGAAATCCGCTTAGATAATGACGCCATTGGAGATCCGCTATTTGAACTACAGCTTCCTGGCAAATGTCTTTCCACTCACATGTTCCTTCCACTTGCCGAACAGAAGAAAATCACATAATTCAAGGCTGCTTCTGTACCTCCAATCGAAAATGTTGCAGGTGTCAGTGATTGCGGAATACAATATTCTATGGTACAGACGATATCGAACATTGGGACGAGAATATCCTATTGGAGTGCTTATCTCCTTTCAATGTCTTGGATACTCTTTCCGTTGTTGCCTGTTACAGAGTGCCCGATTTCGATTCTCGTCGTTGGTTTGGAGATTTTCTTCTCCTCTTGGGTGATCGATGGCGGTTATTACAAAATGAAGGCCCCTGTAGCTCATTGGAGAATAGAGTAAATGAATCGAGCACCTATTTATAATCTTAATCGGCGCACTAGACTTCTGCGCTAATAAAGATAGTACTAACCATCGGTAGTGAAATAAAAAAGAAAAGAAAAAAAAACGTTATAATACATGGATATTGTAATCCGGTATATGGAAATAAGATTCTTGTAGATGTTTGTAGTTATAGAGACCCACAATGAAGGGTAGCAACTTATACATTTATTTTTAAATTAAAAAATATCTATTTATATGTCAATATCAATTCAGAAACTCTGGTAATCATTTTATTTTAGTGGCACTTTCATTTTAAATTTATCGTTCACACTTCAATAGAGGAAACATGTTACTATGTATAATTTCGACAATGTTTCTGAATCCATGTAAGCTGTATTGAAGTACCAGACTATATCTCTTCTGTTTGATTTTCGGTGTCCTTACAGTTTCATAATTGAAGTGGGAACTCAGATGCTTTGCTTTTTTCCCCAAACATAAAGAAAACTAAAATTTCGTATTGTAACTTTAAGGAGGCATTTACTGCGTTGGTTGTTATAGATTATAGAAGACATAAAGGTAAACTGTGCCCGCCTGGTAGCGTAGATGGTAGCATGCCTGCCTCACGTTCAAGAGGTCCCAAGTTCGAATCTCGGTCAGGATGAGTTACCTGTATAAGCTTTTTCCGGGGTTTTCCCTTATCCTTCAAGACGAATGTCGGGTAATTCTAAGCTCCATGGACCCTGGACTCATTTGAGCACCATTTCACCCAATTCATTCACCGTCCGATATAACTTAACATTGGGGCAGACGTAAATTATATATATATATATAAAAAAGAGGTAAACTGTGGACCAAGGTGGTACACGATCCTCCTTTGTTTTCGTCTTGGGCGAAGTGCTGTAATGCCGGTGGTATGTCATTTGTTTTCGGGTGCTTTAATGCGTTTCCCGAGAACAAAATGGTTTTCTCATCAAGTAGCTATTAGTTGGTTCCCGAGGTCCTTACGAGACAAGTGCATCCCGTACCAGAACTCCTAAAAATGAAATCTTAATGTACCTAGATCTGTGTGCATATTTCACTCTTCGTTTTTAAATTAAAAGTACCAGTAGTGATAAAGGCATTTTACGTAATATTCTGTAAATACTGTGTAATCACTGTTCAAAATACAAATCTTCTCACCCGTAAGAATAAAATGACTTGGAGACATTAAATGTTTATATAACTGCGACCGACATTGATTATTATGGAAAATTACCATCCTTAAGCGTACGTTCCGTGCATTCATGCAAGTGTTTTATGCTGGTTCTTCGCTGTTAAATATTAACATATGCAGTTAAAATTACTGTACAAATAATAGTGTTGTAGTGAAAGCGTACCATTAATAAATTTGAGAGAAGCACTGATCCAGTTCTGTGGAATCCGTGCTAATATTATCTGATATTGACCTCTTTCCGTGCTTTATTTGCGTTTTGTCGGGGGCGTTATTGCTAATTATAGACACATCTGCTTGTATCTTTTCTCTCGCTACATTAATTTTGCAAACCTTTATTTCGGATCTGGAACTAGAGGAATGCCACATTGCCACCTTCTATAACAGAATAGTTCTGTATGTACTTGGTTCTTTGAACTTATGAAATAGCATCGCAAAGTAATCCTGCGGTCTACGGGAGAAGAAATTAATGGTTTTTCATTTAATGACAGTATATAGTGAAGCAACTAAGTTCACTGTGTATTTTAATCAAACGTTCCTTCAAAACTGGTCCATTGAATCAGAGTTAGTATGAACTACTGACAGCACATGGTCAGTTAGGCTTTAACCAACTTACGACGTTTTGAGAATCGTGAAGCGTTTGAACCAATTCATTCGAGTTATTAGTTGATACTTTCATTATGAATTGTTGGTTCACGAACTACATGTCATTCATGGCCTTTAGAATATCTCAATGATATTTATATGTTCACGTGGTGATATTTAAGAGTCCATTTCTGTCCGTAGTGTTCTATCTAAACCCACATCAACGACGTCTTCCTTCTAAGAGAACTTCAGACCAAACGGGCACAAAATTGAGACTGAATTCTTCTCTATAGTTGTTGCCTCAACTCCGCTTACTAGGTTAGTAATTACATTACGTGGATTACTATTATTTTCTGCCTGATTTTGCTAAGTCACGACTGGTGTTTTCCTAAAACTTAAGGCATGTTTTCATTACTCAGCGATTACTTCAGGAATTTTCGGTTCTATTATATGGCGACTCTTAGGTGGTTTTCCAGCGAAGTTATAAGCAAATGCTTTATTACATACGCGATCTCTTCTCGATTGTTTAAAACGTTGAACGGCTCAGATGAAATAGGGAGCAAACTGGTAAAGAGAAATGATCCAACAATTAATTTTCACAATTCTCATTGTTTCCGATTCCATAAATGTTTTTTCTAGTCATTGTTCCTATTCACAAACAACTTTGAAAACGGGAATTTTTTTACTGTTCACTTCCGTTTGTCTGAAGTAAAGGATGAATATTGTATTCGACTAAAACATTTCAAGTTCTGAGGTTCCCGAAACCACAAAAGTCCCCTTTTCCGTCTCCAAGTTGCATTTCTGAATGTCTGTCTCAATATTGAAAGCGACAAATAATACAAAATCATAAACCAACAGTTAGATGGCGTGTTGGCAGATGAAAATGAGATAGGCACGAAAGTTCTCCGGAAGACGCAGCAAGCCACAGGGCTATCTCGTGATGGTGTGCCTACCAATGTGAAGTGCGACTCTCAGATAAAATTTGAATAAATACAAAGTTTCACCATCAATGAGCAGACATAGTTTAGGGATTCAAGTCGTAGATTTTTGAAAAACTCTTCCCATTTCATACAATCCTAAATATGAGAAAACAATTTAAAAAGTTCTTAGTTTTGGATTCTCATGTTCTCTACATACTTTTATTAAAAAACTGTTGTTACAAGTGTTTATTCCTATATCTATTCCATAAAATGGGACTAAAATGCTCCCACAAATTATCATATGGTTATTTCCCAAATGATTTAGGGAATACACCGTGTCATATCTAAGAGCCGGTTACTAGCAATGGCTTTAAAATACAATTCTCAGAGGGAGGGAGGGAGGGAGGGAGGGAGGGAGGGAGGGAGGGAGGGAGGGAGGGAGAGAGAAGCAGAAGGAATAAAAGCTTCTATTTGAGAAACAAATAAGTATTATAAATGCAAATCAGTAGGAAAGAATATATTGTTAAATACAAAAAAACATTTCATATACATTGTGTGCTTTAACAAGATCTACATTTTTTGGGAATAAGATTATCATCTATATTTTACAATCCGCCAGTTTGCGAAAATCAGAATGAAGAATTCCGAGGCTGTTCGCAGAACGTTCAAGATGCTGTGACATGAAAATATCCTAAACTTAAAGATACTTTTATCGCAATTGTTAGAACCATTTTTGACTCTATGCTTGAAAAATTTTCCACATGAAAAGTTTGGGATTGGACTTTTCTTTAAAACAATCTTTGTACCGCATTCTTGTAAAATGCTGAACTAAATTCCAAGACGCGCAGGTATATATAACGCGCGTTTCTGGAACCTTTTAAAATACTTTATAGACAGCTGATGCTAAAAGTGACCCTTTTAGTAGTTCACGGCCTTCTTAAAAAGTATAAAATTCTTTCTATCAATGTTCAAAAGCTTTTAACACGCCGGTAATGCCAACCTTGGTTTATTGGGACAGTCGCCTCATTCAAGAATCCAAGTTAAACAATACCTACTTGTATAAAATGTCAAATAACATTTCAGTTTCTCAAAAGATAAGTAAGTTTGAAAAAAGTTGTAATCTATTGATTAAATTTTATAACGTTATTTTCATCGTTTTATTAGGTATTTGCACTACCTCCCTTAAGTAGATGTTATGTTGTGGTTTTCTAAAAGTCATGTTGCTCACGCTGATGCTACGCAAGACAAATGAACATCACAACAGGATGGATAACATGATCATGAGAAAGGTAAAATAATACCATATATTTATATATAATTATAATATATCTATAAATATTCAAGGCTGTCTAAAAATAGTGTATGATGCACGGTTTAAAAAGGATGTTCTAGGTTTTCTCGGGAAACAAGCCAGGTGAAAAGATGATCAGAAATGGATGTTTCGGGAGCGAACATCTCTTCCATCATCAGGATATTTTAAGAAATGCTATAACCACAGATGTGGCCCGCCTCGGTAGCGTAGATGGTAGCATGTCTGCCTCACGTTCAAGAGGTCCCGAGTTCGAATCTCGGTCAGGGTGAGTTACCTAGGTAAGGTTTTTCCGGGGTTTTCCCTTATCCTTCATGACGAATGTCGGGTAACTAAGCTCCATGGACCCTGGACTCATTTGAGCATCATTTCACCCAATTCATTCACCGTCCGATATAACTTAACGTTGGGGCGGACGTAAATTAAAAAACAAAAAACAAATGTGTTACCGGGTATAACACAAATATAAACAAAGACAAAACACTAACAATACTCGCATTACTGAACAAAAGACTGTTTTCAGTAAATTAAATGCCAGGTCAGGAGATGGCGTGAGTATAGAAAATTAACTGGATCAAAGAAACATAACTACTTAACTTGATTATCAAGCTGTATAGATCTGTGCTTCTATACTCACGCCATCTCCTGACCTAGCATTTATTTTACTGAAAACAGTCTTTTGTTCAGTGATGCGAGTGTTGATAGTGTTTTGTCTTTGTTTATATTTGTGTTATTTCCAGTTATACATTTTAGTTATAACATTTATTAAAATATCCTAATGATGGGAGAGATGTACGATCCCAAAACGTCGATTTCTAATCGTCTTTACACCTGACTTGTTTCCCGAGAATACCTAGAACATATTCGTCGCCAGGAAAGCTTCAGGTCTTATTTTGGGGTAAAACGAATTTTATTTTGTTCGTAGCTTTGCTCAACTTGGACTGCGGCCAAGAATTAACACCAAACAAAATAAACTCTGAGTGAGTAAATTTCTATTGAAATCTCGGTATAGAATTCTTGGATGGAATGCAATACCAGCTATACCTTCCATGTACGAGGAACTATCCAAATACATCTTAAGACATCCTTCTTCAGTTTACAAAATACTGTTATGACTCACAGATTCTTTTCCGTTTGCTGTACAGCAAATCTAATGACAGTTGATGAAGCTAAATAATCTAATGAGACAGTACTGGCGAAGTTAATTACTTAAGTCATTAACTTCTAATAACGCCAACTAAATTATGCTGCTACAGATTATCTCGCAATTACGGACTCATAGTAAACAAGATGGATGTTTTACTGCATTTTAAAACACGCAGATGAAATTTTAAAAGCCTGAGAAGTGATTAATGATATATGATTATGTTCAAGGACAAACCAACAATGAAAGGGAATTGCACACCTCTCAGTCAGTTTTTTATTGTGGTTGTTTATGATGTTAGAGTAATAAAGTATAATTATTGACTTGTCTTTGACTAAGGCTTTTTATCTTCTTTGGCAGTTTGATTTTTTGTGTGAATATTTGCTGTAGCAAAGCAAGGAGGAAGGAGAAGGTATGACCAACTATCTCTTTTGCTCTCTCCTTTCTGCTGGAGTAAGTAGACATTTCGGGTGAAGGAAATGCACAATCTATGTCAAGTATAGGTGATATTGCATTGCTTCCAAAATTTCAATATACAGGATGTTTCAAAACGACACCGAACGAACTTACAGAAGCAGTTACTCAGCTTCTATGTGAAACATATGGATAGTTTTACCGCCAACAGAGCCACATAAAAATGCTCCAGAAAGAGTGTGGATTAGGCAGTGACAGGAACAACTTCGCGTGCATCACGCTATCGGAGTTTGCAGATATAGGTCACACGCCGTGCCGCGTGCTGTAATTGTTTGTAAACATAATGGCATACTCCGCAGTAGCTTGCTGCTATTAAGAATTTCTTTGGGTTATGAAACCGCAGTAAAGAAGCAATTGCTTAATTATTGCTTATGAGTATTTAATGGTTCGATATTACCCATGTGGTGGGGATTTTAAGTCCCGGGTATAGGACCGGTGCCCACTCAGCATCGTGAGGAAAGTGAGGAGCTTAGCTTAGCTTAGGTAAGCGGCCCTGGTCATGAAAACCAACGTTCCGGCTGGGGGATGCCGAGATGCTGACCACATCTCCTCCCCGTATCGGTTGGATGATCGTCCACCTCTGCCGTGCGTAAGTGGGCGTGAGGCCGGCAGTCGGGTTGATAGGCCTTGGCCCTCTAAGGGCTGTCGCGCCATGGGTTATTTTATATGAGTACTTAATGTGTTCCAAAATTCCGTTAATGCAGTCCATGATGGCGAATAAGCTGCTGGACGTATGCAACTTATACCTTTTAAAGGGAAGTTAATGTTGGTGAGGTTGAGGATGGAAGCATTCAATGATAAAGAGAACAGCAAACAACATCAAAGAATTGCAGATAAATTAACCAAAACTAAATGCCTTATGCAATCAGACGAGCATTTTATTTCTCGTGTTTGATATTTACAGTAAGTGGTTGAAGGTACTGTGCAATTAACATTATAACAAAATGCTCTGAAGTTATATAAATATTACCATTGATGTAACTAGTTTTAAAATTCATATTGTTAATGAAACTAAATTAATCGTGCATTCGTTGAACTCCCTTCAGCTCTTCTATCCATCAAAACCATATCCGTCATTTCGGTGTTCGTATAGTGCTCCACATTGCTTGGATTTGCTATCAAAGTACGCGCAAGATCCTCCCTGTTCGGACGGAATGTGTAGTTTTACACTGAAGAGCAACCTTGCAACTGTCCGAGTTATTAGTCGACTTTTTCACAAGTAACCTCCCTTTGCCCCAATACTTGAAAGGCAGGCTAGGGTCACTGATAAAGAGCAAGGAGTAATGTTTTTGTTTTCGTGGCCGGTGCGTCCCAATAACAACTTTTGAGGTTCGCACACCAGTGGATTCTACGCTGCCTAATCACCAAGTAATGTAATATTTAATGCTGCATAAAATTATGCTTAGCAGAATTTCGAAGCTGCGACATCTAAATTCGGACTAGTTAAGTTATAAACTACGAATTGGCTATATTCATTCGGTGTCGTTCCGAAACAACCTGTATATTTTTGATATGGTATTTATTTTACTTTTCTCATGGTTGTGATATTCTTGAGTTGTAATGTTCATTTCCGTTGTGTAGCATCAATGTTGACAACATGACTTTTAGAAAACCACTACAAATGGGAGGCAGTGGAAATAACAAAACGATGAAAATAACGTAACAAAAATTTAGTTAATAGATTACACTTTTCCAAACTTGCTAATCTTTTGGGAAAACTGAAATGTTGAATGCGCCATTTTATACAAGTATTATGTAGCTCAGATTCAAGGCCTTCTTGAATTAGGTGATTGCCACATTAAGCAACAAACCAAAGTTGGTATACTGGCGTGTTAAAAGTTTGAGTACTGAGCGAACGGATTGTCTGCTTTTAACACAGTCGTGAACTACCAAAGGCTCCATTATCAACTGTCCAAAGAGGTATTTTTACAAAAAAGTGAGTGTGTGTGTGTGTGTTAACAGTATGGCTCCAAAAGAGTATTGATTAAATACTTCGTATTTTAATTCAGTTTCTTCCAAGGATTTACACCACACTTTCAACAAAATCTACCTATTAGATGGATAATGTCTCAGGAGTCCATGTCTTATGTCTGAGTGTTTGTTGGGTAATTGTGTGTTCTGCATATAAGGTCTGCAGCTGCACAGTAGCAAATATTGCAGTATGTTCTGGACGTGCAAGGTTGAATTTCTCTTTGGTATACATGAGGCTGTGCCCCGGGTTATGAAAGTGGAAATACTCTCACTTGAACTACATATTGCTTCTGCATACTCACTTATTGAACTCTATTGCCCTGTTTTAAGATCAATAAAATGACATTAATGAAAAAGCAATTGTAATCTCATATGTAAGTCTCTGAATTAATGTGTTCAGCTCGTATGAATAAATTTGTAACATTTTTGTTTTTTAATGTTACATTTATATACTGCTTTAACATCTGCTGGCATAATGACGGAGTTTTGCCTTCTGAAATAACTGCTCATAAATAATGGAACTATAGTCGTGTTAATCTTTAGACTTGTATTATTTTTTCTTATTAGGTACGTTAAATGTATTCTCTTTTTCCTATTTCCAGACTCTAGTGAGGGTGGGTAATAAACGGGGTTAAAGAAAAACCTACATGCAGGATCACACATAGAACCTTGAGTTTTAAGGATAACTACTGAGGCAGTCTCTGTAGCGGAAGTGAAGTGCAGTGGAACATTTCTTAGTAAACATTAAGATCTGCGTACCTATATTATACCATGTGGCCCAACTCCCCCTTCCTTTGTGTATATCTTCATGCGTGAAAACAGCACGAAACAAGGAAATTCCATTCTTAAATACACGGCAGTGGTATGAGCGGACTACACAGACTAGTTCAATCCTAAAAACTGTCTTGATCGGAGCGGAACCCAAGTCCGCTTATGCCACTGTCGTGCGTTTAAATGGAACTACTCCGTTTCGTTCTGCAACTCTTAAACTATAAAGAGATATGTGCCTACATGAAAGACGGGATAGTTGAGCCACCTGGCACAACAAATAACCTTAGTTTCTCTAAAATAAACGTATAACGATACGAGTGATCTAAATGTATATATTATTTAGAAGAATTCTGGGCCAAATAAACAATGTGCTGTATTAGTTTGCAGAAAACAAATTGACGTAGGCCTATCATCAAGACATCAGAGAGTTAATCTGTACGAGGGCTGTTTAATAAACAATGATAATTTTTTTTGACAACGTACCATTACTCATCCTCATAATTTTGATGGTCCTTCTCAAAATAATCTCCCCTGAATACGATGCACTTGTCCCAGCGTTTCTGCCAGTCTTTAAAGACATGAGAGATCCTTCAAAATCGCCTCCGCAGCCTTTACCACTGCTTCTGATGATGGATAATGCCTCCCACGAAGGCGTTTCTTCAAGCTAGAGAATAGAAAAAAGTCACATGGGGCTAAATCTGGACTATAGGGAGGGTGAGGGATGCACTTCACGTTGAGTTTTGCAAGATATTCAGCAACAAAATTGGCAATATGCGGCCGCGCATTATAGTGCTGCAGCATTCAGCCTGTTTCACGGAAATGTGGTCTTTTGCGCCTGATTTGGACTTGCAATGTTTTCAGGATATCGTTTCAGTACTCCCGTAGGGGAGAGGATCCGTCCCCTTCAGCTGCCGAGGTGCGGGCACTGCGAACCCTTAGCACTCGTGGTAACTCTGACGTTACTAGAGAAACCTCGGACCGAACTGCCGAGCCCCTCCCGTCGGGGAGTTGTTCGGATTGGGTTGGACTCGAGGGGGCAGTGTGTTCGTGACACACACGGGGAATTGGGTACCTCCGGCCAGGCTACGGCCGCCCGGATGGGGTAGAGGGTTGCCTAATAAGTCCCGGGTACTAGCCTGCAGAGCCACTAGAAGCTGTGCTAGATCACCAGGCGGCCCCACCGAGGTCTTCGGTAGTCTTCCCTGAGGGGTTGATGCGCGTAAGTGGCGTATCCACTTCCATCCGTCTTGACGTTGTATTCAGCCGAGGGGGGGGGCTTTTTAGACTCCAAATATTGCCCTATGGAAAGAGCCCCGGAGTATCCATCGCTCCCGGGTAGAAGGAGGCCCAGTTCTTCGGTCCTACGGTTTCAGAACTAATGGGAGTAGAGCCTCTGCACTTAACTATCCTTTCAGGACACCCCTGTAGTATTTTCCAGTTACTGATGTGTGTGCAGGTACAACATGCTGATAAACCATTCCATGAATATCAAAGAATGAGATGACCATAACTTTCCCAGCAGAAGCAACCATTTTTGCTTTTTGGGGGGTGGATAATGAAGTAGATTTCCACACTGAGCTTTGCTGTTTGTTCTCAGGATCAAAATGATGCAGCCAAGTTTCATCAGCAGTGATTACGTTTGAAAGAAACTCCGAATCTTCCTCTAACATCAACTTTAACTGCACGTTACCTCCATTGCAGCGGTAGGCGATACTGAACATGTCTGAACTTGCCTGGTTCTTACAGGCGGAAATCAGGAGTACCAACAATGAAACTACTACGGCGTGTTTGTTTCATATTAAGTTAAAAGAATTTTAGTGCGAAAATTATGACTGTAAAAAAATTATGATCATTCTTTATTGAACAGCCCTCGTACAATGTATAGAATATTTTACACACAAATTATACGGAATTATACACATCTGACAATGAAATATGAATACAGTGTTTTATGGCAATGAGATATGACGTCTTCCTTTACTCTCCTTTTACGCCCTTAAGGACGGGATCATCCCATTGCCTGGTGTGGTGGTGAAGAAACAAATTTAGTGATAAAGAGAAGTTCGCAGATCAAATTAACCGAAGAAACCTTCGGTTAGGCTGTTGTCTATGGTGTTTAAACCCGGGACTTTTCGAATGTTAGTCGCTTACATTACCGCGACAATTTTAAGGGCTAAATAGGATGTCTAATCTCAACAAGCGAAGATTCCGTGATCACGTGTCACCCTAGTAGTCGGGAGGTCTCAAATTCGATTCCCGCATACCGCCTACTCTATGGTTTTTTTGTGGTATTCCCGGGTAGGTAGGCGAATTAGGAATGCTGAGATGATTCCTGTTCCTCCGTGCTTTTCCCATTCACAATTTCCTTCATCGGTGCCAATATAGTGCAAGAAAGTGGTCAACTACAGAACATTATTAGCAAATGACTGGTAAATTAAGTTTTAATTCGTCGATTTGTTTATTACTTACCACGTACTGATCTAAAAACACTGTAGACTTACTCGATTGTACAATAGCCTGTTCAAAAAGAACACGTAAGACTAAATAATAATCACAAATAATGTGGAGATGTAAAATTATTCAAGAAAGAAATTACTTAAAAAATAATACATAACAGGCCTTGCAATAAAAGGAGTGCAAATTTATAGTTATAGCCTTAGTTTTCATGAAAAGATCAGAGGATTTTAGCACATTTAATAAAGTTGAACAATTACTGGAGATATGGTGAGGTGTAGCAAGATTACAAACCACACCCCATCCCTTGTATGGTCAGTGGCTCACAATCACTATTATTTACATTGTACTAACATATGTTTGAGTGTAGTCAATGCCTGATTACCTGTTAAAAGCTAAACGCCTGCCAACACATTAGGCTGTGCTATTTGTCATACAACGGATGTAACCTTGGCAGTTGTCGCATTTGTTTTAATTACTCAACAAAGAAATCTTGACAAGACAAATGCTATACGATTGCCAACCTCCAAATAAAGGGACTAGTTTTTGCCCAGAGAGTAAAACAAACGTTTGAACTGTCAGCAATATTCTATTTTCAGCCACATTTTGTTTTCGAGGTTATTGTGCTATATTGTGAATATTTCTTAAATGAAGGACGTGATGAAATGTGTGTACACACACAGTTTTTATGTTGATAAACATATGCAGCCTTCATCTCAAGTGTTGATCCTTGCCACTCCTCTGTAGGCATTCCTGGGTGTTCTTCGGCTATCTCTCTTCGGTTCTCTCTTTGTCTATTTTTTCCTTTACTTTTTTTAACGTTCATGTGACTGACGCGTGGAGGTTGCAGAAACTATCACTACTCAGAATAATGTTTCCAGGATACGATCCAAAAATACCCCAGTAGCCCACTGAGGTTACATTCACATGGCTCTTTTACTCATTCTTCAGTAAGCTATTATTACAATAGCTTATTCTTCCATTTACTCTATAATACAGCAGGCTTTAAGTGATAGTCAAATGTTTTAAGAAGTGGTCGCTTTTATGAACTGGTTCTTTGACCTGCAACTTGCAAGGTCAAAGAAAAAACATTGAGAAAAGTAAAATGTTTGGTTAAGTATTGTACAATTCAAACCAACACCACGAAATATTGTTAATTTAATCAAAAAATACATAAATAAAAATATAAATAAATATAAAAATACAAAACAAAAAACCAAAAACAAATAAAGATAAATAAAATTAAAATTAAAAAATAAATAAAAAATAAAAACCAATCAAAGAAAAAAAAAATTAAATAAAAAATTGAAAACCAAAAATTAAATAAAAAATTGAAAACCAAAAATTAAATAAAAAATTGAAAACCAAAAATTAAATAAAAAAATAAAAAACTAGAATAAGTACAAAATAAAAAACTAGAATAAGTACAAAATAAAAAACTAGAATAAGTACAAAATAAAAAACTAGAATAAATAAAAAATTAAAGAACAAAAGATAAATAAAAAATTAAAGAACAAAAGATAAATAAAAAAATAAAGAACAAAAGATAAATAAAAAATTAAAGAACAAAAGATAAATAAAAAATTAAAGAACAAAAGATAAATAAAAAATTAAAGAACAAAATATAAATAAAAAATTAAAGAACAAAATATAAATAAAAAATTAAAGAACAAAATATAAATAAAAAATTAAAGAACAAAAGATAAATAATTAAACAACAAAAGATAAATAAAAAATTAAAGAACAAAAGATAAAATAAAAAAATTAAGGAACAAAAGATAAATAAACAACAAAAGATAAATAAAAAATTAAAGAACAAAAGATAAATAAAAAATTAAAGAACAAAAGATAAATAAAAAATTAAAGAACAAAAGATAAATAAAAAATTAAAGAACAAAAGATAAATAAAAAATTAAAGAACAAAAGATAAATAAAAAATTAAAGAACAAAAGATAAATAAAAAATTAAAGAACAAAAGATAAATAAAAAATTAAAGAACAAAAGATAAATAAAAAATTAAAGAACAAAAGATAAATAAAAAATTAAAGAACGAAAGATAAATAAAAAATTAAAGAACGAAAGATAAATAAAAAATTAAAGAACAAAAGATAAAGAAAAAATTAAAGAACAAAAGATAAAGAAAAAATTAAAGAAAAAAGATAAAGAAAAAAGATAAAGAAAAAAGATAAAGAAAAAATTAAAGAAAAAAAATAAAGAAAAATTACAAAACAAAAAATAAATAAAAATTACAAAACCAAAAATTAAATACATTTTAAAGAACCAAAAGTAAACAAAAAATTAAAAAACTTAACTAAATATGAAATGTAAAGAGAAAAATAAATAAATTAAAAAATCACAAATAAATATAAAATTAAGAAGCAACAAATCAGAAATGAAAAAGAAATATAAAATTAAAAAAAACAAAAAGTAAAGTAAAAATAAGAACAAAAATAAATAAAAATATAAGTAAGTAAAAACAAAAGTAAGTACTTGGAAATTAATTGTTCTTTCACACTGGCCGTGTGTAGGCTAAATTGTGGGAACGTAGAGTCAGAATGAAAAATTCAATGCCATAGCCGGGATTTGAACCACGGATCTTCTGGTTTCCGTCCAGCCACTCTACCACCGAGCTACTATGGCCAACGTGCCAACATGACATTAAATTCTCCAACTGACTCGTGTTTCTCCCGGTAAACCACTAGGAGTTCTCATAAACACATGAGACAACTACCTTAATGGCGACTTACTATGCTGTAAGTACTTTAAGGCCCGGGCTTTATAGTTAACCACTATTAGGTTAATTAATTTCCGTTTCAACCATTTTATTCATTGTCCGATATGACTTAACGTTGGAAGACGTAAATTAAAAGAAATCTAAATAAGCTAAAGCACAGCACGACTCTATATACTGGAGCGTATGTGGTAGAGATTTACTTCTCTATAGTGCTAATGATTACCAGAAAAAGAGCACCGAACGTTCAGCTAGTTATATCATCCAGACAGACCAAAGATCGAAGTATCTCAACCGTATCCTGCAGTGGTGAGGCGTAACTTTCAAAGCGAGGGAAGCTCCAAATAGTTTCATTAAAGTAAGAGAGAATGACTCAAAGACCTAACGCTACTCTTCAGTACTCTTTCTATTTTACAGTCAGATGTAGGCCCTTCTTGCATTACAAGACTGGTCACCCTCAAAGCAGACATATTCCTGCTTTCTTTGTTCACTCGGAACTTTCAATTTTTCCTACAGCTGGCCCACACCGCGTGAACTGTTAGCCTAAAATGGAGAAAGTATACAATTCGCATACTTTTGTTTCTCACGTAAACCGTGACAAGAATTTATTTGTTTCCACTTAGTACTAATCTACGTAAAATACTATTGCCAATGCTATTGTAATATATTTAGCTGTATTTAAAAACGGTACATAAAACAAAATATAAATAAATAAACTTTTCTTCACACGCTATAGACTTCATGTGACAAAATCTATCAGTGCTTTCTAACTATCGAAGAGTCGCAATTACTTCCGAAAATCTACGAAGCATGACATTCAAGATTAAGAATGCGTAAATACAGTAATGTTCAGTACTGAATGAGCTCGCGGACTTGGTCGCTCGAATCTAAACGGCTGTCATATTGTTTGCAGCGTCGCGGGTGTTCACGAATACATTCTGAAAATGTATCCAGAGCAAATAAAGTATTGTTTCACATGCATTTTCTTGTTTTTCATATATATTTTTTTTTTTAAATTCTTGGGGAAGCGGCGCTTCCAGCGCTTCATTGCACGCTTCGCCACTGGTATTTTGTGCTGTTTCTCTCGAGGGTGGATGCCCCTACCTCCTACAGCACTTAAATGAATCCTTTGCTTGCTAATTCTGTACTACTGAATAAGAAACTAAAGTAAGAGGAGCAGTGAAGACACGTTTTTATCAGCAGAGCATCAATAAGAGTGGTAAAGTTATGTAATTCTGTCCTTGAATGTAGGTTTCCTGACCTACGACCACGGAGATCTGAGGATCAGCTTGGGAACTCGCTGAGATCGTGCAGATGCAGCTCTAGGTCAACTACTAACACGATAACTTGGGTTTGCACAGTGTTGTTCCTATATTTGTGCTTATATTGCAAAGCTTTCTATTTTTGTACATCCCTTTACCAGCTATATTCCCTTACTGGCGTTTCTGTTACTGTGCTAAATAGATGAAGTAAGGCATTCCAACCTAAAATTCGATGGTAGATTTCTTTGGAAGTACACATTTTGTAACACCCGAACAAAGAAAAACACTTAACGCTCGCGTTAACATAGCTAAAAAGATCTAAGAACCATTTAAATTCAACATAATTCAAATTCAACTACTCTCGACATAGAAGCTTTAGTTATTGTTTTATTTTCTCAAAAAAGGCTGCAATGACTTTGATTAAAATGACATTTTTAATATAATTATATCATAAATATATTGTGTATGTTGAATTTTTGGCATATAACCTGTAAAGCATTCTAATTTTGAATTATTTCGCATAACTGGTACTCTTAAGGTGTTAGAATGGACATTTTATTGATTATACAATGCCCAACATGGAACCTAATGACGGGTTCTTAAAATTTTCAAAATATAACTCGAGTGTGTATCGTAGTACAGGGTTGAGAAATTGATTGATTGATTTGATTGTATGCAATTGCTTTTTGACATAGTTTATTAGTGCACGTGCTCTAACTTTATATGGGTATAATTACATATCATGATATTCATATGACTTGATTCAATTACTCAGGTATTTACCCCTGATAATCCTAAATTAGGTAACATACCCTAACTAGTTATTGAATAATTGGCAACACGCACCAGATTGCAGCGAGAAACCTTCTTCGTTAGAAATTTTGTGTAGTCCAATTGGAAAATACTAATTACGCTATAGGACTATTTTTCTGAATTTTGTATACCTGAAAACTATAAGGAATAATAAAAATGTACAACATTAAAAATTAGAGTAAATAAGAATATACAGTTTGTGTTTTCTTTCTTTGATACTGCCAGCGCCAACTAACGGTCATGCTTGAAAGCTTGCGATTCTTTTTCTTTCTTGCTCTCACATGAACTTGTAACCACCAATAAGCATAATGATTTTTCTCACGTTGTAATCGAACATTTCTTACATTATTTGAGGTGAAATGTTACTGTTTGAATTATCCCTTTGGTTTTTATGTAGTCGGATGTAATTGTGGGAGTCAACATTTGCTCATCATTTTATTTAAATTGTATTTTACCATAGTTATTTTTAGCGTTATCAATGGTTTTACCATTTTATATGGTAATTGGGCTATAAAGTTTAAATATCTAAGGGTTTAAAGTAAAGTTAATTACATTAAGAATACTTTAAAATAATATTACATTAATAAATTACATAAATAATGCATACATGCACGAAAATACTGTTTATTTCCCTTCTCTTTAAGCTTCTGTCTTATTTCTTTTGCAAGAATCACAAACTTATTTATAATTATTTTATAATCAACTGCTTTATTACTTTGCAGATGCTGCCACTAGAAAAAGAAAGGCTACCTTTAATGGAAAAAGGGGTGGCAAGTTTTCGGCGAAGAGCAATTTTTTGTCTGTTTCAGCACGAAGGGGTCTGTTTTTTTCTTCTTTTTTTGCGAGATAAAATTGTAAAACGCATTTTTTTCGTTCTTATATGGGTGGTATAATAATCACCCCCAACGAGGAGCGTCAAGAACATTTTATAAGCGGCCATTTTGACAATGCTTGGCAAAACAGGCCTCAATAATGAGAATATAATGTTACCGCCTTCTTTCAGAGCTGGTAGTGCCAAAAGCAACTCAAAATGGGAGATGGTTAAGTAGTTCAGAATAGAAAAAAAGTTAGGAAGATTTTCAGTTCGAATATATTTGTCAAATTAACATTTTATTAAAATCATCGAAGCGTGAAGTGTGGAATTTAGTATTTTTTTCGGGTTTATCCTACGAGTTCTTTGCACACAAGGGACTAGGAGCACTTTTTGATTGACATTAATTTTTTGCTGCAGAAGTTGGCAACATTTGATTGCAATAGCTGAAAATTGGCGACTATTATTAGAGTATGTATGTGGCAATCTGTTTGGCATATAATTAATTTTTAAAATCAGCTAAATATTTCACAGCTATTGTTTTTATGAATTATTATTAACCCTAAATGATTATGGCAGCTGTTGCAACTGATACAACAAAGACAATGGATCCCGCACTGTGGAACCTTTGAATTTGACCTTATGTAACGACACGTATTTCCAATGTGTGAAAGGTGAACTTCCTTCGATTGTTACTCACTTAAAAACTTAAGTTCCTCTGAAGGTCAGGTTTCATTGCTGTTTCCTAAATTCATTATTCAACACGATGGTTGGCCGTACTCTTTAACTAAGCCTTTATTGACTGCTGCCTATTTGCTTCGCAGCCTTGGAAGTTTTTAAAAGTATTTTTTGCAAGTGGCAAAAAACGAATCATCTGATAAGAAGTCCAAGATAGGAATAAACACGTTCAATGTTGTAGTAATCTCAGAGAAGCCCTGAATAATCGAGTATGAAACTCGTGACATAACCTCGTTGATCCTGTAAATCATACATTGAATTTGGAGGTACAAATGATAATGTGGCAATTTTAAATATTAGACTTAAAACTTTTTTAAAAACATTCCGACGTTATATTCGCATTACTACCTCTACCCTCTATCGTTTATTTCTAGGAATACAGAATATTTTTAGCAAATCTTGTTTTCTTAACTCAAAAATAGCTACGTTGTTTACTTTGATGTTATGTGATTGCCATTTGGCTATTGATACAAAGAATAGCGATAGTCAAATGTTTTAAGAATTGGTTGTTCATTGCTCACCTTGAAATTTCATAATCTTTCCATGCAGAAAGGAGAAACAAGCGATGAAAATATTATGAAGTACTGAACAACAAATATAAATTGCTGGCCTCGTAGCACAGTCGGTGGAGCACCTTCCTGCCGTGCTAGAGTTCCCAGGTTCGATTTCCGGCGGAGGTTTGGGAATTTTTCTCCGACCAAGATAATTCCTCATCTTCCCCAGAGTCTGGAAGTATGAATGAGAGTGCGAATGTGTGTGCGATCTAATGATTAAAATAAAAACCCAACAAATACGAGTTAACACCTTCAAAAGGTTCCAAAGAAAAACGGCCGTCGATATGACCGTAGCAGTTAAATGGAAAAAAAAGTAGAAGGATATCTCGAAAAATAGGCAATGCCAAGATAAAGTTGCCTGAAGTAAATTGCATGTTTAAAAGAGCCTTACATTTTTTGTATGGAATATTTTTGTCTGTCTCTTACTACATACGGCACCGCAGGCGGTGACACTGATGATTCATGAGATGAAGATGGAGCACCGGTGGAATGAGATGGCGGGGGAAACCGGAGGTCCCGGAGAAAACCCGCCCCAACGCCGTGTTGTCCACCACAAATCTCACTTTGCGGTCGCCTGGGATCGAACCCGGGCCGCCTTGGTGAGAGCCAAGCGGTCTAACCACTGAGCCACGGCGTGGCCGTCTGTCTCTTAACTTGTATACGAGTTATACAAAACTCGTTCCAAATGAAGTAGATTTTACAGGCTGTTCCCAGAAAATTCGACATGAACATTTTATTCATCCTGTGTATATCTTAAACCTGTAATATCGTATTCAAAATCGTTAGATCCAAATTTGAAGGGAAAAATTAGAAACAAACTTCGGTGTGTCAGTACCAATAGTAATAAAAATGACGATGATCTTGATAATAAAGGCACTATAACACTAATTAAACAAGAGTACCTCTATGGAGCAGAAACATTAATTTTGAATAGAAAATCATATATGGAAAAAATACAAAAAAGAAGAACGTAAAATTATCAGAAAAAAATTGGGTCCACAAATCATAAGTGAAGAACGCAGAGTTACAAGTAAAAAGGAAGTAATACATATTAATTTCTTCGTTGTATTACAACGTGACCCTTCACAATTAACTTTGTTCCCGTTCTCAGATAGAGCATATTAGACTACCCACTGTAAAAAGTTATTGAAGGTAGTCATGGCATGAAATAACCGCTAGAGCTCGCTCTAATCGCAAACTGGGTGAAGGAAACCGATAGAAATTTCCATATATGTCCACCCTAACCTGCTCAGATTCAATGAGCGTCAGTTTTTCTAGCAATAATCATCATTGGTACATAGTATATGGCGACTGATAACTGGGTATCGCACATAAAAATATGTAAAACTACAAGAGTAGTAGTTAATGTCACTGCTTTAGAAAATAAAGTGCTTAACGAATTTTGACATCGCTTAACCCACATTATGTTGACTGAATTAGAAGCATATAAACAAAGATTATTGGTCACTGTCTAGGAATTATCCAAATTAGGAAAATCAAATTCCTTTCTGCTATCGTTACGGCCATCCATGTGTAATTCCGTTTTCTTTATCGGTGTTAAGTTAGGTATTCTGTGGTGTATGGTAGCCTCGGCATCATGTCATCTCGCTGCAGTACAAAGTGCCCAGTGCTATGTGGTCATGCTCACCGTCTGGTTTACAGCTTGGCGCCTCAAGATTAATGCTAACAAGTCCCAGGTATAGTATAGCAACGCAAAGAAAATCCCTGTAAGGAATGTGCTGTCGGACAAGGACAGCGAATGTGTGTGGCAGAGAACGCCTGCTATACAAGGAGCAGAACGTTAAAAAAAACGTGCGCCCTATTCACTCTGTACATTAAAACCGAGAAGATTCATTCACAAAAGTAGAAGCCGTCAGAATGTTTTTGAATGGTCTGTAACTGAACTGACATGGGGTGTCATAAACCTGTCCAGGGAGAGTGTGGGAACCTTCGCCAATCCCCCTGCGTCTCACCCCTCGAAGACTTTCTCTCCTGTGGAGGAGTATAGTCACATTTACTCGACGCCACTTAAGGGATGTACCTGAAATGTGCTTGGCTAGATCAGAAGTACCATGGAGCACAGAAGCACAATATCTTGGAGCACTACTTGATATGCGTCTTACCTGGAAGGCACATATTACATCACTGGCTTCCAGAGTATCCAAGTGTATGGCGAGGTTCTATCCACTGTACAACAAAAATCACCTATGGCTCTGAGGAATAAGCTCCTTCTATACAAACAAGTAATAAGACCCACCTCCACCTACGCCTGTCAGGTCTGGGGCGCAGCTGCAAAAACTCACCTCTACAAACTTCAAATACTTCAGAACCGATACCTTCGAGTAGCAACAGCTGCCATATGGTACATTCCAAATGACAACATTCATTCAGACCTTTCATTTCCCAAATTAAATAACAATATCCTCAACGTCTCTCACAAATTCTATTCCCGTCTTCCCTACAGCTTCATTCAACTTATCCGAGGAATCGGGGATTATGACATTGATCCCGGGGAAACCTACAGGCGTCCCAGATTCACCTTAGGCCCATCATAGCCCAATAGTCTCCTATAATAAACATATCCTCTCTTTCATCCAACAACTTGTAATACTCCATAAAAAATAAACCACCAGCTACCCACCGTCTATTGTTATAAATTTATCATGTCAGTAAGGGACAGAGTCTTGGAATGGCAAAACGTCGAAGGCTTCTTGTCCTTGGAGAAGGATGACTATTCAACGACACCTCTGTGCTGTGTTGCGGTAACCAAAACGGCGCAAGCTGGGGGTTATAGTGAACCAACCTTAATAAAAGTTCTCTCCTGCCAATGTTAAATCTGCTAAATTCAGAACCCATTATCTCAGAAACGATTTAAGTTAACAAATGGCATTTTACAGAAAGTACGTGCATGCTTTTTTAATTTCATTGATATATTTGTTTATTGAGGGATGTGTATATTTTCTTAATTATACCAATTTTGACACAATGTATCAAAGATATACAGGGCTAAGAGCATAACTTTAACTTAGTTGTCTTGAATAGTTTCAGAGAAATAGGTCATCTACACCACAGAACATCAAGTTAGGCAATAGGGTTCCTCTAGACTGGCTGCATTAGCCCTTGATGTAGATGGCAGAACATTCGCTCTTGTAACTTATTTCCATATTTAAAGTGTTCTTACACCTAAAATAGAAGCTCGGGTTCTGGTATTACCTTGGCAAGTAGAAATATCGTATTAAAGAAATCCAGTTGAATCTGTAAGCTCACGGGATTGGAGCACGACAGATTTGGGTTACGAACCACAGGCGTCAGCGTCTAAATTGCTCCGATTAGTAGTACAAATTAAAGATTGGGTTACTCTATCTTAATTTCAATTGATACTAACTCCTCCTAGTTTCACTAATTTTTTGAGTTGATATAACTTCAGAGCATAAAATAACAATGAGTGGCATTTAATAAATATTTTTTCGGCATTACATCCACGGATTAGGCTAATAGCTTGTTTCATCCTCTTTCATTAGTCCCACCTTGCTCTACCGCGTGGAATGGCTTAGACGGTTTCGTCTGTGGCTCACATTCGGGTGGTCCAGGTTCGATTCCCCTGACCGACCTACCTGGTTCGTGGGATTTTTCGGGGTTTATCACAGGTCGCCAGGTGAATGCTAATTGCATCCACGTAATTTCATGTCTCTCCCTTTCATCTCCATCATCATTTCACATCATCTCTCATCTGGTTGTCCATTTCAGTGTAGAAAGTGTCAGCGGGTGTCTTTAGCGTTGCATGGCAGTGTGATATGCTCTTGGTAAAACTTCCTCCTCCGGTAGGACAGGTTATTCCGTCTCCGAACACGGTCTGGTGGGGCCGTTTCTGGACCACAGTAGGATGGGATTAACAACAGCCGCCCTGGTTTCATAATCTATCACCTGGTTCCTGACAATTATTACCAGTTTGTATTTGCCTCTTATTTGTCTTCTACAGTCTGTTTAATGGACAATATATCTCGGTCATGCCCACCCCGTGACTCCACAGGGTGGTAGTGGATACGCCACTGACGCGCGTCAACCCCGCAGGGAAGACTACCGAATAACCTTGGTGGGGCCGCCGGTGAACTAGCACACCAACAACTCGCTCTGCAGGCAAGCATCCGGGACTTCTTATGCAACCCTCTGCCCCCACCGGGGGGTCGGAGACACCCAATCTCCAATGGGTATCGGGAACCACTGCCCCCTCGAGACCTACCCAATCCGAACTGCTCCCATATGGGAGGGGCTGAGACGTTCGGCCCGAGGTTTTTCTAGTAACGGCAGAGGTACTGTGAGTGCTAAGGGTCCGCAGCGCCTGCATCTCGGCAGCTGAAGGGGACGGATGCCCTCCCCTCTACGGAGTAGGGTGAGATGCGGGTTGTTCTGGCCTGCCGGTGAGCTTCCAACTGTAAAGTGTAGGGACACTGCCCTCTGCACTGTTGTGGCTTTATGGGACGGCCGCACTCCGTCTCCTCTCGCCTCATCCTTTCTTCCAGGGTTGGTCCCCTTGGGGGCATAGGTATGTACAGTAGACCAAGTTGGACCTCCGTGTCGAATCTCCTCCGTAGCGTAGTTCAGTCAACTCCCACCGTTTCCTCTTTCCACTAGGCTTGTAATTATATATGATCCGTGGTAATCTTCTATTTTTCAATCTGCAGATATGTTCTTTCCAATTTTATTTATTCTCCATTATTTTTTAATTGAACTCAAATACATTTAGCTCTTGTTATTTGATCCTTCCTAGTGCAACCTTTTATCTTCCTTAAAAATAGCATTTCAGCAACGTTTATCGTTGTCTTAATACCAAAATTCAATCCTATACATGAGCACTGGTACAGCTATTGACTGTAGTACTTAAGTTTTACATTTCGTCGTCTTTTATTTTGTAATGTACTGTTTATTGTTCCACATGTGTTAGAATTTATTAATTTTGTTTTCTGTATCATTATCTGCAGTAACAAGTTATGCTTATAAGATATATGTGAAATTAAAGAGAGGAATCGAGTTAAAAATACTGCAGAAGTAAAAATGCCATTTGTTACAGTTTACTATTTGGTCCGCACTGATTCTAATTTTTGTTAATTAATATCCTCCAAGGTTAAGTCATATTGCATGATGAATGAAATGGGTGAAACGATGCACAAATGAGTCCAGGATCCCTAGACCATAGAATTACTTGACATTCATCTTTCACGATAAGGGAAAACCCCGGAAAAAACTTATCCAGCTAGCTCACCCTGACCGATTCGAATTCGAGACCACTTGAGTGTAAGGCAGACAAGGCGGGCACTGTGATTCAAATGGTTTACTGTTCCAGCTTGACCCGAGCCTTTAGTTCAACGTCTGTATTAGCGGCTGGACACATTTCTTATAAACAACTTCCGATACTTTGGCGGCCAGATTGCGGCTAAACCTACCAGATAAGATAACTCAAATTTAAATGCTAAATATAAAACTGTGTGTATACACACAGCGATCTGATGATGCCGGGAGCCTTTGAAAATAACGGTTCACTCCGTGATGTTTGTTTTTATTTATTCCTATGTCTTTTGAAACGTTCCATTTGATTACCTTATAAGCAACAAATTTTTTCAGGAAGAAAAACAATGAGTTATATTTAAAGCAGTGCATGTTTTCATATTTAAGTTTTACAAAAAGAAACAGGAACCCCAGTTTTGTAGGCAAATTTTGGTTTTAGACAATTTGTGTCTAAAGAAGGTTATTTTAGTTAAACCATTATTTTATATACTATTTAAACAGTTCTTAAGTATATATTTCACGCATTAAAGCAAACAAATTTTATCTCAAACAGTTTTTACTAAACGAACCATTATTTAATAAATTATTCAAACAGTTGAAAATATTAATATGTAAATTGAAAGACCAACTTTGATTATGTTTGAATAAATTCTCGAAAGACAAAGCCGTTTGAATTCAGACATTAAGTTTCTCTAAAAATCCCATATTGTTGTCTGGTTTTATATAAATTGTTTCGGCATTGGCTATGATTTTCTAAAAAAAGCATTAACAGATGAAGATGACTGTGACAACACATAGAATAATAATTACTATGTTGATATTCTTCTGTAAATAATACCGGATAGTAAAGGAACGACATGCTGCACAAAATGGACACGCGCTCGGCTTACCCAAAGCGTAAGAGTTATTGTTCGTCTTTTCAGGATAAGGGAAAACTTTCAGATAACTCAGTCTACACGAGATTCGAACTCGGTAGGAGCGATTGAACGTGATGCATACATCATAATCAGCACCTCCATCCCCTAAAACTACTGAGGTGGGTTTTAACTGGTTCTAACCATACAAAACAGAACACTAATGAGGAGAGTAGTGAGTGTTACCCACTTTATATCTGTGGTGCTACCTATTGAGAGGTGTCAGTGTTACTTGCGAAGAGCGAGCGAGCGAGCGAGCGAGTCTATTCCATTTTAAACTAACCTCACTTTGCTTTTTACTGGTCTTACTTTAGCACCTCGGCTGCGAGTTGTTTAGTTGTGTAATGATTTCGTTTCCTAACTTCAGTAAAATTTCTCATAACGTCTTTTAAAAAAAGAAAGTAGTACTTAAATGAGGTTATTTACTTTAAGTGAATCATCCTGTATACATACGCCTTACTGGTTTAGCTTACTGTATACTAAAATATCCAAAGTATGGTATGATGTCTAAAACAGCCTCAGGGCATACAAGGACGTGAAGATTTCTCATTTCATAAATGTCAAGGTTACGGATCTGTCTCAGAGAATGTTTATGCAGTGAACATGTAACACCGGACCTGTCACTCAGTAGGAAACCAAGATTCTGGATTCTAGAAAATATCTCAGCTTTTTCTAGCACATTATTTAATAGTTCCTGCATTAGTGTAAAAGCACAAGGGTTATTTTGGAAACCAGCAAGTACCCACACAAAAAAGTGGGTAATTTGTTTTGTTGGTAGTGGCACCTATGTTTTTATTGCATGTCTAGAAACGAAACCTTTAAACTTTGCAAGGAACACTCCAACATTACGGTAGGTATGTCAAATGTAACTCCTCCAATGCTAGTATCACTATAAAGATATTCATGTATATCTACCTACATATCAACTAGTTTCAAATAGTTGTTCAGACTGAAATTATAAATGTTACTTTGTATACTATGGAAAGCAACCGCTGGTCATGTAAAATTGAAAGAATAATGGTAGAGCCTTTACTTAAAATTAATTTACGTCCTCCAACGTAAAGTTATATCGTACGATGAATAAAATGTGTGAAATAATGCTCAAACGAACCCGGAGTCCATAGAACTCAGATTTACCCGACATTCGCTTTTCAAGATAAGGGAAAACCCCGAAAAAAGCTAATGAGGTAACACACCCTGACCGAAATACGAACTCGGGACCTCTTGAACGTGAGGTAGACACGCTACCACCTACGTTACGGAGGCGGGCAGGTAGAGCTTGAATGTCATCAACCTCTCTGTAAAACACTGTATTATATTTAAGGTCTAATGATCAATCATTTATTCATTTATAAAGCTACATTACATTATAGATATTGGATACATCATCTGTTAGAAAACATTACAAAAATTGAAAAAAAAAATGTTAAAAAGAATGAACATATTCAAAAATTGAGAAATTACAAAAATATAAGATTATGCTCTTTAAAAATGCACTTACCACAATCTCAAATTAGAAAGATCCTATTGTAAACATAGCGAATGTGATGAAGTGAGGCAGATATATTTTAATCAGCAGCTTAAATGCATCTTCCGCTAAATCATGTCTTCCACTTTGTCCCCTTCCATGTGTTTACACACCAATCATTCTAATTTGAGAATTGAGAATTACATTTAAAGAAAATTTTAAGTAGTTGGGTTAAATTTATAAATTATTAATATTTTTATTTTAATAGGTTTATTTAGGTCACAAATTGATTGAGAGTATAATGGCATGTGAGCCAGGTTGGTTTTTATCTTTAATTTTATTGAAGTGAAACCAGTATTGGAAGTTTGGATAAGTAAGAGTCAGACTGAAAAATTAAATGCCATATCTGGGATTTAAACCACAGATCTTCTGGTCTTCGTCCGGTTGCTCTTAACCATTGAACTACTATGGCAACTTGCCAGCACAGCATTAAATACGCTGACTGACTTGCATCAATTTAATGTCATGAGGCACGTCATGGTAGCTCAGTGGTTAAGAGCAATCAGATGGAGACCGAGAGATCTGTGATTCAAATTCTGGCAGTGGTATTGAAGTTTTCAGTCTGACTACCTTTCCAAAGCTTGGTCTACAAGGCAGTATGGAAAAATAATTAACTTCCATCAATAATGAAGTATTTATATCACAAAATTGTTACAACAATGAACTAATCTGGGGAGGAAAAGAAAACTGTGTTACATGTTACATAGATTGGTTAAGTAAACTTCAACATGCAAGAAAATTTAATGCAAGAATTAATATTTTGGAAATGCATAGTGGTACAAATGGTTAAATATAAATTATGTATCTTAATGACTTCTACATTTTTAGTCCAGGTCTGTGGTTCTCCAGCTGCACAAAATTTTACAGAAGCTTAAATATTTAGTCATTTCACTATCTTAAATATTTTTCAACTAAAATGTTCACCACTGTTTTCTAGAAGATATATGTAAATTTCTAACAGGCCTTGACTATCTCTAACATTTATTCAGGATTGGTATAGTGAGATCTCCTCTGTGTCCTTTCTGTACATTTAAATAAGATATGGATGGAAACCACCTACACTGTTGCCTAACCTTTAGTCAGTGTACCAACATAACATCAAAATACTGGAGTGCAAGAGAGCAAATGGCTTCATTGCCAACTGCTTAACATTAGCTACCAACCAACCATAATCAAACATTTAACTACTGATTGTCATAGCTAGCTTTTAAAATTCTATGTTTTTTCCATATTATTATAAACAACTGAATATCAACAGCACTTCAGAGATTGACAACTTAAATCAATGAAAGCACAAAAATCTTTATTTGATATAGACTTGTATTTTAATGATCTTTTCTTCTGTGTAGACAGTTTTTGTGTGCTTTACCAACTGCACAACATTACTTTCTTTTGGAGAGGATTTCAAAGCATATAGGATATACGTGGAAAATTAACATTGTTAAGTAAATATTTGAATGAAGTTATTTTACATTTTAATGCCCAACTTTTTCCCTTAAAAATGTGTAATGTGTTAGTTCAGCATACAGAATGTCAGCAATATATATTATTTGCCTTTCTATATGTCCAGTGTCCCAGAATCACCTGGTCTATAAATAGATTATTTGACTTTCAGCTCATATTCTCAGCATTAGATTCACTTATATCCACGGATTCTTTGTTTGATAAAATAATACAAAACTTTATCGAAAGTTTATGGTGTTAAAGAAAGCTGTGAGGGAAACATAACAAGGAAAATGCAATGATGTACTTTCACACACACTGCGGTCATTAGCACCTTACTGTGGTAAATTAATAAATACAAAATATGCAAATTTTTAATAACGATAATGTGTTCACATAATCAGTTAACTTCAGTAATGACATAAATGATGAAAATAATTCTTGAGGGTTTATGTAAAATAAGTAAATAAATCATATTTTCAGCAGTCTATAATAGACTGCTGGGCATTAATGCGTTAAACCCGTTTTTGAGAAAATAAAAAATATAAAACATTTTTCATCAAAGTACTCCACCCTAAACAAATTGTGTTGCACCTTTGTTAGTTAAGGTTATGGTACTACTATATTCAGTTCATAAACATTTCCACATTACGTTGCTTACCTCAATTTTTAATGGACTAGTTTCAGGAGACGTTGCTTCCATTTTCAGCCTCAAAGATCCTACTTTTGTTAGTTCTAGTTGCCTATACTCTTCTCTCTTGTATTGGAATTGTTGAAGTTGAAAATGTAAGCAATGGCTCCTGAAACTAGCCCTTCAAAAGTTAAAAAAATTAAGTGACCTAGAGTGAAAAAAGCCAACCACAAAATCTGTACTAATTTGGACCTCACTATTACTAATTTTATAATATTTAATAATATTACTAATATTACTCCAAATATTAGTTAACTATATTTGGCACTAATGAATTTTTGAGTTATGCTACTCTCAGTGCACAAAACATTTATCTAAATAAACTTTCTCAGGTTCAGGGTGCTTTAAATGAAGATTATTTTTGTGCAAAATGCAGTACATTTCTGCCTACTAGGTTAGTGTCGTAAAAGAAATACACATGTAAGAATTTGAAGGAGAATAACTTTCGCATATGTTTTCAGGTGTGGTGATTTCTGTGTGTCAGTTGGTCCGAGATAACCATGGACCTGGATCGGGAGACAGGTGAAGCTGTACGACAACTGTGGTACAGTGTCCAGACGCAGCAACAGAATGGCATCGTACATACAAATGCTGAGACAGGAGAGCTGGAACCATTTCTTTACTGTACCCATCACGAGCGGCCTCGCAGACCATTTCAGGTGTGTCAAGCAAAGAGAAATGGTTGCACGTCCAAACTCAGGAAGTAAAATTCAGGTGACCACAAAAAATGCAAGGAATTATTAAAAGCCTTAAGGAGGTCATTCCAGTATATCTATCAGTTATAAAGCTCTGAATCTATTTAATGCGAGATTTACACCCTCCAAAATTCTGGTATGTTGGTCATACAATTTTGTCTATTTGCTCATCTACAACCTTAGGGATCTAAGAGTAGTCTACAATGGACCAAACTGACAAGATATATAAAAAGCAGATCATTATGTGATGGCTTGGAAATGGCATGCTGTTTGCATAATCAAAAGAAAAACTTAATAGCAACTTTTCACTTAAGGCAGTTACACGAATTTGAAAAAATGAAGACAATAACAGTATTTTACAAACTGTAAAAAAAAAATAAAAAAAAAAGTTCAGGTTGAGGAATTCACAGACTAATTTTAGAAAATTCAACATATGCATTTTCTCATGGGAATATATTAAACTTATAGAAATTAAATCAGAATCATTAAAGTCATTTTTGAGAAAATAAAAGAATTAACATTGTATGTTTCCAAAGGTTAGTTTGGGCTGAGAATATTTTCTTAAAAATCTTTGTTTCATATCCTTGAAAGATGCTGACTGTAAATTCCAAGTTTTATTACGAGTTAGCTGTTCACAAATAGATTAAATGCATGCACACACATACACAAACTTGCACACCTTTCTCTAAAATTGCTTTTCTTGTGTGTAAGAGGAAAAGCAAAAATATCTGCATTGCTGGTGATACAAGATAATTAATTTTTCCAAAACTTTACTTTGTGGTTATTTGAGCTCAGCTTTGTCTATTTTGTTTCTTTGTTTAGAATTGTCTGTTTTTTGTATATATAAGTAATTTTCATGCTTATTTGAGTAAAACAGTGATTTTATAGTGCTTATAATGACCTATATCTATATAGTAGGTGCCTATTATATCATTTTTTTGTGATAACTGTTATGAAAGGGTTTTTGCCTCTACAGTTTCGTTATTTTTGTTATTGGTAATTATTTATTAATATTATAGTAAACTTAGCATTGGAAAATTAATATTTTGTACTCTGAGCCATTGAGTGATTGTTGAGGACATGCCTGTTTGTAATATGGATCTCCCTTTCCAGCAGACAATTTTATTATATAGTCATTTTTCAGTTAATAGTTAGTTACATAGAAAATGAAGCTAGTTACAGTGAAGCAATGAATATTACACAAATATAAATATTCAATATAAATATTTGTGTAATAGGTAGCTGTTGGAGTGTTAAATACATGATTAGCTGTAAAAAATTTCTTCCAAAATAACACTGGATATTCAATGTACACTGCAGTTTATTCTTCAGATGTGCCAATTTATTAGTGGGATAAAATTATTTTTCTTTAAACTGCTTTTATTTTATATAGAATTCTGTTGCAATCGCTCCGTTTAAATTACTGATTTATTTGAAATTGCATTGGTAAATAGGAAATATTCTTTATGCTTTAGAATTAGCTTTTGTAAAAAGTACATAGTAGCAGAAGAGTGCAAATTTAAAGAAATAATATTCAACGAATAGTGAAATTTTAAAAGTTAAACGCCTGCCTCTGTAGCATAGATGGTGGCATGGCTGCCTCACGTTCAAGAGTCCCAAGTTCGAATCTTGGTCAGGATGAGTCATCTGGATAAGGCTTATTCTGGCATTTTCCCTTATCCAAAGATGAATGTTTGATAATTCTAAGCTCTATGGACCTTGGACTCATTTGAGCATTATTTCACCCATTTCATTCATCATTCAGTATGACTTAACGTTGTAGGACATAAATTAAAAAAATAGTTTAACACATGGCTATTATATATCTCTATGCTGTTTAGTCATGTTAAATTGTGAAGTGGTAGAATATTTAGTTACAGCTGATATTGCTTTGCACTATTCATTCAAGGCTTACAGTATTAAGAGTAAAAAATTATAATAAAGTGTTTGTGAAAATCATGTAGAAGTTATACCAATATTATGCGTGTTTGGAGAAATTTAGTTAATGAATTCAAATTCATATTAATTGAAAAAAGAAAAACTGTTAGCTGTCAGTTTGCAAAATTCCGTCACTTACATTTTTATTTTTTGAGGGACTGGTTTCAGAAGCTGTTGCTTCCATTTTCAGTTTCAAAAGTCCGAGTATCATTTGTTGTTGTCTGCCATCTTGTCTCTGGTGGTGGAACTATAAACTTCTTTATGAAATTATCGACTCTTAGGATTTCAAAATTCATTACTCATATTTCTCATATACTCATTTCTATATTAAGATGCAATCCCTCATCAGTTTTTTTTTTTTTTTTTTTTTTTGGCATATCACCCCCTCTAATAATTTTGGACAGTAGCAGAGTGTTAAATACCAACTACAAATAGTTTTTCCAATTATACCAACATTTTGCATTTTATTTTTTATTTTCTCTTCTAATTACCAATAGTAAGCAAATGGAATGTTGCATTATCCCCCAAAAATTAGATAATGAGATTTCAAGAAAAGTAGACTTTTGTGGTTCCATGAATTAAAAAAGGATGAAAAAGATGTGTATTTGTGTGCATGTGTGTGAGTGTGTAATGTACATACCTAGAACTTTTAAAACATACAATTTATGTAAAATATATTTTTTTGGTGATAAGCATTTAAGATATTTCTTGTAATTCATTTGTGTTTTCAAATACTTATACTTTGCTCAAATAGGAAGTTGATATTTATACTATGTTTGGTGCAAAGAGAATTAAATTTCTAAGTCATCACATAGCAACCAACTGTTCAACGATTTGACTATCCCTTAAAGCCTATTGAATTCCCATACTCCCTTATCTTCAAGGGGATGTTATTTTACTTCTTGCTTATTAGATAAAATTACTGTTATTAGGTTTTGAATCATTTAGTTAGAGAAGCTCTTTGTACTTTTTTTACTCCCTTTAGATACTACAGGATTCTTCATTTAAAACCTGCATGGCATTTTGCCTTCATGCAATTGGGTGTGGTACAGGCAGCTTTGCTTCTACATAAACTTACCTCATAAAGATTTGTAACACTCTTATCTTGTAGAAGATGCTGGAAATGTCATCCACCCTTGAGTAAAAAAAACATGATATTGGGAGAACACGTTCTGATTCACACAAATAAGTTGGGCCACTGCAATGTTTCCAATTTTATTTCTAATATTTTGCATTAGTTCTTACAATATATGAGCATTTGTCTTGTAAACTTTGTCTTTCACATTACCCTACAAGTAAAAAATCACAGATCGGCGGAGCGAAAGAGCCATACACCAACACTAAAACACTTGCCTAATTTTATTCATGGACTCCTCTGCTGTAGGGGCAGTAGCAGAATCTTATTGTAACCAGTCGTATGATTTATTTTCTTCTGTCAGTTCATGATAAATGGAGTCAAAATGTCATTTCGGTACCTCTCTACATTTAGAGTATGCTCGTAGAATATTGGACTGTTTATGTAAAAGCATACCAAACTGCAACTTTCCTATCATAATGGGGGATTTCTTGAAAGCGATGTAAATTTTCTGAGGCTTAGAACTTCACACAATGGCAGCCAGTAGTAGAGGAATCCAGCAATGTTGCAGGAGAGACGAAATGCCATGTGCTCTGTTAGATTTTAAATGAAGAACTCTGTACATATTTTATATATCCTATAAAGTATAGCAAGAGTACAAATGCCTTTTTTTGGAATCTGCCTCATAACCAAGTAAATTCTGGATTGAATGCTCTTAACAGGGTAATGACATTGATATTTAATTTCAGGTATCCAGGGATGTTCTTCATCGTCATGATGAGAATGATGACTGGAGATTCCTTCCGGAAATTCAAAGATTCAGCCAAGCAGAGAACATGCAGAGAGCAGAGAACAATCAACAAAGAAACAAATCACAATGGTTTGTTAACAAGACTGTGTTAGCAATAGCAAAAATGTACTCAGAATACGACTCGTACATGGAGCAAAAGTACAAACGTTGTCTGGAGCAGAAAGTGCATCAGGAGTCTGCTAATGTGAACTCAGTGGTTCTTATGCTTCCTGTGATTTTCTTATTTCCTTTCCCAGCACACCTCACTGTTGTCAGTATAGTTATTGAAATATGCCTTCATTTGTGGGCCCATCGGAGAGCCAAAACATCTCCAGAGTTCCAGCAGTTTCACTCTCCACTTCACGTAATAACATCCAAGTTTTGTGCAGTGTGCAGAATTTCTGATTCAACAAACAAAATCAGCAAGCTGCAGGAGCGTAGGAAAGAACGCTCTAGGAACTATTTGGAAAGGGTCAGTGTGGCAACATAGTATTTGTATCTACAAGTTGTTCAATTAAATTTCAGAAGTGTTCGAGCTCTGAAGGTGTGTGAACTTAACAGCTGAACAAAAGACTATCAGGTCAATGATAAACATTGTTAAACTGTAACTCATCACAAGAAACTTTACATTTCAAGTGAGTTGTTTTCATACATTTTGCATTTGTAATTATGAATAATTACATTAACAAAAGACTGTTGTATATTTTTGTACATACTACTGTTGATTTAAGTTTTTATAAGAATAATTGAGTAATTGTACATAGGAATACTTTTATTTTGTAACCAAGTGCCTTTCAGTGCAATTATTAATCCTAAAATATTTATTATTATGTTTTCTTAATGCTAATATAAATTGTGTAAGCATTAATGAAAGTTAATAAAGCATTCGGTTTTTTATATCATCAGTTAATTTGTTAGTAACTTCCAATGAAAAAGTCCATAGAGCATAAGTGACTTTGAATGGCAGAACTGTTTCTAGAATCACTCCTGCAGAGCTGCCCAACCTTTAGCGCAAGAGGGGAAGATGTATTTAACTCCACTCAATGTTTTGCAGGGCAGCAGACAAAAACCTCTCTATCTCTGATGCTTTGTTCAGTGGCAGTGGCTTCAGTAATGTTATTGTTGTATATTATTGAAAGAATGTCTAAAAGGCTTCTTGTTAGTGACTTGGTTACGCTGTTTACTTGCAACCAAAGCATCTATGTTTACCGCCAAGGTTGAATAACGGTGTCTTAGAAGGCATACCAAATTATCCTGTCCAATGCTAGTACAATATTTGCTTTTTATTTGATTCATTTTCAAGAACATCTTCTCACAAATATGTGTAGAAAAAAATACTGAAAGTAACTTTGTAGAAACATTTTGCAACCTGGGAAATGTTTAATTTAGAAGAGATTCAAATAAATCCCAACGTTTCTCCTGAGAATACTTCATGGCCGTTGAATTCTGTAAAGCAAGTATTTCATTTGGAGTTAGTAAGGAGCGTCTTTGCAGGGAAAATTAGAAGGGTTGCTGAGAATGTTGACTGGAGATTCCTTCCGGAAATTCAAAGATTCAGCCACCCAGAGAACAATCAACAAAGAAACAAATCACAATGGTTTGTTAACAAGACTGTTAGCAATAACAAAAATGTACTCAGAATACGACACGTACATGGAGTGAAAATACAAACGTTGTTTGGAGCATAAGGTGCATCAGGAGTCTGCTAATGTGAACTCGGTGGTCCTTATGCTTCCTGTGATTTTCTTATTTCCTTTCCCAGCACATCTCACTGTTGTATTGCCTTCAAGTCTTGGAAATTGGACTCGAAAGTGTCATACAGTTGTCTGGACAGAACAGTTGCTGAATGAATGAAGGGGAAATGTTTCCTGCCGAGGCTATGCTCAAAACTAAGGAGGTGGGTTAACCTGTTCAGGTGACGTCAGTAGCTCATAAGACATGCTCTGGTAAAAGCATATGTTGCAATTCCAAGAGGACAGCCACTTTTATTTCCCCTTTGGCTAGTAGTCAACCTTGAAATGCTAGATGGCTTTAGGTAAATTGCATATTTCTAAGACTTGGATTAAAAAAAAATCAACATATCATTTCTCTGCTGCTTTCTTGTAGTAAGATTTAATTCAGAGATATAGTTGGAAATAAAAGTTTAGAAAAAGGTCTATATGTGTAAGCCTGTTAACAGCATAATTTGAAACAAAAAGGTTCTTAAGTACCAAACATGGTATCTAAGTTCAGTGTTTTCAATAATGTGACAAAGAATTTTCAATTAAGTTCCCTCACCCCAAATTATGCTTTACATGATTAAATTTTCATTATCTTATTTTCTGAAAAATGGTTCCAGTGTTTTTAATTAAGATACTGACAAGTAAAATGCATATTTTGAACTCCTTTGGAAATAGCCAATGAATATTAAAATTTATGTAGTAAGGTTCTTCATCAAAGTTCCAAGACTTTCATGGCCAGTGTCAATTATAGATAGAATGTAATTCATGGATTCTGGTCTACTGGGCTCCTCCTTCCCAGATATTTTGTCTGCAACTACAGCAGACATCACTGGCAATAGCATAAAAACCAACATTAATCGCAAAGAGAATGGTCTTAAAGTGAATAGAATATGTCAAACATATATATAAACTCGAGGGTATCTACCAGGGCAATCCACACCGAGTGAAGACTGAACCCCCTCTGACGACCAGGGAGTTACCGAGCTGTCCCAAAAGGGTGCCCGGCGCCTCCGTGGGGCTTTCCATAGGACAAGACCTAGAGACTAACAAGTCCTGTGGACTCAAGACGGAATGGAAGTGGATATACCACTTACACGCGCCAACACCAAAAAGGGAAGGCTACCGATATGACCTCGGTGGGGCCACCTGCTGATCTAGCACACCTACTAACTATGCTGGCTAGTACAAAGTCAAGAACTCCACCCAAACCAATCAGATGCCAGCAGATCACAACAGTTCGCTGACAGAAGTCCAGCCCACCGCCCCTCTGAGCCACCTACTTCAGATCACTTCTCCAGGCACCAATATAAATTCTGCAGCTTATGGTGCCACCAGCACAGTATCCTTACAGCAGCTAAAGCTGAGCTCCACGTAATCGTTATAAGGGTTTAGTTTCAAAATTTCAACCCAAATTAAAAATTTATGAAGTAAAACAGCAGGGCGCATACAATTTTGCATCCTTTCCTTTCACTCCAAGGAACATAAATGTTACCTCACAACAAAATTCTATCTAAAAGACATACCATCCTACAAAATACTTTAAAACCACCTATCTGCAGTAAAACCCTTAATGGATGGGAATGAGGCAACAACCTCCTGGCTTTATACAGCCAGCCAGCATGATAGATGGACTACTAGCACAGTTGCTGTTGAAACCTCCACCAGATTACTTCGACATCACTACTGCTATTTAAGATGTCTGTTGCAGTTGCATACGAAGCATCTAGCAAGAAGGAGTCCAGTGGACCATGGCCCACAAGCCCAGATTATACTGTATCTAGGATGTAATTTTTATTATTACTAAGCGATTATAAAGAAAAAAATTAATGATAATTGCAAATCTGGACTAACTGAAAAGACTGGTAACCAAAATATAAAACTATTTCTAGAAAATCCCTCTGTAATTCTGGAATTGCCACATAAATCTGCTGTTGCCATTATGATGTTTAATATAAAATATGATTCCCTAGGAAAACATCTCCATAAAATTGCCATATTAACTTCTCCAAATTGTGTATTGTGTTCTCAAGATATAAAAGTGGATAGAAAACATCTAAGTCTAAAAAACAAAACAAAAAAATATAATACAATAATTAGAATGCTTATATGCATATCAGTACAGTTACTGATACCTCAAACTCGACGCCTCTTTAGTGCAGGTGGTAACATGTCTGCCTTATGTTCAAGAGGTCCCAAATTTTGTATTTCGGTGAGGGCGAGTACTCTGGAGTGTTTTTCCACGGTTTTCCATTATACTGAAAGATGAATGTCAGTAATTCTAAGCTCTATGGACCCTGGGCTCATTTGAGCATAATTTCGTCCATTTCATTCATTTTCCAATATGATTTACATTGGAGGGTGTAAATTAACACAAAAAAACCCTCAAACTAAAACAAAATTAAAGTTGAGTGTTTTAAACTGGTTTATAAAAAAAATCAACATTTCTTTGACCCTTTGATTTTTCCACAGTCATACACTGCCACGAAAATACTGACAGTTTTGCTTTGCGATGATAGAAATATTGTAGGTGATTACTAAAGCTTGAAGTGCCTCATGCACTGGCAACAATTGTTATTTAGGTCTGCTACTTCACTATAATCATCAGTAAATACAATCTGGATGTACTGTCAACACATGCATTGCAATAATGCTTTCCTAAAACATTGAGGCCTCTCACAACATGTCTTCTGCTTTGTGCTGGAAAAAAGTATATAACATACAGAAAACATACGTAATTTATCTTACTATGACAAACATGTTATAGCAATTATAAAGTAATTCAACCCTAGTCTACATGCGTGGACGATAGGTGTCATCCAGTGCTTTTCTCCTGAACGTTTTAAGAAATCTATTAGCACTATGCAGTTGCGGCTCTGTGCATCTTCCAGACAAATGTTTAACTACAATTCAGCCTAACTAGAGCAGCTGCTTTCGAACATCGTGTTTGTGGTGAACTAATTCTGTGTTGTGGATAACCATTGTCATCCACATGCCCAATCACATTCCATTGTTAGTACCTATTTGTTTTCGTTTCAAAGTAGACTGTCCCTACTGGCAATGCAATAGTTCTCAAGAAACTGTTTTGTGATTAGTAATTGGTTTTTGAGTGTACTTCTTGCCAAAAGGTTGCTCATTGAAATGAAACTCTTATCTCGGAACCTGAGAAAAAAAAACAACAAAAAAACAAAAGAAACAAAAAACAAGAGAAATCCCAGCCAACTTATTGCCAAATAAACAAAGAGAAGAAAACTCATCTCTATTTGAGTTTCAAAAAGACTTGACTGTTTCCGTATTGCCCCAGAAAGAACAAAGGTTTATAATTTGATCAACTATGCACCATGACTAAGTCAGCTACAGTGTTGGCCCATGGTTATTTTTTACGATCTCCTCGACACAGCTTCAATAAGTGCACAAAGCCCACTTTCCAGAAGAACGAATAAACAGAACAGATATTTTACAAAGTACTGCCTGGAAGATGGCAATGCCTCAATTTGCAAGAGGAGTAACAATGCACTAAATATCATCTGAGATTAGGTGTGCAATTGTTTTACTTGGAAACTCTACAACTCTGGCATAGCCAAGGAAACATCAGGGTTACAGAAGACACTTATCTATGTGGAAGAAGCCAGAACAAGGTAACAAGAAGATGGTGTTCTATATATAAGAAATGGACTTGCCCTGATGATCTGAAAGATATGTTTAAATTGTTTCAATCACTAGCCAAATAAATTAATACATAGAGTTCAAAGAAGTGGCTCAACATGTAAAACTCAGCTAATATGTAATTAAAATTATGTCACATAATGTACAAAATTACTGTAAACAATTCAGTATAGATGTAAAAAGTATTTTTACAATTAAAGTTTATTACTTACTTTATAAAATGCTTCTAAAAATGAACTACAATACCTGGATGACATGCCCTCCATGCGCATAAACAAGTAAGTGAAAGAAAGACGTGACATATTAATCAGAAAAAGAAGTTTGGTGCTTAAACAAATTTAGCACATAACTGTAAAAGAAAGTAGAAGTAAATTATGTACAAATAAGATTCACAAATATTGGTTTTGCTACATTTTCTGGCTTTGGTTTCCCAGAAAAAAATTAATCCTATTGCAGTTTCATGTTTCTTCTTGCATGAAGTCAATCCTTTAATTTAGCAACTAACTTAATGAGTGATATACATTCTATAGTTTTAATAAGGTCCATATTTTTCACTCAAGCTTGCATGTCCTTAAGGCTTTCCAAGTTTCCACTGCTCTCTTCCTCTTTTAGAGGATTTCAAAGAAAATTTTAAATAAGTATATTTTGTCGTGACAAACATCATATAGAAAATGTTGTTGTCAAAGCTATTAGAGCCATATTTGAGAAGAAAATAAACTATAATCCAAGCTTTTTCATATATAGAGTGATGTAAAAGGACTATTTTATAAAATCTTTGCTGGAAGACTGAATTAAAAATTTGGTCTTTATAAGTTGTCTATTTATAGAACGTGCTTCGCTCGTTATGGGTGTGACAAATGTTTTAACTGTTGCAGTTATGGTTCATTAACATTTACATAGAATGGTTAACAGTAATGATTATGTTATTATGTTCTCAATTTGTTACACTAGTAGTTACTACTAATGAATATGTGACAACCTTTTGTATGAACAAAGTTGATACACACTTTATTTTAAGTCTATTTATACTAACTCCCTAACTAACTATTTATATAACTATTTTTTGCACTCTAAAAAGGAGGTTATATTCTTAGCTGTATTCACATTGAATTGATTTTCATGCATGTATGTAGAACCTTGTTAACCCGGATCAACTGACACCAGGGCTGATCTGAGTTAAGGAAAATCCAGGTTATCCAGAGAATGACTGAAAAACGATAAAAAAATGTACACCGTCACTGAAATATTTTTCATAAAGTTTAGAAATTACCATTGCCACACTTTCAGCTAAAATCACATAACCTGTATGTTCCAGTTATTTGCACTGAGTATAACATAGCTACAAACTAGTAGATAGTAAAAATGGCAGTGAGCTTCTGCTGTCTCAGTTTAGTATATTGCTTATATGCAGTGCGATATTGCATCCGTTTTAACATTAGAAGTTAATTTGGCAATGTTTCAAATTGACTCTCAAAATAAAGCTTAAATTTTTCTATGTTTGTTACTGCTTGTATGTGGGTCATAACCAAAGCTTGTTATCAACACTGTCTGAATCTGAATCCTCTTCATTTTCTCTTTTATTAACACCGCATGATGCAGTAATGCCTTCCTCTGTAATCGGTTTATAACCTCCGTTATTGATGATTTGCAACAAATTGTCAATGTCTTTATCTACAGCGGAACAGCCATCATTTTCAAAAATGTCTATAGAATCTTCTACAAAAGTTACTTTTCCTTCTTCTTTAATCTTGTTCTCTGGCAAGTCACACACACACTAAGTCACAACTTGTTCCATGACTTTATAAGTTTCTCTTCCAACCCAGTCCCAAGCAAGTGGAGCGAGTGCAATGAATTTCCTGCTGGCAAGAGAAAATGAGCACTGTACCTATTGAGAATAGCAATTTACAAGTCTTCAAAATTATAAACAGCACTTTTTTTTTTTTCCGAAAACTGGCCTGGGTTATCCAGATGCCAAGGTAAAAGATGTCTAGTTTAACAAGTTTTACTGTTAATATAATTTTGAGTCGAACTAGTTCTCAGTGCTCGACTTACTGCTAGTATTTACCTAGAACACATTTCGTTAGGATCTTCCTAACATCATCAGCTGCTGTCGACTAATAGATGTTGTAAAGTACTTACAGCATAGTAAGTCACCATTAAGGTAGCTGTCTCATGTGTTTATGAGAACTCCTAGTGGTTTACCAGGAGAAACACGAGTCAGTTAGAGAATTTAATGTCATGTTGGCACACTGGCCATAGTAGCTTAAATGGTTAGCATGGCTTAAGGAAACCAGAAGATCCGTGGTTCAAATCCCGGCTATGGCATTGAATTTTTCAGTTTGGCTCGACCCTTTCATGGTGCGTCCTACACACGGCTAGTGTGAAAGAACAATTTCCATTAATTGGTGTTGGTTTGGTGAACTCCTTGGAGGTGATAGGTGCATGTTTGTCGGTATCTTGATGATTTTGAAGTTTGGGTTTTCTTCAAGTGCCAAATTAGTGGGAGGTCCATTGACGAGGATCTAGCGAGCGTGGACTATAATTGAGACAGAAGTGATGGCAGAGAATTTGTAGTTTCTCTTCAAAATAAATGTTGAAAGGTTCACCTCTGAATGGTATTCTAAGTGAGTATAAACTTGAAGCTATTAACAGTGAAAAAAATATAATTCAATAAACTATAAGTAAAGCTTGGTGATTATACCTTAATGAAAAGTTAATGTAAATATTTTTTCATGTAGTTCATAGTGCAAAGCTCTAAGTTTTCAAGAACAAAATATTAACAGACTTAATGTTTACTTGATTTATTTTATTTAAATTGCTGGTTTAAAATTACTATTGAACTTGAGCAATATTTATAGGTTATACAAATTCAGAAGTTGAAGAATATTTTCTTCTTAAAAGATCCTTCAATTGTTCTGAATTGACATCTGTTGAAAGTTTGCTTTTCAAATTTAAGTAAATTCTCTGTGTATTCTTGTCTTCATAGAAGATCTTAGTTTAGGTTTTGAAGTCTTAAACTTAGACTCTTAAAAGAGCTACTAACCAGAGTCATAGTACATCTTCTCTAAAACATATTGACCAAGATATTCAGATTCCCACATATCTACAACTACTGGCACAAGAGAGTACTTTCACTAGAGGTAATGTCACAGCAACTCTTCAAATATGGATAAGTTACAAGATGTCACCTGTGCTAAGAACTCCATTATTTACATGCCAGGATGTACAAGTGATCAGGCTGATTGCAATAGAATTACTACTGATATCACTAATGTAAGACTTGAAGCTTTCGCGGCGAGCGTTATGGATTATGGCTTCACAGGTGATCAGCCGCGTCAAATTGATGAACATCGAGGTTTCGGCCATTGTTAACTCTGTTCATCTGTTCCTGATGAAGGCCATAAAGTTAACAATGGCCGAAAGCTCGATGTTCATCAATTTGAGGTGGCTGATCACCCGTGAAGCCATAATGCATACTGATATCACTAGTTTATATTAATATAGCTGTGTGGATGTACACCTGGACACAATTATATGCACAGTAATACAGATAAAATCTTTGGTAAAACAAGGTAGAAAATTAGAAGAAACAACTGCCCAGTTACCATTACAATATATAGGGAGTCAAGAACACCAGGAAATTGGAAACGCTACACCGTAACAACGCAAAATGTGGGATAAGAAGATGTGGTGAAAGAAAAAAGTATCGTAATGAAGTAAATAATGGTAAGCATTGTAAAGAAATGAAAATGGAAAAGAAAGGTAATAAATAGGTTAAATTTCAAATATAATGTAAAGAAATTAGTGAAGAAAAATTAAATTCTTAAGAAAATTAAGTTAAATTCTTCACAGAATTTAACCATTTTTAAAATAATTCGTTCTTTTTAATACTTTAATTTATGGGTAAATAAATATACCCCTAAATAAAGAGAAATTTAACAGGAATACAAACACATTATTAATACTTTTTTAATAAAGATTTTATATATAGACTGAAAAAAATTAAATATAAAAATTTTTAATGGTGTTTCTACCCTAAAAAAATAAAAGATGATTTAAAAAAAATTGCTTACCATCCTTAGGCTAATAAAGAGATTTACAAAATTTTTAAATAATTTGGTATAACTTTGGTTCCATAAAATATGTATATAATACAAAAAAAAAAAAAAAGTACTAAATTTATCTAAAAGAGAAAATTTCCAATAGTGAAAAATATGGTATTTATTAATTTAACTGTTTAGATTGCAACTGGGTTTGAATTGGAAGGGCCAAATGAGTTTAGAAACCAGAATGAAGGAATATTTTAGAAATATTAAGGCTGATAAATCAGCATGGCAGATCATTTTTGGTCATTCAACCATGAAATTAATCCAGAAGTTATATTATTAAAGCAATTATGGTCCAATAAATTTTATAGTTTGGGAGAACATATTTATCTTAAAAAATATAAATTGCATAATTAATTTTGAAGTAGCGCCAATCAATTTTAAGTATTGAAATTTAATCATTCTTCCACACTAGCCATGTGTAAGCTAAGATTTGGGTAGATAGAATCAGATTGAAATATGCAATACCAAGGCAGGATTTGAACCACAGGTCTCCCGGTCTCCGAGATACACACCTGTTGTGTCAGTTTACTATGCTGTAAGTACCTAAGTCCCAGTCCACTATTACGTTAATTAACGGTAACCATAAAGCCTAGGACTTAAGTACTTACAGCATAGTAAGTCACCACAAAAGGTGCATATCTCATTGTATATGAGAACCCCTTGTGGGTTACTGGGAAACATAAGAATCAGTTGTAGAATTTAATGTCATAACGACATATTGGCCATGGTAGCTCAGTGGTTAACAGCAACCAGATGGAGACCAGGAGATCCATGATTCAAATCCTGGCCATGGCATTGAATTTTTCAGTCTGGCTCAATCTATCCAGATTCTCAGTTTATTTTGTTGTCAGAGTTTGGCAATCAACACAATAATCCACCACCTAGCAGCTGTAACAATAACAGGAATAAACAGACTGATGATGCAAATAAGGATTTGCAAAACTATCTCGCAGAATTTATCAATTTTTTAAAAAGATAAGTGATGTTTGTGGCAAATTATAATATTTTGCTATAATAGTAAGCATACTTTATTATAGAATTAATAATTGTATTTCAAATGAATATGACGTATGAAAAGTACCATGTATGTAATATGTACTGAAGGGATGTACTAATGGCAAAAAAACCAGGGTCCAGTTCAGGGGTAGTTCAATTTAATATTCAATAAATATTGTATCATATTCCAACAAGACACATTATATGAACAATGCATCTAATAGTGGTTTAACCCATTAAGATCACTGCATCAACAGTAAAGATATTACTCTATGGTTCAAATAATATAGTTAAAATAACGGACACCTTTCGTTTTATTTAAATTGAAGAGAAATGATTCACCTGTTGCAGATGCGGTGAAATAGGAAATATGACATTACATAAAAACGAAAATAATGAATTTCTTGGATCATTATATAATATGGGCATGCAAGGAGTTATTAAAATTATAAGTATTTTGAAGTATAACACTTAATTAGTTTTCTCTAAAATTATTAAACACATTAGAGGATACCAAATTAAAATTTGAAGGTATTTCTATGAAAAAAAGTATTTCGCTACTTGAAGGCTTTATTAGTCATCGATTATCATAATGGTAGTGAACACTAAATGCAAATGCAATATATTCAAGAGGAACAAAGAAGAAGAAGAAATATGTCATGCAGCTGTTTCTGTAATGGCTCATCTCAATTAAAATGAGGCAGATAGAAAAATACATCTTCAAAACAATATTTTGTATATCCGATAATAAACGACAGAGGTTAAAGTCATGTTAATTCACATTAGATTTTCTTCAGTTCAAATTACGCGCCTCATTCGTTTTATATTGGAATAAAACCAGCAAGGAGGATGAGTTAAAACATTACTATAACTGCCGTCAGATGGCAGTACAAAGTTGTCCAGGAGGTCCTCTGCCGATAAATGTTTGAACTTCAAAAGCATATGCCTGCTATTGATCTTGAAGGTAGAAAATTAGATTTGTTCTAGGTATTTAGGAAATTCGAGGAAGTAGGGTTACATTTACGAATGCCAGAAGTATTTAATATTTGATGATAATTTTAAATGTCATCGCTGTAACTACAATTTGTTCCCGGCTGTACGTTGGCCTTCAAAGAACACGCCATCGTGCGAGTTTTCTAACAAACCGATTTTTACTTTCTATGTTGCTGAGGTATCTCTATCTACCTATTTATCTACTATAAAGAGGACAGTTGTAAACTGACGAAAACTGGACTCAACCGAGAGGTCCCGAGTTCCACTCTCGGCTGGGGCGGGAATTGTTACTCTATCTAGAATATGCCCAAACTGAAACTGCGACAAGAACCTTGAAATACCCTTTCAGGATGAAGGATCATGTGAAGTAAGAAGCGAGATGAAATGAAGGAACAGAAAATTCAAGGTAATGTCACTCCAACATTCACCTGATGGTTCAGGGAGACGCCCGAAAAAAAAAAAAAGAAAAAAAAACGGGTCAGGAAAATCGGTCACTGGAATCCAACCCATGGACTTTCGAACATGAGCGAAGATGTTGCCGCCTGAACCTTTCGCTTGGTCTAGGCAGGAATTGTCTTAAATAACTGATGTATTAACATTAGTGGATACACAAAATATCCTGACAAAAACTTATGAAACTATATGATCGATATAAACATTTGAATATCGATAAATATCGACAAATTTTCAAAGGTTCATCAATTCGAACCGTTAGTAATGGATATATGCTACAAAATATATTATATACGTAAAATAAGTTATTCTTTTTAAAGAACTATACAATCACGTAAATGTTACCATTAATCTATCCTGTCTGCGTGGGTGTAAAGTGTGCATTATTCACACAGACGTGTTGCATCTGTGCAGATTTTACTGTGCGTTATTTGGTATTCTTGTTGTTTGAATAGTAATAGTACTTATTATTTACGTATTTAATTATTTAGAAGCTGTTATATTGCCTCAGTCATTAAACAAGTCTACAGAATTCCTTCAGAATAAAGTCGACCTTACAGACCGTTTTGAGACTAAATTCAAGATATGCACTTTGTCATATTGTTTTCTCTGATTTATGGTATTTTAATGAAGATATTTACATCTATTTTTAGGGCAATAAACTCATGAAATAATAGTTTGGCAATGGAGAATGTTTTGTTTACTTTTTTTAAAAATAATCTTTGGAAGTGCTGAACGTTAACACAAAATTTGATATTTATGGGACTTCATTTCTAATTTATGGTGTTCTCTATCTCCTCCTCCCTCCCTCCCTCCCTCCCTCCCTCCCTCCCTCTCTCTCACACACATGCACACAAGATATATGGATTTGACGATTTACTCTTATTTTATTTATTTTATTTATCTAAACATGTTTAATCTACGTAAAAAACAGAGTTACGAACTAAACGTACAGAAACAAAAGACAAGCGCTAAACAAACATTATTACTGCATTGGGAAAGAGTGTTTTTTGCAAGTCTAAATCACATGCTACCACATTATCCAAACTGCTGCTTTTTTATTCATAAAGGCGCCAGGTATGCATTTTCGGTGGAATGCATTACCTTTGCTGGCTATTATGCATGGTAGAGAAACTTAGAAAAAAAAATAATAATAATGATAATGATATAATAATAATGATAATGATATAATAATAATGATAATGATATAATAATAATGATAATGATATAATAATGATAATACAATAATAATAATACAATAATAATAATAATATAATATTAATAATAATAATATAATATTAATAATAATAATAATAATATTAATAATAATAATAATATAATAATAATAATATTAATAATATAATAATAATAATATTAATAATATAATAATAATAATATTAATAATAATAATAATATTAATAATAATAATAATATTAATAATAATAATAATATTAATAATAATAATAATATTAATAATAATAATATAATAATATAATAATAATATAATAATATAATAATAATATAATAATAATAATAATATAATAATAATAATAATAATATAATAATAATAATAATATAATAATAATAATAATATTAATAATATAATAATAATAATAATAATATAATAATAATAATATAATAATAATAATATAATAATAATAATAATATAATAATAATAATATAATAATAATAATAATATAATAATAATAATAATATAATAATAATAATATAATAATAATAATAATATAATAATAATAATATAATAATAATAATATAATAATAATAATAATAATAATAATAATAATAATAATAATAATAATAATAATAATAATAATAATAATAATAATAATAATAATAATAATAATAATAATAATAATAATAATAATAATAATAATAATAATAATAATAATAATAATAATAATAATAATAATAATAATAATAATAATAATAATAATAATAATAATAATAATAATAATAATAATAATAATAATAATAATAATAATAATAATAATAATAATAATAATAATAATAATAATAATAATAATAATAATAATAATAATAATAATAATAATAATAATAATAATAATAATAATAATAATAATAATAATAATAATAATAATAATAATAATAATAATAATAATAATAATAATAATAATAATAATAATAATAATAATAATAAACGCTGTCTTCTGAGTAACACGCCATAAATTGTCCCCTAAGTCGAAGCCTCGATATGACCATAGTTGTTAAAGGAGTATATACAAAGAAAACAAACACTGTTCTGAGAAATAATTTTACAGGTTTAAGGTTACATTCCGAGAAGGTTTGGGAAGTAATAACTGTGTTGTTACAGGCTATTCTTGGGGTTTCCTCGATGGCGAGAGAAACAGCAGTGCCATAGAATTATTGGTATTATGTGTAATATGACCTTGACCGTTCCTCCGCTGTTTCTCTCTATGCTCTTAAAGGTAACTGCTAAGTTTACAATTTTTATACTCTGAACTTTAACTCTGCACACAAACTTACTTTCATGGCCTAACTGATTACGTTTCTGTATTAATTAATCAGTCTTGTCTAAACATTTTCGCATGTCGCAACTAACATAATTAAGGTACGAAGATGGCTCTATAGTAACTTGTGAGGCTTGCGTTCCAGAGGTTCTAGGTTCGATTTCTTCTACCGCTCAGCCTCACCTTGGGATTTTGGCAGTTTTTCTTTGTCGTAGGCGAGTGTTGGGGTTGTTTCTCATCTTCATGTCCCTGCCACCATTTTCTTTATATCTTTCAAGTACGCTCCTTTTCCTTTTAAGAATCTTTCGTTCTTTGCTCTATCCGCAGAAGAAAACTGCCGCAAGTTATGCTGCTATGCCATAGTTATGATGGCTAGTGACGAAAGAAGGCCGTAAAAGAAATGGGAGATCATAGTAAGATATTGATAGACACGCCCATGAATGGTACATTTCTTAAGGAACTTAGAGGTCAGGCAATAGCACTGGCTCTGCAGCTGAAGGCTTTGTGGTGCACGACTTTCGGTACGCCAATCTCAAGGTAACAGGCCACGTAACAACAATGCTACATTTTACGGAATTACTGACCTTACTTACCTGCTTCCTCAGAGTCAACGTCAGTAACTGCTTTCCTTTCTAAATACTTATCCGTTATTGATATTATTAATGTACACAGATCTGAACCTTACATCCGTTTTTAAACCTCTGGAGGTGAAAACTTTGGGTTTGTAATATTTTACTATTTTCCTCTTCGTCACCCTACAAACAAATATCCGACTAGACATTCAACAGAACCCAAAGTTCCAGTATAAAGCAATACAAATCATTGAGGGCCCCTAAAACAGGGCCAAACTCCACATCTGGGCCAACGTTGCCCTTTGTGTTTTGAAACCGAGCGCATTTATCTAAGCAGTTTGGTCTATGACCCGTAATCGGGAGGTCCGCGTTCGATTCCCGTGGCCGATCTTCCTGACCCATGGATGTTTTTAGGGGTTTTCTCGGGTCACCAGGAGAATATTGAGTAGGTTCATTACATCTTCCGAATTACCTGTCCCTCCATTTCATATCCATTATCATTTCGCATCATCTCATCTGGTGGTTTCTTTCAGATTAGAAATAGGCGAGGGTCTCGGCGTTGCATGGTAGGATGATATGATCCTGCAAAACTGGTCTCCGAACCCGGCTTGGTGGGGCTGTTTCCAGACCACAGTAGAGCAAAATGCCGGTTGTACTGCCCTGCCGGGGAGTTCCCAACTGGTAAAGTGTAGAGACCCTGCCTTCTGCACTGTCGTGGCCACTCTCTGTCTCCTCCCACCTCATTCTTCCTTCCGGGAGTGCTCCACTTAAGGCACAGGTACAATATACCAAGTTTGGAACGTCGTACCGAATCCCCTCCGTGGCCTATTCCAGTACAGTGTTTCGAAAGCGACCCCTTTGAGGGAGAGTTGTGGGAGAAATTCAAAAGGTGACCAGTCAGGCAGGCGATGTGCGGGGTCCTTAACGATTAAACACACCCAACGCTTGTCAAGCCTGCTCACAAGCTGACCCTCTTAGAAATTTCTCATGGGAAGCCATTTTCAGAGGGGTGTCCTTTCGTAATCCAAACGGTGCTAGAAGAAACCTTCAAGAAGCACACCAACACGCCCAGTCGCAACACGAAACAAAAGCTAATTTTTATATTTGAAATAAACTGATAATTACATATATAGATGTCTGGAGTACATAAAAATATTAACCTCCATTTATTTATACTTTATGTACCACCTATATACATAAAATGTCCTGCGCCGTGGCGTAGCGGGCTAAGGCAGCATGCCGTGGTCCCTGGCTACGGAAAGCGGCCCGGGTTCGATCCCACCCATGGGGTGGGGATTTTAGGTCCCGGGTATAGGACCGGTGTCCACTTAGCATCGTAAGGAAAGTGAGGAGCTTACGCTAGGTAAGCGGCCCTGGTCATGAAAACCAACAGAGATGCTGACCACATGTATCGGTAGGATGATCGTCCACCTCTGCCGTGCATAAGTGGGCGTAAGGCCGGCAGTCGGGTTGGTAGGCCTTGGCCCTCTAAGGGCTATCGCGCCATGGGTTTATTTATTTTATTTTTATATACATAAAATTCATCAAATGAAATGAAAATACCGAAAGGTTTCGCAGAAGTTGTAAAGCCAGGAATCAGTAATTCCAACTTTAAGATAGTTTCTTTTATAGTGCAATTATTCTAGGATGCCAAAAATATTGTCTTTTTAATAGTACGCATGAGCATAAGAAACTTAATCCAAGTGGTACATGCGTAACTCGCAGGAATAGGTTATTTAAAATCCATACATTGCATCCTAACTTCCGTCGAGGCAAATTTGGCATCAACACACACACACACACACACACACACACACACACACACACACACACACACACACACACACACACACACACACACACACACACACACACACACACACACACACACACACACACACACACACACACACACACACACACACACACACACACACACACACACACACACACACACACACACACACACACACACACACACACACACACACACACACACACACACACACACACACACACACACACACACACACACACACACACACACACACACACACACACACACACACACACACACACACACACACACACACACACACACACACACACACACACACACACACACACACACACACACACACACACACACACACACACACACACACACACACACACACACACACACACACACACACACACACACACACACACACACACACACACACACACACACACACACACACACACACACACACACACACACACACACACACACACACACACACACACACACACACACACACACACACACACACACACACACACACACACACACACACACACACACACACACACACACACACACACACACACACACACACACACACACACACACACACACACACACACACACACACACACACACACACACACACACACACACACACACACACACACACACACACACACACACACACACACACACACACACACACACACACACACACACACACACACACACACACACACACACACACACACACACACACACACACACACACACACACACACACACACACACACACACACACACACACACACACACACACACACACACACACACACACACACACACACACACACACACACACACACACACACACACACACACACACACACACACACACACACACACACACACACACACACACACACACACACACACACACACACACACACACACACACACACACACACACACACACACACACACACACACACACACACACACACACACACACACACACACACACACACACACACACACACACACACACACACACACACACACACACACACACACACACACACACACACACACACACACACACACACACACACACACACACACACACACACACACACACACACACACACACACACACACACACACACACACACACACACACACACACACACACACACACACACACACACACACACACACACACACACACACACACACACACACACACACACACACACACACACACACACACACACACACACACCTACTAGTGCATCTAACTTCGGGTTACATTTCGAGACCACAGGGCCCTGTCATTCGGTTCATATATACACTAACTAGGTGCATAAGTTATAACATAACCTCCATCTAGGCAAATTTTGAAACCACAGAAACCTGCTTTGCCATTCATACAAACACACTAAACTAGGGGTCGTAACCTATCATCCCTCCAGCTAAATTTCGAAACCACAGGACCCTAGCATCTTGTTCATATACGTACTCGAAGTTATAATGGTAGCTTGACCTAAGACTAAATTCAAAACCACTGGTCTATGCAGTTTTACTGCCTGTTTTTTCACTGAAATGTTGGCAGCCTTCACTTCCGAGATGCACAAAGTTCCCCCTACTGGTGGAACCGCAAACTAAGCAGTAGTTGAAACCGCAAACTAAGCTGGGTGAAAAAGTTTGTCCCTAAGTTGGTTGTACAGAACATGGGATATTCCATAAATCATTTTTAGGCCGTCCATTTGTGTAAGTCATCAGCCAAAGTTGCTTTGTAGTTTGCCAGCATAGCTATTAGACATTGATTACATTCTGGATATAAGCATTTCAGTGGATGAAGAGTACCTATAGGGGCAGAACATTCGTCATTTATTAATTCCACAAGAAACTAAATAGCATACAATTTCTTGCTACATTTACATGGGCTTTGTTCCTTTCTATGTACTTTCAAGTACCTTTGAAACCTCCGTGTCGCAAATTTGGAAGATGTTGAACTTAAATACCAAAATTACTGAAATGATGACTCTTGTGTGTAATGCAATACATTCCCCTTATTAACAATACATAAGAAAGGATATCGCATACTGTGAAGACTTAACGAAGTTCACTGGCGTGCAGACTAATAGACAACTGAAGTACTACATCATAAGTTACCAGCGTAAGGATAATGGAATTAAATCGTTAGACTATGTGCGTCCAGAGCTCTGTTGGCTAAGGGCATCTTACCAAACGAGGTGGAATGTGTATCGTGCGCCTCGGTTTACCTTAATGTTGCCTTCAGCTACCCAGTAAGATGAAATAGGCTTGTGGGCTTTGTAGCTTTCTGAGCGCGATGGGTTTTGCCATATCCGACATTTTTAAAATTTAAATTAGTCCAGTATGGGTTTAATGTAATGTATAGACGAAATTTCATGTGCATTTTAAAACAGTTCTTACCGAAAGAATAATTTCTTGTTATGGTTTGAAAGGTTGCACACGAGCTCCTTAATATATTTTAGAGATAAATTTCTAGTTTTTCTCTAGTTTGGGAGAAAATAATACTTAAATCTGAGACTTAAGAGTTCTTTTTGTAGAACATACATGAAGTAAGTACAGAAATTGTGTATCTACCCAAAAATTCGCTATGAAATTTCACAAGAAATACAGGTTTTCAGACCCACTGAACTGCTCCCCCCGCAAAAAAAAAAAAAAAAACCCTCTGAAAGACCATTAAACAGAGAACTCTGTATATATAAGTTAGCATATTCTAAAGAAGACACGAACATTTTCGAAAACATCCCTCTTGAAAATTCTCTAACTGGAGAGTTGAATGTCATGACGCTAAGTGGGCCATGGTAGCTCAATGGATTAGAGTACCGAGAAAAACTGGTATCGACCCATCCCTTCTTATCAACATCTTATTACAGCTACAAGAGGGATAAAATGAAATCGAGTCAAATTAATGTTTAGAGACCTTTAACTCTGATACTCGACCCATGGCGTCACTAGAAACTGTTTTCATGAGCTCTATTTTTCTGTGCGCAACATTTTGGTCTATCTGTTACACTGAATCCTTTATTCAAAATTACAGGGCACTTTTAAAAATAAACATCACATGATATTCCCAGAAAATTCAGTATATAAATTTTATTTATCATGTGAATATCTTAAACATATACAGGTATTTTAATTTGTCGTGAGCAGTAAAGGATAGTTTACAGCTAGGAATTTTATTGAAGATTTTCCTGTCACATTATAGTAAAATATTGAACTTAAATAAAGAATACATTTACATGCAAGTACACAAACATTTCGCTAAAATTTAATTTTGAGGCTCAAGGTCTCAAAGCATATTATTTTTAATGAAATTATGTTCGAGTTTTTGAGGGGAATAAGTACTACCTCCAATTACTGACGAGAAAGTACAAGACAGAAATGTCTGCCTTTAGTATCAATTTAGTAGTTTATTTATAAAATTGCATGATAACGAGGAAGCGTACATAATTTTCACTTAACCACGTTGTCTTGGGGCTATGCCAATTTTGTTTCCACTCCAGAACACGTGCGGTTATGTAACGAGAACTGACATACTTTTTAACTTGTTTTATAGAAGTAACGTTTTCACAACGGCTCGTTGGTCTAGGGGTATGATTCTCGCTTAGGGTGCGAGAGGTCCCGGGTTCAAATCCCGGACGAGCCCATACATTTTTAAGTGAACTATTTCGAAAGTCCTTGTAGTGCTAATTAAAAACATTAAGTACTCCTTAAAGATTCGCTTTCAAATGAATAAACTAAGTTATTATAGGAGTGAGTTTATCATGTTTAACGTTTTGCCGCCTTAAATATCTGAAGTAATACCGGTGGCTTTGCTTTTGAAACAATTGCTCATCGATAACAATATTCATTCGTATACTATTTTGTTAATATTTATGACGAGATTAAGTTGTTTTATAGATATGACCCATTCACAATGGCTCGTTGGTCTAGGGGTATGATTCTCGCTTAGGGTGCGAGAGGTCCCGGGTTCAAATCCCGGACGAGCCCGTAACTTTTTAAGTGCAGTATTTCGAAATGCCTTCTAGTGCTAATTAATAATATTAAATACCCACTCCTTAAAGATACATTTTCACATGAATAAAATAAGTCGTTGAAGGACTGACTGAGTTTATTATGTTTATTATTTTCTCAATTTATATGCCGCCTTAAATATCTTAAATAATATTGGTGGCTTTGCTTTTGAAACAATTGCTCATCGACAACGATGTTCATTCGTTTACTATTCTGTTAATATTTCGGTATGCATACATTAAATTCATTTAGATATTCACACACTCACTCATGTTTACATATTTCAGGAAGAACAGGAAATAATCCGACTAAATACATCCATAGCCAAGAATCGAACCTGAAACCTCTGGATTTATTACAGTTTATCTTGGTTTTCTCTTGGCATGAACAAGAACGATGAAAATAAATTTATGTAATATCTAGAGTGGATCCATATAAACCTGAACCATTTCAATTGGCCATAATTTTTGAACCAATGATAGGACAAATGTGCAACTTTGGGAGAATATAATACACAATTAGGAGATCACATTACACTATTTACATCTCAGAGAAAAATGTTGGAAGTGTCTTTCAGCAGCATCTTTAAATGTTTGCACTCGTCTCACCATATTCCCTGAAGTTGTACGGCGATGATATAGAATTGAGAGAAGGTTATTTCCAACAAGATGGAGCAACATCTAATAACGCCATGGAACTTGTAACCAGTTTCTTTGATAATTGAATAATCTCAGAAGGTCTGCGGCCCCCCCTCACTCTTGTGGGGGTATCTAAAAAAATAGAGTGTACAAGAATAGGCCACGGATAATTGATGTTCTCAAGGAATCCATTCTAACCGAAATAAGTAACACTGGCGAGGATACTCTCCGTAAAACTTCAGAGAATATGGTGAGACGAGTGCAAATATGTATAGTGCTGGTGGAGGACACTTCCGACATTTTCTGAGATGTAAATAGTGTAATGTAATCTATCAATTGTGTATTATATTCTCGAAAAGTTGCACGTGTGTCCTATTATTGGTTCAAAAGTTTGAACCTATTGAAATGGTTCAGATTTATATGGATCGCACTGTATAAGCAGGCTTCTTTCTGGTTTCTTTATGCTAAATATTTTAGTAAAATATTTTAAATAAGAATAAAGAATGGAAGGGAGAAATAAATATCAAACACACATGTAAATAAAATGGTTCTAAATGGTTGCAGCAGATTTTCAGGGCATTTTCAGTACTGATTTTAAGCAGGGAAATTAAAGTTATTTAATCCAATGCATATAAGGTTGCTAAATACAAATGTTACTACACATACAGTGTTGAAATATGCATATAAAGATTATTTCATAAAATTAGAGAAGCCTTTAATTTTGTTTTTACTTTCGTCTTGCAATGTTTGCAGTTTGTAACATCACGCCACCATTTGATAAGCATTATATCCGTTGGTACTAATTCGATTATTTGTTCAACAAAACGCTAGGAAAGTTGAAAACGAAAGATTTTATTGAATGTGCCATAATTCAATAATTCCAATTTAGATCTGAATACAATTTTGTAGTCTCTAGAGCTTTGAATCGTTCGTCCATTGCCACAGAGTCGCTAACGACCATGGAGTTTGTGTTGAATGTTTTGCTTATTGCAACTCTATTTATTTTCTCGCCATCTTAAAGGGAAATAAACTACAATGACCAACACCAAAAGTAAAATAAAGTGGAATGATATTAACTCCAAACGATACCAAGTACCTATATTGGAATCTAGTTTATGTTAAAAGAACATTGGCAATTTTTGCCCACCCGCCTCGGTAGTGTAGATGGTAGCCTGTCTGGCTCGCGTTCAAGAGGTCCCGAGTTCGAATCTCGGTCAGGGTGAGTTACCTGGATAAGGTTTTTCCGGGGTTTCCCTTATCCTTCAAGACGAATGTCGGGTAACTCTAAGCTCCATGGACCCTGGACTCATTTGAACATCATTTCACTCAATTCATACACCGTCCGATATAATTAATGTTGGAGGACGTAAATAAAAAAAAAAAAAAAAAAAAAAAATTTGCCGGCCTGAATTTAAGCATCAGTTCTTTTTAGTTCATTCTTTTCCCCTCTTCTCTCCATTGTATTTTTGGAAGGCAATTCATTTAAGGGTTTGGAAGGCAATTCATTTAAGGGGGCACCTACTTTACTGTTTACCTGTAGTATATTTCTTAACACTAGCTGATTACGATATTACACTTCGAGGAGGTCGCTTCTCTGTTGTTGACGAATGTATAAAGGCATAAGGGCAAGCGATCGAGAAAATGGAGGGGTAAGGCGACGTAGAAATGTGCAGTTGTACAATGAAAACATTACATTTTCTGGCCTCAACTCATCTGAAAATATAACTCGGAACTACACTTCCGGTGTTTCGTAACTATTATTTTTCCTTTCCACCGAGAGGTTTATCCATTCACTTAATCTCAACAACTTAATTTTGTGCAAAGGTATTTTACACTTTAAAGTTATTTATGTAAATAAAAAAGTATTTCTTCAATCTATTTTGAATAGCTAAGGCAGATCAAATAATTCTGCTATAAATGAATCAGTCATTATAGAAAGGGCATTATTCCAAAATTGCCAAAAATACATTTTCATTAAAGAAAAGCTTCTGTAACGTATCTGCACATTTCTGTTCAGAAAGAATTTTATTCCAGTCATCCATATGGGTATGGTACTCGTGACAATTCTTACTTCAGTTTAGAAAGGGCTCTATTCCTGGAGTAAAGTTCCTGCCATGCTCCTAGTGGCAGTTCTATACTTAGTGATTTGCAAAATTTTATAACAGTAAAATGGCGGGAGAAAATTCAGTAAGCAGCTCTGAGGTTTCAGATGTAAGTTAAAGAAAAAGAGGGCGGAGAAATATTAATGCAAGTGTAATTGTTATCAAATATTCCTATCTATGATGTATTTTATCTGAGGCAACTCTGGGTTAATGTGTTTTGTGTAAAAAATATGAAAACAAATAGTTATGTGATATATGTATATCACGAGGGAATAAGTATAAAGGGAGGAGGCAAACTAGGTGTGCTCTTTCCTCTTAAACTACATAGAATCAAGTGACGTTAAAGAGTTAAGACATTTCAAATGGATGCGTGGGGTAAAACAAGAACCACTGTATGATAAGGCTGTGTGCTACACTGGTGGACACAGGGAAATTTCAAAATGTGAAACAGTTGTTTCCTATCAGGGGTCACTCAATGTTTGTGACAGGGACTTGTCTCTGATAATACATACAGTAAGTAATATAACCAGTGAAAAAAATACTGCAAACTCATTTTTAATGCTGCAAAATGCTGTCAGTTTACAGTGAAACTTGTTGGAACAGACGATATCTATAGTGGCTCAAATGGTGACCAAACTACAATATGAATGGATAATTTTCTCTCGAGTCAAGAGGTAGCGCTTCCGCCAAAAGATAAAAAGTCTTTTCAGACAACAACTTCCATGTATTTTGTGCGTTGTTTCACAAACCATCAATTTACAGCATCTCTTTGTATAGGAGAAATTACAAGGCATACTTTTGATTTGATTAACAACTCAACTTCAGCTCTTGTTAGCAAGGGCATATCACAACCAAGGCCCTATAAATAAGAATGATTTCTCGGGTTTGCAGCCAAGTGATGTTTCCTTCTACCAAACTTTCAGCCATCTTAACTCTGTGGCCTTCTTCAGGGATGTAGCTGAAAGCTTGGTAGAAGGAAACATCACTTGGCTGCAATCCCGAGAAACCATCCTAATGAATCAACGCCGAGAAAGCTTTAAATCTCTCATCGCCCTATAAATTCTTTGAAAATTAATGATACACGGTGTCTATTGATATTTAAAGACCATCGCTACCGGAATAAACGAACATGAACGGAGCATTCGTTTAATGCAACCTGAGAGGCCTGGACTGGAGGAGCATTGTTTTGATAACGACCATAGAGCCAACTTTCGGGAGACGACCTTCTTGGCAAAATGCAACAGTTACTGGGAGCGGAGAATTAAGGAGGCTTTGGCCATTTCCTCCGAGAGGAGCACGCTTGATAGTGATGGTGGATTTCATTTCAGCTCCTCTTGGAAACCGGGCTTTAAAATGGAACTCAATCGGCTTAAGAAGCATAGATCTAAACATTTGATCATCAAATTAAGTAATTACTTCTCTTTCACCTAATTAATTTTCTACACTCACGCCATCTCCTGACCTGGCATTTAATTTACTGCAGTCTCTTGTCCAGGGATGCGAGTATTGGTAGTGATTTATCGTTATTGATTTTTTTTGTGTTGTCTCAATTTAGTGTTTAAACCATTTCTTATAAATATCCTGATCTTGAAAGATGGACGCTCCCGAAACGTCGATTTCTAATCGTCTTTTCACCTGGCTTGCTTCCCAAGAATATCTTGAATGTATATTTCTCTTCCCTATGTAAATTCTGAGAAAATAGTAATAAACCATATATGGTGGAAGTAACTCATGCCACATTTACCTTTTATTATTCTTTATCCTTGAAGAAAGGGCTTTATTCCAAAATTTTAAAAACCTATTTTTAAGTTGGAAGGTTTTTAAATTGTTCAAATTATTACTCAACCAAGAAAAATGTTTTTATTGATTCCTGAAAAATGAAGATATTGGAATAGGGTCCTTTCTAAAATGACTTATTCAAATGTTATATCAATAATATATACTTGTGAACAGAGAGTTTTTGTTTGTTTGTAATTTACATCCTACAAAGTTAAGTCATATCGGACGATGAATGATGTTGATGAAATGATGGCCAAATGAGTCCGAGGTCCATGGAGCTTACAGCTACCCGACATTCGTCTTTAAGGATAAGGGAAACCCCTGAAAAAACCTTATCCAGGTAACTCACCCTAACCGAGATTCGAACTTGGGACCTCTTGAACGTGAGGCAGACACGGTACCATCTACGCTACCGAGGGGGCAAACAGAGTTACGAGAATGTATTAAATCAGGTCATTTTCCACAAAATTATAAAAAGTAAATAAAATTGTTAAAGTACTTTAATGTGATGTAACTGTCATGAAAAATAAACTCTTGTAAAGCTAGATCGGAAAAGAAATCATTACAAAACTTGGATCACTTCCAAATAAAGTCTCATGGATCTGACAAATCCGCTCATCCCTTGGGTTCGGAGTAGTACATCTGTCTTAACCTGGAGCTGCCACTCAATTAAGCCTGGATTTACGTTCTTTAAACCTCGAGCAAATCTCAGTTCGATGATCCCCAGGTTCGTTTATGTATTATTCTACCGTTTCATTTAAGTCTCATTTCTGTAGACAGATGTACTTAAACCGGCATTAAAACACTTCAGAAAAAATAGATTGAATTAACTTCAAAGAAATAGGCTCTTCTAGTTTTCTTAAAAGCTAGATCAGGGTGTAACAGCATTTTATCTCGTTATGAATAACTTTCACTTGCAAAAAGGTGTTTGAAATTGAAGCCAATAAATAATATTTTGGAGAAAGATTAACGTATTTTTTATTTAGCATAAATTGTTTAACGGAACCAAATGTTTTATGTACTCATATTTCTTTTTTCTGTTTGCTGTGATTCACCAATTTTAAAAATATCATTCTAAATGAAGAGAACTTAACATGCTATTTGTTCAAAATTTAAAATATTATACTTGTCATGTAAGTATCTTAAAATGGTTATAATTAACTTCATTAAAACCATTTTTGAAAAACAAATAAAATTAAATATTGCCAATGTAAACGCTAGTTTGAGGTTTTCAGAAAATTCAAGATGTTCATTTTATTTTTTTGTGTCAAAAGTATTGTATTATTCAACACCCTTACTGATCTTTTAAGAAAATCTAACATTTAGAAAAATCTTCTATTAAAATGGTAGGTTTAGATAGGTACATTTTCTTCAAAGTCATGTTTGAACTTAAATGCGAAGTTTGGTCTTTAACCGAGTTACGGTTACAAACCCTTTCCTAAAAATGGAAGTTTTGGAGCAGAGAAATAAAACTTCAATAATCACCATATTACTCATCATGGAATTTTATTAGCTTAGCCTGTCTTATTCCTCCCCCACTCCAAAAAAATGGAATGCCATATTTGGAAATATTCCCTTGTCAAATAAAATTGTTAACCTTGAATAACTGCCGAGAAGTGTCCTTAAAGGTTAGCGAACTATTGCTTGAAGGATACTGTAAAGCACTTGAGCAATATGACATTTTAATTTCCCTAGTTGCTCTTAAAAGTATACTTGAGATAAGTTAATGACAATGATGCAATAATCTTATCGTCTGATTCGACATCAGCTGAGAGTACAATTCATTCACACGCAGCGTTGGAGATAGCTAGCAAATTTCCATTGTATCCATGGAAACAGAGCTGAGAAAGATTACGGTTGCTTGAGTGCAATATTTATTAGAGGAAAAAGTCACACTCTTAAGTTTGTAAGATCAGAAGTTATCTTAGCTTCTAACCTCTATTAATTCACACCAGGGGAATTATATCTCACTATCTGCAAATATGTTAAAGATGTTTCTACATGAACTAAGTCGAGTAGTAATGATTCATTTTTGTAAGACAAGTGGATCATCCCGTAGTAATTGGTGTGGCAGTTTAGCTACATATCGACTGTTACGTATTACAATTTCACGAACCTTAAGATACCGAAGTAATTTCAGAAGAAGATTCATTGTTTTATACCTAAAATGCTCTTGTATCAATTCGAAAGAATATTCAAGTACAACATAGTATACGAAATGTAACAACTAAGATGAAAGAAACATAAACATAACCTAACTTCTTTCTACTTCGTGTTAAACAATAAAAATATTGGTAAAATTGTTTCCTAATAATTATTCCCAGTTCAGTAAATTCTTCCTACACTATATACAATTCTAGGGAAGACTGTACATCTGAAAATGAATACTTCAAGTTTAGAAGTTCATTGATTTTGTATTAGAAATATAGATAACGTTTTAAAGAAGACCATAGTTAACATTCACTTGTTTTCGTTGCTATGAGAATAAATATACTCCAGAGATAAAGTTTTCATACACACAGAGCAATTTCATTATTTATTTGGTCTGTGTTTACTCTTGATTTGGGGAGAGAAGTTTGCACAGCGAACATAATAAGGAGAGCTAATGCAGCATGATCAACTTCGGGGAGTGAAAGGGTTGCTTCCGGCTAGGTCAACATTAGCGAAATATAATGCAGAGTTTACACTTCATGAAACTATCTGGTGCTCAGCAAGGAACCAAGATACGCTGCTAAGAGGGTGCTCTGAAAAGTTTCCGACCTAATAAAGATGCAAGACACTTTTTTAGAATTTTTAATTTTTTAAATTTTCAACATAGTCTCCTTGTAACTCTACATACTTCTCCCAGCGATGCTCCCATCTCTATAACCCTTCCAAATTTTACTCGGCGTTTTTCTCTGCAAAATAATTGTTCATGAAGGTGACTGCCTCTTCATTTGATGAAAATCTCTGTCCTCCGAGAGCAATTTTCAGATGAGGGAACAAAAAGAAGTCACTTGGTGCTAGATCTGGTGAGCAAGGCGGATTGTCAAGCAGTTCAAACCTTAATTCGTAGATTTTTGTCATTGCAATCGCTGAGATGTGAGACGGTGCGTCGTCTTGGTGAAACAGGATTTACTTTATCTGCAAATGTGGCCGTTTTTCCGCAAGTTCTACCTTCAGCTTGTCAAGTAATGATGCCTAGTATGCTCCTTAATGATTTTTCCTTTTTGAAGATAATCGGTTAAAATAACTCCATAACTATCCTAAAAAAAGATACCATCATTTCCCAGCCAAAAAACAAGGTGTTTTTTAATTTATTTTTGAGCCGGTTTTTATTTATTTTTTGAGCCGGTTCCTTCTTTGCAGTCCACTATTTGTTTTTGGCGTATAATGGTATATTCAAGTTTCATCTATAGTTATTAATCAGCGCAAAAACTCCGATTTATTGCGCCTAAACTGCGCCAACAGAGGGTTGGAAATGTTCATTCAAACACGTTTTTGCTCCAACGTGAGCAAACATTGCACCAAACACGCGGACAGCTTTCTCATGTCTAAATATTAATTTAATAAGTGCCAAACACGTTCTTTTGACATGTTCATAGTCTCTGCTATCTCTCTCACTTTAATCCGGCGGTGGTCTATAACCATTTCTTGAACTTTGGCGAGGTTTTCGTCGGTAGTTGCAGTTTTTGGACGTCCATAACCTTCAACGTCTTTCAAGCTCTTATGGCCACGTTTAAATTCAGCTGCGCAAAATTTCACTGTGGTAAACGATGGTGCAGAATCCCCATACACAAATCTTAACTCATCTTTGATTTGCGTAGGCGTATTGACTTTCAAAAACGAATATTTAATGACAGCACGATACTCGCTTCTATCCATTTTCATAAAAATACTCACATCAACTCACTCAAACGACTGTTACATAACAACTGAGCACCCAAAATGGCTGAAACTTTAGTGAGTAACTGTCAACAGATGAGCAACGAACTAGTGAGCTTTTATTTACAAGTGCTGCCATCTTCAAGTTGAGGTCGGAAACTTTTCAGACCACCCTCGTATATTTGTTTACATTCCAGAACGAGTTAAACATTTGAGATAATCCTTATAGGTGTGCAACATTTAATTTGCGCAACCAACATACAATAATTATGAAATAATTTTACCTTAAGTGCTTACTTCAAATTGTAACATTATAGATAATGATCATTTGGCGGTGTAATGCATCATAAATCAGCTTTATCAATCTCGTCATCGTATCTATAGCGTATTAGTACTGAGTATTATAACTGGGGTGATGTGTTTTAGCACTTTCTCTGCTGTGACCTTACATTAGTAAGGTTTACTGTATTTCAGCCACAAATTTCAACGCATTCTTCACCAGAAATACAGTTTTGAAGCTCTTTGAATTGTTTTAGGAAAACAACTGCACGTTTTCCTGTGTGTGCGCGACTGCTCTGTATTTTGTTGATTAAGATTCCATAAAGATGTTTTCAATCAGATATTTAGTTTTTATTTGAAAAAGACCACAAGAATTGAAACACATTTGGATTTATTGTGTAACTTTTGTATTTTATACACTTTTAAATGGAAAATGGTTTATAGAACACGAAGATAAACATATAAGAGTATAACTTGTAAAAAATATTCCTAAGGTGAATTACATATTATAAAGTTTAATTTTTGAATTAAAACCAAGGAACTAATAAAATACGCACCTACAGTTTTTTTCCGAAAATTTGTCTGAATAACATTTTATTAATTGTTAATTTATTATTTAAAATCCTCCAACTTAAGTCATCAGACGATAGATGAAATGGGCGAAATTAAGCTTAAATGAGCCCAGGGTCCATAGAGCTTAGAGTTACCATACATCCATCTTTCAGAATAACAGAAAACACCCGAGTAAACCTTATTCAGGCAACACACCCTACTGAGATTCGAGCTCAGGAGCTCTTGAACCTGCGGCAGACACGCTACCATCGACGCTACAAAGGCGCGTCGTGACTGAGAATGCGTAAATTTGTACGTGCACCAAGCGTAACTTTTATAATTACTAAATTAATTACTTAATATATAGATTTTGAAGTATTAAAAAGCCTACGAGAGTTTAGGTATTTTAATTTTTCTATGTGATTACTTGACATGCGTAGACTTAAAAAACAATATTTATAACTATGGCGTTTAGAAATACCATTAATGGGCACCATTAATATCTCTCCCAACCAATATTATGTAAACAGATACTAATAAATACAGCTTCAACTAACTTAACTTTCATTCATCTTGGACCACGAGCACTATGTGATCTCACAAGGCCGCTTAAACTTTGACATAATTATAGGGATGTAATGGGATATTGAACGAGAAGCCTAGTATGACGTGGTACAGCTCCGAAACCTCTCCCCGTTCGACATGGTCGTAACTCAATGAGCTCGGTATTTCGTCCACACGAAACCTGTTTTGCTTGCATTGCTGAACACGTAAAATTGCACAACAATCTCGCTTTGCTTGGATAATTATCTGTACTTAGCTCAAATATCACAACGGCTCGTTGGTCTAGGGGTATGATTCTCGCTTAGGGTGCGAGAGGTCCCGGGTTCAAATCCCGGACGAGCCCGATAATTTTTAACTTATTTATTTCCAAAAGCCAGTATAAGAAATAGTTAAATCCTATGTTACTAACTTAAGTACATAATTTACATAGCAGTAAATTTACTTACTTCAGCGGTTATTTGTCAAAAAATAAAATGTTACTGATCTAGCTTCATTAATATTCATTGCATACCTGATGATTTGTATTTTTTAAAATATGCGTATTTATAATAAATCATTAAGTACAAATTCATTTTGTAACTCTCACTTTTGAAGTACAATATCTAAATTTATATTTTTGTCTATATTTAAACGTCGACTTTGCTTAAAACTTATGTTTAAAAGCTATTTAAAGTGGTTTTTAAGTTTTCTAAGGGCCTCAAGTGTTTCAAAGTGCAGGCTAAGGTTTGGATGAGTAGAGTCAGACTGAAGAATGCAATGCCATAGCCGGGATTTGAACCACGGATCCCCCGGTCTCCGTCCGGTTGCTCTAAACCTCTGAGCTGCTATGGTCAACGTGCCAACATGACATTATATTCTTCAACTGACTCATATGTTTAACTATGTAGCCTGGGACATAGGTACTTAAAACATAGTAAGTCGTCACAAAAGGTGCGTGTTTTTTTTTTTTTTTTTTTTTTTTTTGGTAATGTTACGTCCTCCAACGTTAAGTCATATCGGACGGTGAATGCAATGGGTGAAATGATGCTCAAATGTGTCCAGGGTCCATGGAGCTTAGAGCTACCCGACATTCGTCTTTAAGGATAAGAGAAAACCCCGGAAAAACCTTAACCAGGTAACTCACCCTGACCAAGATTCGAACCTCAAAGCATATGAGAGCCCCTAGTGGTCTACCGGGAAGCATACGAGTCAGTTGGAGAATTTAATGTCATGTCGGCATGTTGGCCATAGTAGCTCAGTGGTTTAGAGCAACCGCACGGAGAGCGGAGATCCGTGGTTCAAATCCCGGCTATGGCATTGAAGTTTTCAGTCTGACTATTCATGTTCCTGAAAGTTTGCTTATAATAATTTAAAGCCTAAGAGGTAATATTGTTAAACTATCATCATTATTAATGAACATAGGTGAAATAGTTAAGAAAGTTTGAATTCTTCTTTATAGAAAAAAATTATATTATGCCTTTCTGAAAGTTTACTTCTGTGTTTTATATAACACTACCTAACATCCGATGTTGCGTTTTTATTTCATTTATAGTCTCTTTCTTTATGAAATCAGTGTACAATGATCTAGATAACTTATGGTGAATATTCCTGACACCTCTTACTAACTTTCTACAGCTCCGGCTTTCCCTGATAACGAATTAAACATACCTTGATATCGTCGAAAAGGACGCGGAGCACCGGTCGAATGTCTGGCTTCCTTAACCTTCCATCAGTCTTCAAAATTCTGGAATTCTGCGGAGACTATAAACATTTTAGCCGGTGCAATAATCAATTTTGTTGTTGTAATTTACGTTCTCCAACGTTAAATCATATCGGACGATGAATGAAATGGGTGAAATGATGCTCAAATGAGTCTGGGGTCCATGGAGCTTAGAGTTACCCGACATTCGTCTATTAGAATGAGGGAAAACCCCGGAAAAACCCTTATCCAGGTAACTCACCCTCACAAAGATTCGAACTTGGGATCTCTTGAACGTGAGGTAGACACGCTATCGTCTACGCTACCGAGGTGGGCTGCAATAATCAATTGGAATTGCAGAGTAATTCTTTTGATAATTATAAGTGATGCTTTGAAACTTTTTGCCCTCTCGATAGTTTTCAGTTAAAAAACGAATAAAATGTTAGGTGGTGAATATGAATACCCAGGCCATCCTTGGAAAACAGGCATAGTCTATGACCATCCAGAAATTTAATCTTCCCAGCTATTAATTATGCAAGGATTGTTAAATAAGTACCCGTGTTTTAAATATATGGTGCTTCTGAGGAAGTGCAAAATCATTTATTACACATTGCTAAAACAAATTTGGTACTAATTTGTAGATTAGTTTGTATTTGGCAGATTATTTCAGTTAGTTATTCGAAGTATTTTCGCTAACATGTAAAAAGTGCAATGTTTTTCAGTGATTCTCTTTTTACTTTTGGAAAGGAACATTTGCGAAAAGACAAGAGAAATTGGATTCTATTTACGGGGTCCTTTTGTTATCTGTGACAATTCTCTATTAGTTCAAATACTTTAGTGGTCGAAGATTTTTTTTTTATGAAGTTCAGCCAGAACGCTCGGCAGATCTGATTACCGAGTAAGTCTTTGATAGAGTCCATTATATGATTTTCGCTGATCGTTGAATGAAAGTGCATGAAGTGGCAGCCAGGTGTTCATGGGAACGCAATTATTTTGCACGAGAAGTTGGAGATGAAAATGTTATCGGCCCTGTAGATGCTGCGTTTGCTCAAGTCGGACAAGTGGGTGCGGCTTTCAACTTCGAAACTGTGTTTGCAATTATTTATGCAAAATCTAAAGCTCTTTCTGCGCCTAGACGTCTCGGATGAGACCTTCATTATTATACTCCGGAAAAATTAAATGAATAGGTTTCTTCGGATGAATCTGCTCCTAATAAGGCAAAGACCGTCCCATCGGCTGGAAAAGCAATGACGAAAAATACCTTGGGAATGCGATTTCTTGGAGAAGAAAAAAAAAAAAAAAAAAAACAGTTAATAGTCGTGTAACGGTTGTCTTGGTTTAGGCCCCGAGAGTTAAAATGGTTTAAATATGTGGTTTAAGAATCGACATGGACATGTTAAAATGAATAAGAAAAGAAATTGGTAAAATTCAGGTCATGAGATGACGCAACATGTGATATGATGGAAATGTTTTATGATTAAAAATGAGACTATGTAATGTATGACGTGGACCAGTAAAAATTAAGTTTGATTGGTAGTGATGGCAACGAGAGAATGAAATATCATTAATTTTGGTAGAACAGCTAGAAAAGAAAGCGTCTTTTGATGGAAGAACGTAATGGCGAAAAGACGTAAATTCAGTGCCGCGACGAAATACTGTAAAAGAGTTAATATCTGTTTTCTGTTGATTGTAATTAAGGTATACAGCATTATTGTTAAGTTTCATACGAAAAATAGTATAAATTAAATTGAACATCTGGATATTCTAAAAGCAAAAAGAAATTATTGGTATCGAAGTTTATTTAGACAATTTATCCTTTTCACTCGCGACCACGTCTGAAAATTCAAGATTGAAAGATTCAGATCGGGAAGAAGTAGCAGCTTGCGGCATTGTCACCGTCATCCCGGAGGGCAGAATACAATACACGACCTATAAATAAACGCAAAGAAAATCCCTGTAAGGAATGTGCTGTGGGACAAGGACAGCGAATGTGTGTGGCAGAGAACGCTTTCTATACAAGGAGCAGACCGTTAAAAAAACATGCGTCCTATTCACTCTGTACATTAAAGCCGAGAAGATTCATTCACAAAAGTAGAAGCCGTCAGAATGTTTTTGAATGGTCTGTAACTGTACTGACATGGGGTGTCATAAACCTGTCCAGGGAGGTTGTGGGGACCTTCGGCCAACCCCCTGCGTCTCGCCCCTCGGAGACTTCCACTCCTGTGGAGGAGTATAAGTCACATCGCCGGACGACATCAGGCGAGAATAATCCTGTTTCACATGATCGTCGGAGACTTCGAGACCACCACCTTCTCATCAGCACATATAATCCTGCTACAGTCCTTGTTGGTTCGATGCTAGGTACATGAAGTTGAAGGCACGGCCTCATTTGGTGAAGAAAGGAGTGCTGGCCGTAATTTCTTCGACATACACACAACGTGCTACAGAAACATTTTATATTACGTCAAATAAAGCACGTAATGAAGTCGTCCATATTGAAACGTATTGAGGTAATTGGAAGCCAATACTTTAATGCAATTTAACTACAAACATAACCACGAAAGCAACTAATTAAGTTCTTACAGGAAACCGTTAACGTATTGTAACTAAGAAAGCTGTAACTTTATAAATTAACTATATAAATCACTAAAGATTGTGGTAAGGGGCAAGATATTTAGAAGACAGCTTCACTGTTTCTCAAAATGCAGTTCATTTTGTGTCGTTTTGCTTCCCGTATGCCATGGACAAAGCAGCGGGTTTCTTTGTTTTTTAAATTTTTGTTTTTATAGCCTCTTATATAACTTTAGGACCATAATGGAGGCTGAGAAACAAATGATAGTGTTATAACATGAACGATAGGTATGTTTACTTTCTATATTATTTACCTTAGTAAACAAAAGGTGGCACTGCATTCAACATACACACAAAAATGGATTCCAAGGTTTCACGTTTTCAGGTTCCGTAAATGTAAAAAATACGTTGTAAAATGTGTGTGTGTGTGTGTGTGTGTGTGTGTGTGTGTGTGTGTGTGTGTGTGTGTGTGTGTGTGTGTGTGTGTGTGTGTGTGTGTGTGTGTTTAGGGTACGCCTATGTAAAAGTTTGTGTCTGAACAGTATAACAAAATGGCGGATAAACAGTAATTTAATATTTACATATTTACATTCCAACTAGCCTTTACATGGAAGATATTTAGAGGTCTTTAATTTTCTCAAAAATTATCTAACATTTTGATTGGTTTTTCACATATACAAATGTTTCATGAGAAATGCAAAGCATATTTTACATATTTTTGAGAACAACCTGTGAAGGACTCTACATTCGTAAGTAATTTGTGTAATTTTGCAAAAGCTCTAATTTTTAACAGAATCTCTCCATGTGATTGGGGAGCATTTCATCTGGAAACGGTAGGGACCCCGTTGCCCCTGCGAACTTCAGACCTCGTGTCCTTTTATCCTCTCCCTTGTGCCTTCCACCTGGAGGTTTAGTAGGCCGTTTCTTACGCTTGCAATCACAGCTGTTCTATTTTACTGAATGACTGTTGCGTTCTGTCCAAATTTATTTTTTTAATCCTTATTGAGTATATGATCACTTAATGAGTGCAATAGCTTCAGGGAAACTGCGTGATTCGCATTTAGGAGGTTTTTCGTAGGAAAGGCGAATATTTTCTATCAACATTTTCAAATCCTTATTTCCTGTATTTTCACTATTGGTTTTATGACTCAGGTGGAACTAGGAGCTGGGCATTGTGATGGATAGATGTTGCAGGTGCTAGATCGTTTGAGAGGTCTTCTCTCCCCCTGCTAGTCTTCTCTTGAGGCACCGCAGGCAGGTCGAGTTCTTCCCGATTACCCCGGGGGAAGACTTTAAATCTATGGCCAGAGGGAACGGTGTCTCCTTGGCTATTTACAGCAGACCAGCACCTTTTCTATAAGAAGGCCCATCCCCGTTACAGGGTGGAAGTAGTGTAGTAGTGTTCTTTGGTAGTGCTCTTACTACGCATACGGCACTAAGATGATACATGGAATAAAATGTTATTTGGGACAAGAATTTTGGAAAGTAACCTAAGTTTGATTACCTCCCTGGCATTTATCCGAGCAAAACCTGCAGAAAACCTCAAATCAGTGAGGTAATTTGAACCACAGAGCGTCAGATCACCAGTCCCGGCTTCAAAGACTTCGATTACCAGTGTTGGTCATTTTGTCCCATTAATTGCACAACTGCCAATCCCCAGCCATAAATCATTGAAGTCTGATGAGCATCGCATGTCATACTGTTGACAGTTCTGTGCGCTAGGCGATTAGCTGTCACTTTTTTATAGCTGAATTATCGGATACCCCATATAAAAAACTTGAACCACGTGGGATTTCCACTTATGTCTTTCATCTAATAAAATTTATGACGAGGAAAGGCCACGGTAAACTGCTTTACGGAAATAACTACGATGATGACGCACTTGCACGCAAACGTGAAAACATTCCACTGGAAGCAAGTAAAACTACCAAACAAATAATTGGCACCATAGCAGAGTCTGTAGAGCATCTGTGTGCTATACGAGAGGTCTGGGTTCGATTCTTGGCTCCGATGGGAATTTTCCTCTAGCCACGATCTCCCTTTATGCTCTCCAGAGTCTTTAAGTGTGTATGAGAGAGTGATCTAATGTATGAAGCATACAGAAATCAAATGTTAACTTTACACGGTTGATACCCTTACCAATCGATGGGAGATTGAGATTGTGGGGCCGATTCCCCAGAATGTCTTCAACTTCAACCCGCGTGTAGGGGCCCCTGCTCTTATCAGTGAAGCTGCTTTTATACTAGACGCCAGCGGGGTTGTCGGCCCTATGCTGTATGTCGAGGATTCTGGACCGTCGGCCCTCTGTCTCCCTTTTCTTCCGGGGTGTCCCCTCTGGCGGGAGCACAGGTACAAATTGTCACAGAAGTCCCCGTTCACTGACATTAATTACTTTACTTTAACACCAAAGATATTCCAAAGGAAGAAGGCCTCATATAGCCACTGCATCACATCGCGGGTTATAAATGTAAAAGCAAACCTGCACAACTTTCAATTCATTAACACGATGTTCCAGTTCACTAAAGGCAGTAATGTTAAGTGTTTGTTGTCGGCCATGTCTACTCTTCATTATTGCTTCCATATCATAAGATTGTCACCACAAGTCAGTGATATTAACATGTTTCCTACTTAATGACAATTTCTATGCAGGTATTTGTATTATAGAATCACTGGATAGATAGCATCTTATGACTCTTTAGCAGAATAGCTATAAAAGAAGGGGACCGCAGGGCAGCAGGTCGACTTGTCACAAACTTCATTTCTCTTCTAAGAAAATTTATAAAATGTTCCATAGAATCAAAGAGACTAGTTTCATAAACGTTGTTTACATCACCAGTCATTACTTCCTTCGTTGTCATCGTTGCAGTCTCTAGATGTCGTATATATGTATTAGTAAGACAGACTCGACTGGCGGTATTTCAAAATTCATCATGTGATTTCAGTTTTTTTAAAATAAATATTTTTCAAAACCAATTTATCTATCAGACCATTTAAATATTGCTTTAAAAATTAACTTATGAATTTATTTCATGGTTAAATGCCCAAAAATGAACCGCCACGCCGATTTATCACTCTGTTTATTGCTAATATTTCGAAAATATTCTGTCATTCTGGTCGTAATCTAAAAAGTTTATAAATGCCAGATTTTTTACTATCGGTAATTTTATCTTTTTTAAAGGAACGTAGCAAATTTAATATTTATTTTGAGATACCAAAGTAATACCAAATTTTATATTTTTAAAACTTTTATTAACACAATAATGGTAAAGTAAACTATTTAAAATGAAGATCATCTTTTATTGTTTTAAGGCAGAAACGTCATTTATATTTTTTGAGATTCAAATTTTTCAATATTTATGTATAAAATATTTATTAAAACCATTAATTAAAGAAGTATTAATAATGTGTTTATATTCTCTATTAAATTCCTCTTTATTTTAGGGTATGTTTATTAACCTATAAACTATTAAAACGGCAAATGTATGTGAAAGGTGTTAGAATATTATTTTATGTAATTATTAATATGAGTAGATTTACTATAAATACCAAAGCTTAGTTGATCGTTATTTCTTATCTTTAGATCATATCTCTAACAAGTATCTCATCTGAGTACGAGGACCGGCTGCGTAACCATGACACTCCGGGTTCTGTGTCAACAAGCGTACCCCACGCAAGGATAATGACCGTACAAGAACAGCATTTGAAAGTAAGAAACCCAGCTTTTGCCTAAGGTAAGTATCATGAAAAACCCAAGTCAAGACTACTCAGTCGTCGGGCACTGAACCCGCGACCTCACACAACAAGTCGGATCTTTACTCTGAAGTCAACTTGCACATATCTTCTGACTATCGCATAAGCATGTTTTAATTTATCTACCAAAATTTAACTGCAATCCTCCATCGATAAAATGGACAACGAACCATTCTAAATGAACCTTCCACTTATCTCATGACAGAAAATGTGAAGATGCGACAAACTAGTCTCAGTTTCTCACGTGATTTCCTTTCTGACTGAGGCAAGAAAGCACAGCATTTCGTGATGGCTTCATGTCCGAGTGCCGGGATATGACCTTCATGTGATAACGATAAAACAGACAGAGTGGCGGAAACGAAGCTGGAAACAATGATTCAGAGATAACAAATGCAAACCAAACCTGGTGTACAAGCAGATTACATAAATAACCAAACATTTGGAAGTAAATATTTTACTGTTAACTTGTCCCTACACTCAACTTACTATTTAGCTTGGCTGTGTATAAAGAATCAGGAAATAAGTCTAGGTCCTCGATACTTCGGTGGTGATTCTGCAATTTTTTATTTTAAAATCACAAAATATATTGCAGCAAGCACAACATAGCAAAACCCTAGAAATTCCCAGAATGTGGTACCTGTAAAATAACATTATGAAAGAAAATAATCGTGTGTCAGATTCAGTATCAGTTACCAATTTCCAAGAAGAAATCACTGCATATTTCTACGACGATTTGTCACCTCCTCTTTTTAGTGCACTGGATTACTGGAAATAAAATTCAAAATTTCCAGAACTAAAAAAATTAGCCACTAAATATTTTTTATTCCATCTGCAACAGATTTCTCTGACATATTTAGCACATCAGGACTCATGCGACAGAAAAATTAGTCGTCTTGACCCCGAACGAGTGAAAATGCTAGAATTTTGGAACAAAAACTTATAAAAGTGCACTGTTTTGCTTTTAAATTTTTAATGTAGTTCTTAAGAAAAAGAAAACTGATGGTTTTAAGTCTTGCCTCATTAAATACATGCACTTATTTAATTTTATTGGCATTAGATAGTTCTCCCAACCTTCTATTGTGTATTGAAACTAGAAGTAGAAAAGATAGTATCAAGTATCGAAATATCGAGTATCGTGGGAAATATCGTGTATGGTACCGAGAGTCGAGTATCGACCCATCCCTAGCAAACAAATATGGCTGACTTTGAATATATAAAGGAACACTAGCCCTTCGTATACACAAAAATAGAACAAAGATCCCCACATAATTAGACTGACATTGCAATTAAGTTGTAAAACCACTTCTATTACGTGATTTACTCCACATATACAAGGTATGTATTTTGATACGGTCTAGTACATCCTTCATTTGTTGAAAAGAGCTCATTGCTAACCTGTTTCCATTCAGTAGGAATGGAGTTTGCATATCAGACATCAAAATTATTGGATAAATAGAGTCAGAGTGAAAAAATTTAATGTCATGGCCGGCATTTGAACCACGGATCTCCCGGTCTCCGTCCGTTCGCTCTTAACCATTGAACTACCACAGCCAGCGTGCCGTCATGATAAATTTTCCTACCGACTCATGTTTCCTGGTAAACCAGTAGGGGTTCACATATACAATAAGGTACGCACTTTTTTGTTGTAATTTACGTCCTCCAACGTTAAGTCATATCGGACGATGAATGGAATGTGTGAAATGATGCTCAAATGAGCCACGGGGTCCATGGAGCTTAGAGTTACATGACATTCGACCTTTAGGATAAGGGAAACCCCGGGAAAACCTTATCCAGGTAACTCACCCTGACCGAGATTCGAACTGGGGACCTCTTGAACGTGAGGAAGACATGCTACCATCTACGCTACCGAGGAGGCGACTTGCTATGCTCTAAGTACTTAAGTCCCAGGCTTTATAGTTACCACTATTGTTCGGTCTGGCTCTATCTATCCAAATATTAGCCTACACAGGGCTAGTGTGGAAGAACGATTAAATTTCTATCAATTAAACCAGCGGTCACCAAGTGGATCGATTTTGGTGCTAGAGCAAATAACGTATCACAGTGCACTGCCACGTGCGACTTCAGTTTGAGACAAGACGTGGAATTGGACAGCAGTGTTTTCTCGTCTCTTGCGGGTTGTCGCAAGTCGGTTGGAGAATGTAATGTGACACAGGACATTACTACATTTATGCCTTAATGGGAAGAGTATTTCTTTTTTTATAGAAAGTGATAGTATCAGAGCATTCAAAATGAAACTGTCCTTATGGGAAAGGCAGTTAACCTCAAAGAACTTGGTACATTTCCCAAAGCTCTCAACAGTTCAACAGTTTGTTCAGGTCGTGGACTTGCAAGAATATGTTCAAATATTAAGAGAGTTCGACCAAGATTTTCAGAAAAGGTTCTTGGTGTAATTAGAGAAATTTTCCAAATATTTGCTGAACCTTACTCTACAGATGTTGATAATGTTCCATCTGAATTGCAACTTGAACTTATCGATTTGCAATGGAATCGTCAAATGAAAAATAAATTCCAAAATAGAAATAGTTTGAGTAATTTCTATTGACATTTTCCAATAAATACATTTCTTCGACTACATAGAAATGCCGCTCCTTTTCCGAGTATGTTCAGATCCACATATATATGCGAACAATCTTTTTCGCTAATGAAATTAAACAAAAAACGCTGTAGAATTCAATTGTCGGATCAGAACTTAAAATGTCAACTTAAACCAGCTGCTGCACAAATATTGGTACCTAATTTTAAACTAGGTTCCACTTCTGAGAAATATGTTGTGCTTATTGCTTTTCTTTTAGCTGTTATTTAATACTTCTGTATTGTAAGTAGACTGTCGATTATTTTCATTTTGTTTAAACTATCAATTTATTGCTCATTTGCATTTTAATTAAAATAAAGTTACATAGTTGAATGATAATGAAAGAAACAATTAGAAAAATTTATATAAAAATTACATCCTACATATTACAATTCGATTATTATTGTTGTACAGTCAAATTTGTATTTAAATTGCAAGATCGGCATTCCGCCACTGCTCTGAAGGCTACGGAGTGCACGGTAGACTATTCCGGCGTGCAACGGGTAAACTTGCACGACCTACTGTGCACACTGTGCATTGAGATGATGGCCACTGAATTAAACTAATAGATAGAATAGATTAAAATTTATTTGTCCTATATTCATAAAAAGAGGAAGTACCATCGCTACCAGAATAAACGAATATGAACGGAGCATTCGTTTAATGAAACCTGGGAAGTCTGGGCTGGCAGAGCATTGTTTTGATAAGGACCATAACTTTCGGGAGACGACTATTTTGGCAAAATGCAGCAGTTACTGGCAGCGGAGAGGTAAGGAGGCTTTGGCCATTTCCTCCGCAAGGGGCAAGCTTAATCGTGATGCTGGATTTCAGTTCAGCTCCTATTGGAAACCGGCCTTAAAATGGAAATCAATCGGCTTAAGAAACACAGATCTATACAGCTTGATAATCAAATTAAGTAGTTACGTATCTATGACCTTATTAGTTTTCTACACTCACGCTCTCTCCTGACCTGGTATTTAATTTTCTGCAGTCTTTTGTTCAGGAATGCGAATATTGATAGTGTTTTTTCTTGTTGATTTTGTGTGTTCTCAATTTAGTGTTTATAAAATTTCTTCTTCTTTCGTATCCTGATGATGGGAGCGATATACGGTCTCGAAACGTAGATTTCTAATCGTCTATTCCCCTGGCTTGTTTCCCGAGAGTATCTGAAATATATTCGTCGCTAGGAAAGTTTCAGGTCTTATTTTAGATTAAAATAATTTGAACAATTTTTGGTAAAGTAATAAATCACTAAAAATGTTCTTTATAAGGAATAGTTTGGATTGGAGAAGTGATATTTAAAACGTTCTTCAGACATGAAAAATTTGCACGAATTTATGGAGCTCAAAGATGCATTTTCAATGGTCTTGACGTTGAACTTTTGGGTAGAAAGGATACTTAGCTACTTTAAGTAGCGAGAGGAGAAAATAAAATTTCATGTCTAATGTTTTGGTTTCCAGCTGGTTTTATTGCTTTTCTGTGCTTTCATGCTTAACGTTTCTGTTGACATATACGAGGTAAAATCCAGGGCGCTGTTTACTGCTAATATTAAGGGCGTGGTTTAAGTGTAGGTAACATCCGCAACTCAAACTTGACGGCATCAGCAGTAGCTCCTACAATTTACTCAATAATTTACTAGCGACAGGTGCCCAGTTTCTACTTTGGAAATTGTATCGTTGCTCTGGAACTCTGAAATACAAACTGAACAGCTGCCCTCTATTGTTTGTTAGTGCGTAAACAAGTTATTTTTACTAGCAGTTTGTTCTCTATCCTCTTCATCTTTTGTATTGAGATAAGCTCGGCTAGCTTCACATTTACACAGGAAACAGTGATAAATGTTTATGAATTCGAAGCCTAATGTCCATAACCGCCTGTGGTTGCTCTACCTCATTTCTCCCTCTTGGAGATGGTAGCCAAGCCGAAATCTACACAGATCTAAGCGTGTGAGGGGCCCACTGTTGTATAAACCTAACCCAAAGCATCAAAATTATTGGACCTCATAAATAAAGCAAAGTACATTTTGTCCTGGTACTTTAGCAATTCGATTAGCTGTCCGCGTCGGTAGCGTAGGTGGTAGCGTGTCTGCCTCACGTCCAAGAGCTCGCGAGTTGAAATCTCGGTCAAGGTGAGTTTCCCGGATAATGTTTTCTCCAGGGTTTTCACTTATCCTGAAAGACGAATGTCTGGTAACTCTAAGCTCTATGGACCCTGGACTCATTTGAGCTTCATTTCACCCATTCTATCCATCGCCCGATATGACTTAACGTTGGAGGACGTAAATTAAAAAAATCGATTAGCTGCTAATATAATTGCTGGACACCTTTTAATAGCTCCGCCAGAAAAAAGAAACACATCAATACGCGATACTTTTGTTACTGAAAAGTACGCCTCTTGCTGTTAGACGTGAATAATCTCTGTAGAGAGTCCAATTACCTCTACAAGAGTCAATATAGAAGGTCAAGCTGAAGAATAATGTTGAAATTTGAGACAGAAACACATTCTTCAAGAACCCCTACTCTAATATAGTGTCAAAGACAATATTGTCGGAAATTCGGTTTGCAGAAGTTTGAAACAACTATTTCTGCAGTAAAAAGCAAACGTGAAATTGACAAGGCCAACTCGGTGCTCTGCCGCACGAAAAAAATGAAAGAAATCATTGCGGTACACTTCAATCGTCGACTGTCGCAATAACCAACACACAACTGCCGCTTCTAACACCTTGGTGGTATTTATACCTTCCCAGCCATTGTTTCTAGAATACCGCAGACCTTCTGAGAAATTTCTCGGCAACAACAATGGCACGAGCGCTCTGGAGCCTCTCTTGTCTTTTTCTCCTGCCCACGCGCCCAGTTCCGGCTTGTCGCGGCAGCTCAACAATAACACATGGAGACAATATAATCTTTCACTATAGTTTACCTCGTAGATAGCTTAGTGCGATGTTCAGTTTTTCTGTAGTTATCTGAAAAATAAAAAACAAACATACGGCATCTACAATGTACAGAAATATATTTTATTATCCTGGTTTCATTGCATAATTATTAACGGTGCAATTGTTAAAATTGAATACAGATCCTCAAGTGAAGGCTAAAGATGAACCCCTCAACAAGTTATCCTCACTAACACTTTTTGAACTGCACCATTTCTTACAACATAAATATTCTTTGTCATCAATTGCAGATGACTTTTGTGGCAGCAATTAAGATTAGTAATTCAAGCTGCTTCTCGAATTTCTTCAGGTATAAAGCTTTCGTCGCCTGAATCACTCATTTTGACATGCAGTTTACCATTTGTTATTTTCGCCTCTCCATAGTTACGCTTCTTCTCTATTCAAAGCCTCCAATATCATTTTACACCTAGTAAAAATATTAGTTCTAAATCTTCGGTAAAACAATTTTTAATATTTTTATAACTCGTAATTCAAGTCGATTGTTTTCTTAGGTAACGGATGAAATTACGTATGAGACTAGCGAGGTTTGATGTTTATCATGCTTTCGGCGCTAACGACTCGGGCGTCAATTTTTTCCCGCGCTAATAAACATCAACTTACCTCTCAAGTCCTATAGAGAACTATTCCTAGAGCAACAGGTTTTCTGTGTTAATAGAAATGAAATAGATGCATAAGCCAGTGAGAAAGGAATGTGTTCTCTCTTGGATTCTACAAATTACACAATCAAATCAAGACACATGAGACATATCTGAAGTGTTTCACATACATCCACTGACGATATCTCATTTGCACGCCCTACGTGGGTTTAATGCACAGTGGCCTAGTCTGTCTCCCTCTCGTGGGAGACATCTACAAAGGCAAGAATGATGAGGGAGAAATTACGGGAATAGCACTGGGAAAACAAGAATATCCAGAAGTACAATACTCAACTAAAAGGAAATGAGTATATGTCCAATGAAGGATATTAAACCATCTCTAGATAAGCAGCTCTGTTGTCTTCCTCTCCACATCCTACAACGTCATGGGACTAATTATAGTTAATATTTAATTAAGTTGTTGTGGAACGTGGCTATATAGTATATTTGTTCTTGTTCCTTTCTGCCTGCAACAAAACAAAACATAACGCAAGAATATAATTAACTATTACGTTTCCAGAATGAAATGTAACTCAAAAGCATCAATATTTCTGTATTTGCGATTTTAGATATTTCGTTCCCATTCGTTTCGCCTTCGTATTACGATACACAGGAATGGAAAGCAGCACTCGTAAAGCATTCATAGCGTTCTTATTTCGTCTTGAGGTTTCACTTTCACTACTGCAAAATAAAGTATAATGCAAGAACGTATATTTATCCATTCATTTGTGCTACAACACAGCAATGCTCCATTTACAGTAATATAAATATAAAATACAACAAAAAAGAAAATGCAAAATGTAATACAAAAAATAATAATAAAGACATACAAACTTAAATACAATATAAAAAGCAACATGAAAAAGAATACAAAAGAGACTAACACCAAAACTAAAGAATATATAATTAAGGACAGGGCATTGGAGACTGTCATAATAAAACCTATAGCGTAAATAACGCAACTGAAAGTCACATGCGGTTAATTCCTGTATGTAATTTTGTTCCTTAAATTAATTATAGGGGAACTATGATCCAGTCCTGTTTTAGACAAGAGTTCATTGTATTTGGTACATAATCTTAAAATAGGGGAATTTTTATGCAATGATACTCTTTCTGCTCCAAACTGAAGTAATTAAAGGTTTCTGCAATTTGTAATACTGGCATTAAAACTTATTTGATAAAGTAATTTTTCGCTACGTACCAGGCCATTATAAATTTATACAGGAATTCCTACAATCAGAGAGTGAAATTATTGTAAATTCCTTTAGCAATTGTAGATACGGAATGCACTGATATGTGAATACGCCGTGGGTTTTGTAGTATAAACATCTCAAATCCTCTTTTTTTATTTTAATTTTCTCCAACTGACTTATAACGTTTAAACATAGGTGACCATACAACTGAGGCACATTCCAGGTTACTTCCAACAAGGCTTTACTTTATTTCATTTAAATGTATTTCCCATTTATAACGTCCTAAAGTGTCATATTAACGATAAATAAATCATGAGATATCCATAGAGAAGGAAACAATCCAAGAACAGATTTAATCATGTATAGATTTATAAAAGTAATAAAAATAAAAAAGTGATTGCGATGCCCTCAGATTTGAGATTTTGTTTCACTTTTGTCACTGGGTTCCCAGATTACTACAGAAAGAAATGTAATACAGGGACATTATTTTAGAAAAAAAAAAAACTATTAGCTATAGAGTCTGGGATTTTATTTCCAGAGAACTTACCTAAACAGCTGCCGAGGACAAGTGAAATATCTTAGAAGATTTTGGCAAGGAGTGGAATATCTTTCTACCTTGTAATGCTTTTGTTTGTTGAAAATAAAAGAAGGTGAATGCGTTGCGTAGGGGGTGCGTAGGAGTTTGCTTGTGTACTTTTATATTTAGTTAATAACCAGTTTCATTATGACTTCAGAACTTCATCCCCTTACAATAGGTTCGAGCTCGGAACCCCTTGAATGTGTCTCTCGTAGGTTACAACAACCACAGAGCTGTGTAACTGTGTTCTTTTACAACTGCAATGTGCTTGTATTCAAGTATGAAGACTTTGTTAACCATTTTAAATATTTTAGTAATAGATCATCAGTAACTTTCCCCTTACTTCCTTCGAGAGCTGCGGAACGACTTTTTGATGACCCGTTACTTTATGAATAAAATTAAGTGTTTTGTAGAAGGAGGAGTTAGGATTTTCAGTGGTGAAAATAGTCAAAATCTGTAATATTGAGAATACGCTACGAGATTAAAGCTTTGGAAATGCTTAAACTTAAAAGTATATTATTTGTTAACGTTTAGAAAAAAATTCGGTGTACTACGAAGTTACAGCGCTAAAAAGCCTGCGGGAGAAATGTGCATTTTCCATCGTATGCATGTACCTATATCAGCAATTAAAAACAAATTAAAAATGTGGTTTATTTCCTCGCTGTCTGCTCATAGGTAGATTACTTCGTTAGCAACAGTTAATGACTGCTGTCGGTGTTTGCACAACTTCCCCTCCCGAGTTTTGACGGCAGTATCGCGGGGTGGAAATGTCAAGCGTAGGCGTAGGGTTGGTCGCGGAAATCGATTTGCCAGTTAGGTCCACATTTGAAGGTGCGAGCATTTCTTCTTTGAGAGCACTGAAATAAGATAATGCACGTTTTTGTACCTCCGTGAGTTGAGGAAGTAAATTGTCACTTTTACTCAGAAATAATGGCACCTTGACAGTGGCCACGCCTTCTGCTGGGGGTAACACCTGGCTGCCAATCGATTTCAACTGGATCGGTGTATTAAGGGGTAGAATTTATTGCCACATCGTGTAATTCTTAACCTTGGGCTTTATAGCAACTGTATACTGGCAAAGTAAAGTTGGAAATCCATAATGTTATACCCATAGAACTTTCTCTGCTAGCTGTCATTTATTTTTATACAGCTTACATACATTTTTTATGAAAGATCATTACTTTCTCTAGTGTTTATTCTTAGCAAGTACAGAAAGCACTGCATTACATACAGAAATTCGATATCTAGATTTTAACACATAGCGGAACTGGAATAAGCTCAGGACCCTAAGGAAATATCAGAAATCTGGTTTATGAACAATGGAATGTTTTATAGCAAATGCCTATATCAACAATTCAATGTTTTGTTTCATATTGCATTTAACGAGAATGACAATACACTTTACAAAATACGGTTTTGCCCCGAGCAGTATTAGACGTTTCAAAGACATGGTGCGTATGTGTACAGGTCCAGTTCATCATCTTTCCATCCCATGAAGTCTTTATGGGCGATCAGGCATCTCACTCAACCATCCGTTCTTTTTGTAAATGCATGCGATTCTTTACAACGAAGATTGGAATCATCCAGCAATTCAGTTTGAGTCACTAAACGAATTACTAATTTCAGGGACTTAATATATTTTTGTGCAGAACAATATTCTACGTACTTGCCCTGTTTTCAGGTTACTTGCTGCTTCCCTTTTAGAGGAGACAGTTTCTTTAAGCAGAATCAGTTATTATAACGGTATTTTATCTTGATCGTTTGGAAACTGGTCGCTGATGTCGGAATTGGGACACGAAAAAGGAAAAACATTTTGGCAATTCGTTTTACGAATGTAAATCCGTGGCATATTGACAACCTAACCTAGAATAATATAAGAGGTGTGAAACTACACTAAACATTATATACATTTTTATTACAATAGTCAATTGGCTTCTTTGAATCAATGACAATATATCTAAGCGCATCTGGACTTAGCAGATTCTGCCCAAGCGGCCTTGCCAACATTGCCATATTTTAAAATATTATGGATTATTTTCGAAATACAGCCAACAAAGAACTTTAAAAGTATGCATTTAAAAGCTCAACTATAGTGCGATACATATAACCATTTCAATAGGCCATAATTTTTTAACCAAAAATATGACACACGTGCAACTTTGCGAGAATATAATACACAATTTGGGATATTACATTACATTATTTACATCTCAGAGAAAATTTTGAAAGTGTCCTCCACCAGCATCTATACATGTTTGGACTCGTCTCACCATATTCTCTGAACTTTTACGGAGATGATATCGAATTGAGGGAAGGTTATATGCAGCAAGATGGAGCAACGTGCCATACATTTAGTACGACAGAGCTGTCCAGTGTCGCCGACACTTTAATATACTAGGATATATCTCTGAACAAAGCGATCGTCGAATGGCAGTATGAGCTTAAACACAATTTTAAGATTAACAAAATAATTTGTAACACTGTTCCATCTGCTGATGACCAAGTTATTCTGGCAGAAAATGAAAACATAACGAAAACTAAAGTAATGGCATCCCTGAGAAAGTACCGGAAAAGGTAAAAAAATACGAGGGTTGTTCAATAAAGAATGATCACATTTTTTTTTTTTTTTTTTTTGACAACGTACCTTTACTCATCCTCAGTGTTGATTGTCCTTCTCAAAATAGTCTCCCCTGAATGCGATGCACTTGTCCTAGCGTTTCTGCCAGTCTTCAAAGACATCTTGGAAACCATTTCTGAGAGATCCTTCAAAATCGCCTCCGCAGCCTTCACCACTGCTTCTGATGATGGATAATGCCTCCCACGAAGGCGTTTCTTTAAGTTAGGGAATAGAAAATGGTCACATGTGGCTAAATCCGGACTATAGGGAGGGCGAGGTATGCACTTCACGTTGATTTTTGGAAGATAGTCAGCTAAAACATTGGCAATATGCAGCCGCGCATTATCGTGGTGCAGCATCCAGCCTGCTTCACGGAAATATGGTGTTTTGCGCCTGATATGGACTTGCAATGTTTTCAGGACATCCTTGTAGTATTGTCCAGTTACTGATGTGTGTGCAGGTACAACATACTGATAAACCATTCCATGAATATCAAAGAATGAGATGACCATAGTTTTCCCAGCAGAAGCAACCACTTTTGCTTTTCTGGTGGTTGGTGATGAAGGAGATTTCCACACTGAGCTTTGCTGTTTGCTCTCAGGATCAAAATGATTTCAAGTTTCATTAGCAGTGATTACGTTTGACAGAAACTGCGGATCTTCCTCTAACATCAACTTTAACTGCATGTTACCTCCATTGCAGCGGTAGGCGATACTGAATATGTCTGAACTTGCCTGGTTCTTAAAGGTCGGAACCAGGAGTACCAACAATGAAACTACTACGGCGTGCTTGTTTCACATTAAGATAACAGAATATAATGAGATTTAATTTTAGTGCAAAAATTATGTCAGTAAAAAAGTTATGACCATTCTTTATTGAACAGCCCTCATAATAACGATCGAAAGTAAAACAGTAGAAGAGGTTCAACATTTCATTTATTTAATTTTTTTAGATTCAATTATTTATTATATTGTTATTTATTTCAATTATTTAGTTTGACTATGACAAAAATTTGAAAATGTATGAACTTCAAACTCTATGTGGGACTAGTAGAAGAACGCTAAAGAATAAAAAAAGACAGAAAAAAGAAGCGATGCTAAAATTTTATAAGAAGGCAATACCCATCTTTACTTATGGCTCAGAAATTTGGGTTATAAAAGGAACGAAGGAAGAGTGATAGAAACAGTAGACATGAAATTTCTTAGATATGTTATTGGATATTTCCTCATACACCATATGAGGAGCGAAGTTCTCAGATAAGTTAAACGGTAAAATTAAGAATTACGAACAAAATTGGCACCACTACAATGCAGAACAAAAGACCGGCAAAAGAGGCAATGCAATATAAACCCACAAAAACTAGAGATGTTGGAAGACCAGGAGGCCGATGGGAGGACGACTTCCGAGCCGGAACAGGTCAAATTGGCCTATCATGATGAAGATGTGGCACAAGGTAAAATTGCAGTGATAGTAAGGAAACAGCGTGGGAAAATTTTTGCATGTTAGCCTTCAAGTGTACATAACCCATAGGGTAATTACTTCATAACAGTTGCACCTGCGCAGAATGACCTTTAAACGACAACTCAAGATGTGCTATAAACCATGTTAGCACATCTCATCCAGTTTAGATTAGCAGCTGGCAGATATAAATGCCGTGGATTTAAATAACCGACTAGCAATAATCTCGCAAAAGTTCAGTGTTAAGTAATCTCATACAACTGCCGCCACTGTTTCAAGTCCTTTCTTTAAGGATAATTTAAAGCGTGCCGTTGAATCGCCTGGAATGTATGAACGTAACGAATAAGGTCAAAAGACGTTCTGGAACGACGAAGTCCCTAGAGGAATAGGTCGCACGTGCGAATATTTCCACGGAATTTCAAGGCTTCAGATGCGTAGAATTCCAGCTTCCCGGTCTCTGTGCTATTAATTCCAGGCAGCTCAATAATCCTCCGAGAGCTTTGAACTTCGTACTTTTGAGATCTCCTAATATAGCCGGCCATGTTTAAAACAAAGTAGATGAACACACAATAATATTCATTAAAACCTAGATTATAAGGAACTGCTTACTGTACTGCAGGAAAATAAAAGTAACTAGGGAAATAAATTAGTATCGGAAGTAACATATGATAAAATTTTCGTCATACATGGACAACATTATTATATAAAACATCGTTCAGTTCTCATAAGCATTATATTCCCTGAAGCCAGCAACAATAAGATCGTTCAGCATGGCCTAATAGAGCGAAAGTAAATATCAACAACCAGGAGCCCGCCTCGGTAGCTTAGATGGTAGCGTGTCTGCCTCACCTTCAAGAGGTCCCGAGTTGGAATCTCGGTCAGGGTGAGATACCTGGATAAGGTTTTTCCAGGATTTTCCCTTATCCTTAAAGACGAATGTCGGGTAGCTCTAAGCTTTATGGATCCTGGACACATTTGAGTATCATTTCAACCATATGACTTAACGTTGGAGGACGTATAATTAAATAAAAAAATCGGAAGAGATCGGATTGACGCCTTGTGATTGAAAGTTAATTGTTCTTTCATACTGGCCGTGTGTAGGCTAAATTATGGAAAGGTAGAGTCAGACTGAAAAATTCAATGCTATACCCGGGATTTGAACCACGGATCTTCTGGTTGCCGTCCAGCCGCAGTGGTTAACTATAAAGCCGGGGCCTTAAAGTACTTACATGTTGCAAGCCGCCATTAAGGTAGTTGTCTCATGTGTTTATGAGAACTCCTAAGTGGTTTACCGGGAAAAACACGAGTCAGTTGGAGAATTTAATATCATGTCGGCACGTTAGCCATAGTAGCTCAAGGGTTAGAGCGGCTGGACGGCAACCAGAAGATCCGTGGTTCAAATCCCGGCTATGGCATTGAACTTTTCAGTCTGACTCTACCAATCCAGGATTGTGATTGGTTAAAATATTTAAATGTTAAAGCTCAAACATTTTCTACCTGCAGTAGGTAGCACATGATGTTTCGTCGTTTTGTTTTAAATCATAATCCGTTTGTTTTTCAATTGTTTTATTGTACTGTACATGAACGGCAAAGTTCATATTCGCATCCCAATGTTATATGTATTGCCGGCGGTGGGCGGTGACCTTTCATTCCTTTACGGACCAATATTCCCACACACACACTTATAGCATGCTTTGCTCTCTGTTGCATACCGCCTACCTAGGAGAGAGCAAATATTGCATTCCACACAAAAACTCGATAACGAGGTTCTATTGAAAGAATGCCTTTTGGGTTCTCCGGAATATTTGTGGTAAAAGGGTACACCCATGCATGCATTTCTTTGGGAAGGGGTGAGTGTAAGAACAGAATAACCACAAAAAGTTTCGATATATATATCAGAATTAATATTTTAACATGCCATCCTGTAAGACACCTTTTCATAGTAATTCAGCAAAAGCAAACAGTATTTCTGCACATAAAAACTGATTATACACATAATAACTATATTAAAACCTAGTTAACCCGGGCCATTTTTGAAAAACGAATGTTGTTTATCGTAGTAAATCAAGACTTGTTTTACAGAGGATAATTTGCTATTCTAAGTAGATAGGTACATTACTCGAATTCTCTTCCTAGCGGGATAATTTATTGCATTCACCCTACCTGCTTGGGATCAGGTTGGAAGAGAAACTTTGATAAAGTCATGGAAAAAGTTGTGCCTTTCTGTGTGTGTGTGTGTGTGTGTGTGTGTGTGTGTGTGTGTGTGTGTGTGTGTGTGTGTGTGTGTGTGTGTGTGTGTGTGTGTGTGTGTGTGTGTGTGTGTGTGTGTGTGTGTGTGTGTGTGTGTGTGTGTGTGTGTGTGTGTGTGTGTGTGTGTGTGTGTGTGTGTGTGTGTGTGTGTGTGTGTGTGTGTGTGTGTGTGTGTGTGTGTGTGTGTGTGTGTGTGTGTGTGTGTGTGTGTGTGTGTGTGTGTGTGTGTGTGTGTGTGTGTGTGTGTGTGTGTGTGTGTGTGTGTGTGTGTGTGTGTGTGTGTGTGTGTGTGTGTGTGTGTGTGTGTGTGTGTGTGTGTGTGTGTGTGTGTGTGTGTGTGTGTGTGTGTGTGTGTGTGTGTGTGTGTGTGTGTGTGTGTGTGTGTGTGTGTGTGTGTGTGTGTGTGTGTGTGTGTGTGTGTGTGTGTGTGTGTGTGTGTGTGTGTGTGTGTGTGTGTGTGTGTGTGTGTGTGTGTGTGTGTGTGTGTGTGTGTGTGTGTGTGTGTGTGTGTGTGTGTGTGTGTGTGTGTGTGTGTGTGTGTGTGTGTGTGTGTGTGTGTGTGTGTGTGTGTGTGTGTGTGTGTGTGTGTGTGTGTGTGTGTGTGTGTGTGTGTGTGTGTGTGTGTGTGTGTGTGTGTGTGTGTGTGTGTGTGTGTGTGTGTGTGTGTGTGTGTGTGTGTGTGTGTGTGTGTGTGTGTGTGTGTGTGTGTGTGTGTGTGTGTGTGTGTGTGTGTGTGTGTGTGTGTGTGTGTGTGTGTGTGTGTGTGTGTGTGTGTGTGTGTGTGTGTGTGTGTGTGTGTGTGTGTGTGTGTGTGTGTGTGTGTGACTTGCCAGAAAACATTATTGAAGAGGAAAAGTTAACTGGAAGATTTCGTAGGTATTTTTAAAAATATCTATGGCTGCTTCGATGTCGATGAAGAAGACACTGACGATGGAGGTTATAAACTGATTACAGAGAAAGGCATTGTTGCATCTGAAGATGGAAATGAAGAGTAATCAGATTGAGACGGTGTTGATGAACCAGTTGTGGTCATAACCCACGCACAATCAGCAGCACGCGTAGAGACATTGATGCTTCATTTCGAGGGTTAAGCCGAAATATTGCCAAATGAACTTCTAATATTAAAGCGGATGCGTGATCTTACTGCTTGTAAACGATACACTAAACAGACAGCAGAATGGTATTGCCTTTTTTTAATACCAACCAGTTAGTAGCTATATTGAGTCAGTACAAATACCTAGGCCATTACAGGACATATAAAGTATGTATTTTAGTTGAAATTTTGGTGATAGTAATTTCTAAACTCCATTAAAAATATTTCGGTAATGTACATGTTTTTATAGTTTTTCCATCGTTCTCTGGATGACCCGGATTTTCGTTAAATCGGATCGACCTGATCCCAGTTGATCCGGGTAAACGACATTGTACTGTATACTTATTTTATTGAAACGACATATATTTTTTCCTTTTCTACCTCATACCTAGCATAAGTGAGGTAATAGATATCCTCTAAATAATTAAATTAAAAGCAATTTAGAGAAAGATCGCTTTCGGAAGCGTATGTCTCTCTCTCTCATTGTGTGTGTGTGTGTGTGTGTGTGTGTGTGTGTGTGTGTGTGTGTGTGTGCGCGCGCGCGCGTGTGATTGAACACTGTATCTGAAAAGCTAACCTTAGTATTTAAATTCAGCGCCTATCAAGCATGCCAAATGAAGGTGTTAAAGACGCTGGATATTGTTTTACATTATTTATACGAGTTTCAGAACGACCCGTTCACCAAACAGCCCGTAGCCCGCAGTACGCCCGCGTTCGCCAGTCAGTAGGCTTGGGAACTAGCTTGCTGGATGTTTTAGGGGACGACCCAGTGGCCGTGGTTAAGTCACTGCGGTTTGTAGCCGAAATCGATTTTAATAAACAAGTCTGACTTGCTTTTTATGACTGTTATTTTTAGAGATTTTAACTTATTAGTCTTTGGATGGTTTTTTATGTACTTTTAACAGTGGAGTGATTTTATTTTATTTTACCTTTTTAGCCTAATTTGTGTAGCTTTTAGGTTTTAGTCTTGACTTCGGGCCCAAATGACCTTGCTGTCGACGGGCCCTAAAACACCACACACTCACTCACTCACTCACTCACTCACTCACTCACTCACTCACTCACTCACTCACTCACTCACTCACTAACAGCCCGTATCCTTACTGAGTACATTATATTTTCTTTTCTATGAATAGGTATCTGCAAACTCTGCATCTTTCGAATGCAAGCCTCACACTTTGCGATGGTCATCTCACACAGTACTGTTGCTATCGCAGGCAAACAATGACTATATGCTGTCTTTTTCCATCAAGATTCATTGCACATTCAGTTATCAAACATTCCTACTATTATCTCTTGGTTGCTGACGAGACGTTGCCGAGGTAAGAAGTGTCGCGGCTGTGCTTAAGTGCGGGAAAACATGGGTGTGCAACTGGAGGTGTATAAGGCCAGAAGGGCGTTTTTTGCACCAAGAAATGTACGGTAAAGAACAAAATTGTTACAGATGGAACGAGAGATGCTACATGGACCATTTTGGTTGTGATGATACTTATAGTGATTGGAGTAGTTGAGCTAAACCCTGGACCCGAAACGAAGATGACAATGGAAATTCTGGAGGAGATACTGAAAAGGATGGAGAAACTGGACAAAATAGAGGTGTTAGAGAAGAAAATAGAATGGAGGGAATGGAGAAACGAATTGAAGGAAAAATAGTTGAAAAGATTTCGGAGATGAACGTATTGTTTAAACGGAAAAACGATGAAACAGAGAAAGAACTAAGAGAATGTGACCCGGAGAATGGAGGCAATCGAAAGAGCGGAGTACAGAAGAAGAAAACAAAATCTTGGCATGAAAGAAAATCGAGACGCCAGGACCTGGGAGCAGATAGAGGAGCTTCTCCGAGAAAAGCTGGGAATTACACTAGCGGGATGGGAGATCGTGGACACGCACAGGATTGGAAGAGTGGGAAGAGGACCAAGACTGTGAAATTGGCTACGACGAAGTTGAAATGGATAATACTACAAAAGGCGAGTAAACTATCTCTTAGCGTTGCCTACATTATAACTTGACAAACGGCGAAGAACTCATTTCAAAAACATCGCATTAACTCTACAGATAGATATAGTCAATCTGATCGACCCAAAACATGGCGACTTACTATGCTGTAAGTACTTTAAGGCCCGGACTTTATAGTTCGGACCACTATTAGTTCGGACCACTATTACGTACAATTAATGGAAATTAATTGTTCTTTCACTTCAATGCCATAGCCGGGATTTGAACCACGGATCTTCTGGTCTCCGTCCAGACGTTCTAAACCATTGAGCTACTATGGCCAACGTGCCAACATGACATTGAATTCTCCAACTGACTCGTGTTTTTTTGCGGTAAACCACTAGGAGCTCTCATAAACACATGAGACAACTACTTTAATGGCGACTTACTATGCTGTAAGTACTTTAAGGCCCGGACTTTATAGTTCGGACCACTATTACGTACAATTAATGGAAATTAATTGTTCTTTCACACTAGCCGTGTGCAGGACACACTATGAAAGGGTAGAGCCAGACTGAAAAATTCAATGCCATAGCCGCGATTTGAACCACGGACCTTCTCGTCTCCGTCCAGCCGCTGTAAACCATTGAGCTACTATGGCCAACGAGTCAGTTGGAGAATTTAATGTCATGTTGGTACGTGGGCCATAGTAGCTCAATGGTTTAGAGTGGCTGGACGGAGACCAGAAGATCCGTGGTTCAAATCCCGGCTATGGCATTGAATTTTTCAGTCTGTCTCTACCCTTTCATAGTGCGTCCTACACACGTCTAGTGTGAAAGAACAATTAATTTACAAACGATTATAATTTGGATAAATTTTCTGTTTGTATCAGTGAACTGTTTTAACAAGTAACTATTCCTACTTTTTGCTTTAGGTCGTTTATTCAATATGACTGTATAATAATAAAAAATATAGTTATAATGTATAGATGACGTAACTTTGCATTGACAGTTGAGAAAAAGATTCAAATCGGTTGTTGTAGGTCAGTCAAAGCGAAACACTGGGCTTGTTTTAATAACTTAAGGAGACCGTACGTGGAATATGTGGTTGATAAAGGGAGATTTCCTATAGGTTTCCAGTTTCCTTCGCCATTCATTCCTCAACTGCTCTCTAATCACCTTTCCTGATCAAACAAACCTGGATTATCCTCTTTGCTTGTCGACAGGCATCTGATCCAAAGGGCTGTTTCGCAATTCCAGAGAGAGGTTGAAGTCCTCCACATGCATGGAGTAAGCAAAATACATTATTCAGTCACGTATCTCGACCTCTTACGTGAAAACTGCTGTAATCTGGTGGTTAGAATCCAAATTCAGAGATGAGGGATCTATTCCCACTGGAGGATGGACATTTTTCTTTAGCCTGAATAGTTTCCTATCCTCCCTTGAATCAGGAAGTACAGAAGAGAGCAGTAAACGTGTGTGAATTTAGACTAATCAACTCTTCAAATATTACCTTTCGGCAATCCAGAACGTTCCACTGTCTCTGCCTTCATTCATTTACGAAGTTTTAAGTGGAGAGTGCAGTTCAATTTTGCGAGTTTGATTCGTCGTGTTTTGTGAAGTGACTAATATGGTGTGTGTGTGTGTGTGTGTGTGTGTGTGTGTGTGTGTGTGTGTGCGCGCGTGCGTGCGCGCGTGCGCGTGTGTGTGTGTGTGTGTGTGTGTGTGTGTGTGTGTGTGTCTCTCTCAGGTGTAATGTGGTTCACTGCACTGAGTGCCTAAAGCAATCAATAGTGTTTCGCAGCAACTGGTATTATAGTTTGATACAGTACAGTGAGGAATTCAATCTACCTATCACACGAGAAGCAATTCAATCGATATAATGAAAAGGTCATTTTTCTTGGTGATTGCACAGTAAGTCACTACAGGAATTTTCAAATTCCTAGCTTGGGAATGTGGAAGCTTTATTTAAAGCAATTTAATGCTTTTTAAATATCAATATGATATGCTTATACATTATGTGCCATTTGCAGGCTACTCCTAGGAATCTCAAAATATAAGTATTCATTTTTTGAGAACATGAGCGTATTTACAAAAACATACTACGTAAATAATTTGACTTGGGGGATTTTCTTGAAAATGGTGTCGTATCCTTTGAACGTACTGAATTTGTATATCTGCAACTTTTGCTGGTTATCGAACACTTGATTTTTTGAATAAGTAGAGTCAGACTGAAGAATTCAATGCTGTAGCTGGTATTTGAACCACGGATCCTCTGGTCTCTGTGCTCTTAAACATTGAGCTACCATGGCCGACTTACCAACGTGACAATAAATTCTCCAACTGACTCGTAATTTTTCCGGTAAACCAGGCGTTCTCATAAACAATGAGATACGCAGTTGACGAACTACCAATTTTTTAAATTTACGTCCAACATTTTTTATTTTATAATTTACGTCCTCCAACCTTAAGTCATATCGGACGATGAATTAAATGGGTGAAATGGTGCTCAAATGTGTCCGGAGTCCATGGAGCTTACAATTATCGGACATTCGTCTATCAGGATAAGGGAAAGCCCCCGAATAGCTCTAACAGAGATTCAAACTTGGGACCTCTTGAACGTGAGGCACACACGCTACCATCTACGCTACCGTGGCGGGCATGTCCTCCAACGTTAAGTCATATCGGACAATGAATGAAATGTGTGAAATGATGCTAAATGAGTTACCAGACATTCATCTTTCAGGATAAGGAAAAACCAAGGAAAGAAATCTTATCTAGATAACACACCCTCACCAAGATTCGAATTGTGGACCTCTTGAACCTGAGGCAGACACGCTACCACTTACGCTGCAGAGGCGGGCTCTCCCATTCATTCTTTCTTTCAACTCCTCTTTCTTTTAAATGTAAACAGTCTGCAGACGTTTTTCTAAAACTGTATTTATTGCTCTTTCTCCAGGTGATATATACACATCTGTACTTCTGGTGAAATTATAATGTTTGTATCGAATGCAACACCTAATCGATAGAGGACATAGTAACCTCTAATGTGAATGAATCACAATGAAATGGCAAACAGTAGCGAAGGTCAATGTGACATATTTTTTGCATAATTACCCCACAAGGTTATTGTGTTAATTATTCATTGCAGACTTTGAAGTTATCATTTGCAGTTTATCTTAAAACACACGACTGTCTGGTACATCTCATTACAGATAACTCTGTTTGGTTTTGCATGAGATATTACTTCCTCTGTCCAGCTACTTGTTATTTCTATTCCTGTTATGTACGAAGTTTGAACAAAGATTCCTTGTGCTGAGCTTAGGCGAGAGAGTTAGACCACTTTTGCGAGATATGGCAGCTGTTTTAGAGCAGGTCAAATTTTCCAGCAACTGCTGGAGGTAAGTATTTTAGTGCGCATCTGCCGCGACACAGTTTTGCAGTTCCCTCTCACAATGGAGAGAGCCAGCGTTACTGGTTACTATGGTTATGTTTTAATTATTCTATGTAATGTATACACCAGGTGAGTCAGCCCCTTATTTTTTTGGAAGGTAGGCCACTCATCAAATGGCTGTGTGTAATCCAGTTTTGCGCTTACTTAACTGTATTCCTTGATGTTCTTAGAAAGAAGAATGCGCAAAATTCAGAGGAATGGCAGTTTAAGGGACAAAACGCACTGCTCGCTAAAGTACATCTCAAAAACATACGACTCATTTACTGAGAGCGAATTCCGGTTACCAGGCGATTTAACAAACTTGTTATTAGAGTATACATGACAAAGTAATTCAGTACACACCTCGGAAAAAATGCAACTATCACATGAGTACACTAACAAAGTCAGCTAAAAGGAAAATGGCGGATTCTTGTACAGGAGTTGGTTGCAAAAGATTAGAAAAAAGTTAGACACGCCTCATTCATTATAAACGAGTACAGTCAAAACAGAAACATTATTAAACAACGGTTTATTTACATTTTTGCTTAAACTACGTCTCGTGCAACTCAATTAACATGCATAAGAGACTTTGCCATTTATGTAATAATATTAAAACACCCAAAAATAATTGAAAGTATCTTAAAAGGCTAAATCAAGCACGAGAATTCGCGAGGTGGCAAAGGTATAGCACCAGGCATACAAATCATACTACTGAACCCTGAACGTGCTTTCAAGCAAGTCTCGAAATAGCTCAATGGGATAATGACCTCTGCTGTGCTCTAACCCCCCAATGACAGGTTCGCGTCTCGGCATTGTAATTAATTTTTTATGTTCATCAAAACTTGGGAACCCGAATTCACAATAATTGAATTATAAATTTCCTGAGGACGTGCATTACCTAAGAAGGTCATCAGGTCGAGCACTTGCTTCGTTAGAGGAGTCGTGTTCCAGAAATAGAAAAATAGTTCATTCCAGCCTACAAAACATACCAATTTGAAACGTCATTTTTTATAGAACAATACTTATATGTCTGCAAAATTGTGTTTAACTTCCATGTTAAAATCTGCTACTTTAATTTCCTGTAATTTGTTTTCAAATGTGTGTAAATAATTCATACTTCAATTGCACCTACCTATACGCCTGTTTAAATAACTACTTGTAGTTCACCGATAAAGAAGCATTAAACAATACCATAAAATATAAATAAAGTACTTTAAATTAAAATAAAAACAATAACAATTTTCAGAATAATAAAACTGTAAATTGTATTACGTGGTAAACAAATTAGTATGCCTATGCAGAGGATTCGAACCACTTTCGCAGCAGACAGATGACATCGAAGCTTGGCGCTTGTGCTAACTGAGCTATCTAGTAACGTGTCCCAAACATTCCGTCTAACACAATACAAGGGGCGTCCAGAAAGTAAGTTCTGTTTCAATTTATCTCCGCTGCAGCGCTGCGATCGCAGTTCTGCACATGCGCGGTAGACGCTCTATATCAAGGAGAAGAAACGTGCGCCACTGTGAGATCGCTGTCAGCCACGTACGTTTTGTTGTGCTTGTTTACAATGTCGGTGTTGATTGAAAATCCCGCCGCTTGTGAAATCAGATCTGTGATTCGTTTTCTGAATGCTAGGAAAGTGAAACCAATTGAAATTTATCGGCTGTCAAAAGGTGTTGTTCATTCACGACAACGCACGACCACAAACTGCAAATGCGACGAAAAACATCCTACAGGGATTTGGCTGGGACGTGTTTGACCACCCACCGTATATCCCTGACCTCGCTCCTAGCGACTTTCATCTGTTTTTGCATCTCAAATCTTTCCTTGGTGGTCAACACTTCAACAATGTCGAAGAGCTGAAAGAAAATTGTTTCCAACTGGTTGAAGACACAGGCGGCAAACTTCTATGAAGAAAGTATACAAAACCTTGTGCCTGGTTATGGAAAATGCCTGCAAAATTTCGGCAGTTATGGGAAAAGTAGTTTAAGGGTTGTAGAATTTTGTGCAATAAATAATTTTTCTTTATCTGTTTACAATTTAATTTTTTTACCAAACAGAACTTACTTTCTGGACGTACCTCATATTCGCTGGTTCCAGTGAACATTTGAAGACGTCCAAACATCAGCTGTCTAATCACTAATAGGTATTACAGCGATGCGATTACATCTATATTAATACTAATTTCATCGAGTGTTTAACTTCCATATTAAGTACGCGGGTAGAAACTAGTAATGGGGTCGATGTTTTCATGTTGGAGTCTAAAATGCGCATTGCATAAATCTCGAGAATAAGGGGCAGCTGACTCACCTGGTATAGTCAAGGTATAAGCTGTCTAATAGAATGTATCTAAGAGTTACCAGAAAGGAACAGCTACAACATCTAATTGAAGTTGGTAAAGACAAAGATAAAGTTGATTTAAATACTCGAGTAGCTTGCAAATAATCGCAGTTACAACAAATGACCCAATTGTTATTTCCCGAGAACTAGACCTCAAGGTCAGAACACTTGAAGCACGGTTTGTCATATTACAAGAACCAAAATCTAAACGTAATCAGTAGACATAAAGAGCTGTGCTTAAATAAGAAACGATTTTAGTTTGCACTAATTTAATTTGTAGTAAAAAACAATGCGCATATTACAACGGTGACGTTGGATATTATATAAACGTATACAGCTGAACTTCATTTTACAGTAAGAATTTCCCAATCACAATTATCTGAACCTTAGACCAAAGAGTGTAATTTTCTCCTATTCTGAATCGTGCAATAAAATTCAGAGCAAGTTAAGCTGTTCCATGGTTCTGTCCACAGTGCATTTATTAAAGAAAGCACTCTCATTAGTTCTGCCCAGTAATGTAGTCAGGATTTATGCGTTTGGGTGAAAATCTTGAAAATTTAAACAGGAACTTTTGGTCCTTAGATCAGTTATTGATTTAATTGTGCAATAAGTTTGATAATTATATAGACATTTGAGAACAGTAACTAGCTATGTTTGTGGAAGTAAAATTGTAGACTTTGATGTAAAATATTGTAACGAACCTGGGCAGATATAGTACGCGAGAAACACTGCAGTCCCGGGCGACAGTCTATGAAGGGCGGATGTCAGACAATAGAATGGAATGCTAGCTATTTTGCTGTAGAGTTACACAGGTCAATATTCTCCTAGTTTTTCCTTGTGACGCCGTGCTGTGTATATAAGAGGGTAGCAACCACCACTCATTTCTCATTGCCTCATGGCAGTCAAGTATATTCTATGCGTTCGTCTGGTGTGTCCGATGGCTCATTCTCTTAAGATGTGCCGCGTCCAATAAAATGTAAAATGTCCGGACAAAGTGCAGTTATTTGAAGGCCCCCGGGTTCCACACAAGTGTAAGGACAAATTAAAGCAGTTCAGAGATTATCGGATGTTTGTGTTGTGTCAACCCTAACACCCTGAGAACCCCCCCCCCCCCCCCCCGAGGAAGGAGTCCCGACGTCGACCCAGGTACGTGCAGCCGTGAGGCGGAGAGAAAGTACTGTCACAAAATGCAACACTTATGTACATTTCACGAAGCATACGCTGCAAGTTATGATCTTTGCTCCCTCCCAGAAAACATTCCAGATTTACAGTTTATCAAGTAACAAGTCTTCCATTCGTTTTGTGAACTATACCTCTTTGCATTAATTTATACTTCTTCATATTTTGGTTTTGTCTTCAGCAGTATTTAAAAATTTCCCAAGCCAAAATATTTGCCCAATTCATTTCACTAGTATTCTATAATTATTTAATTAAAGATATTGTTTCCTTTTGATATTTCAACCATTTCGTACAAATATGACGTGCCCGGTTAAAGAATGTTACGTCACAAGAACATCCCACACCAACAAAGATAAACCTACAAACTTTCAATTGTCTCTTAAAATTCACCGACTTTTGTCTCTTCATCCCGCACTTTGACTTCTAGATAACATCGTGGATTATTGTGGATTATCCACGTAATTTATGGCATATGACAAACGTAATGGAAGCTTTTTGTAGCACCAGCCAGTAGTCTTGTTAGCTCTTGGTGATGAAAATTGGCTAACAGTGACTGGCAGAGAAGACAGAAATGGCTGAATATGTAGCAGCATATAATATTATTTATGGGGCTTGGCGAGGTAAGTTGGCGTTTATGAGCGACAGAAAAATTCAACGCCGGAGACGTTGGCGTCGAGGGCTTAAATTTCAAGAGCATGATAAACATCAAACTTTGCTTGTCTCAAACGTAATTTTATCCATTACGTAAGAAAAACTGAAACCAGAATAATAAAATATATTTCTACGCATTCTATACGTCGTAGATTTGTTTCTTGCTTTTTAGGTAACTAAAGAAAAATTGAACATCGGACTAAGCCATCTACGAGGTAATCGATAGTCAAAGAGATTATAACATAATGTCTGACACTATATTTGAGTAGGTATTCATGAAGAATGTGTTTTTCTCTTGCAAATGTTAACTTTACTCTTCTGCTTGATCAGATATATTGACTCTGGTAGAGATAATTCGACTCTTTGCAGAGATCATTCATGACTACAGTAAAAGGCCTGCTTTTCAGTAACAAAAGCATGGCATAATGTGTTTTTCTTATATTACATTGTTAATTATTATCACTATTACTACTTCCTTAAGAGTAAGGATATCACTACTTACAGCTAATGGAGAAAGTATTGCATTTCACTTAAAAATTCGATCACAGATTTCACCAGAAATACACTGACACTGCTTAAATAAAACATTATGGGTTAAAAACTCCGAAGAGTGACAGATTTTTAAGCCGGTTCCCAACCGAAAACCGGAAATATATGGAGATTTTTTCTAAAATGTTGATTCTCAAAAACGCTCTAAAATTTTGATAAAATTGCATGATTTTTTTTCTTTTAAAACAGCCTATAAGGTCATCATTATGAATTAATATTACATATTAGGTATACCGGAGACAAAATCTTACCTCATAAAACAAACAAATCTCAAAGTACTGGAAACTTTATGTCCACTAAGGTTCTTACTTCTTTCATATTGTTGTTTTTTTAATTTTCAAAATTCACAGTAAATTCACAAAATTCACCTTAGGGGTACAGCCACTATTCAAGCATTCATTTCTGAGAGGTCGTGCAAGTAACACGAAATTTTGAAGGCATTACAAAAGGGACCACTCACAAAATAATTTGACTAATGTTTTAGAATAAGGATTACTAATGAAGGGATTTGGTACCGAAACTTATGGTTTACTGTACCTAAACCTCAAGTGAAGCATCCCCGGTAGGAAGGATGAGGCGAGAGAAGACAAAGGGCGGCCGAACTAAGGAGTCATGACAGTGCAGAGGGCAGGGTGCCTACTATTTTCCAGTTGGAAGCCCCCTGGCAGGCTAGCATTGTCCGGAAACGGCCTGCAGGTGGAGGAAGTGTTTACCAGAAGCATATCACCCTGCCATGCAGCGCCGAGAGTCCCGCCGATACTTTCTACCCTGAAAGAGACCACCAGATAAGAGATGAAATGATAATGGAGATGAAATGGAGGGACAGTAAATTCGGGGGATGTAATTAACCTTGAGGTTACTAGAGGAACCTCGCTCTGAACATTCGAGCCCCTCCCTGATTGGGAGTTGTTTGGATTGGATTGGACTCGAGGGGGCAGTGGTTCCCGATACCCATGGGTGATCGGGTACGTCTCCGGACGGGGCTGAGGGAAGCCATTAATATTCCCGCGTACTAGCGTGCATAGCTAGTAGGTGTGCTAGATCACCAGGCGGCCCCACCGAGGTCATATCGGTAGCCTTCCCATTTTGGAGTCGGCGCGCGTAAGTGGCGTATCCACTTCCATCCCGTCTTGAGTCCACAGGACCAGATGGGGGGCTTGTTAGGCTCTAGGTCTTGCCCTATGGAAAGCCCCACGTAGGCGCCGGGCGCCCTTTTAAGGCAGCTCGGTAACTCCCTGGTCGAAGGAGGCCCGCTCCTTGGTCCTACTGGTCCAGGACTAATGGGAGTAGAACCTCTGACATTAACGTAACGATGTAATTAACCTAACCCGCATTCGCTTTGGAAAACCCCCCGAAAAACCCTCATGAGGCAGGTTGGCCATAGGAGTCAAACCCGGGCCTCCCGATTGCCAGCCACTGACGAAACCACCTAAGCCATCCCGCTTGAAGATTATTGCGTTAGTCTCTTTTTTGTAGCTACAATAATAAGCTATTACAATAACATAGCTACTAAATAATACATTTTGTAAGACCAGTTTGTAGAAAAGCAAGGAGAGAAAATCATGTCAGCTTGTCTAAATTATGCAAAGTCAATTTCTCTTTAATATTTTATTCACTTTAATTTAATAATGAGAACTGTAAAAAAATAGTTGAATATTTTGAAATGTGCTTCATCATTGCGTAATTATTTAACTGCAAAGGTTGTTGTCACTTCTAGATTTAGTCATAAAAGGCAGAGTCGAGATTTGAGAGCTCAGTCGGTACCTTACACAGAGTTATGAAACGTCACACCACAGTACTCGAGAGTCCAACTTCTCATGAAGTTATGTCGTGCGTATCTCGCGTGATCTCAGCCCACCCTGGACGAACATCAGCTGATTATCGACCACAGGGCACGACTCCTTAGTTGCAAGCCTCGAATCTTGCTACAAAATACAAACAATTGTTGTAAAATAACACATCTTAATCCATGAACTGCAACAATCAAGACGTGGGATAAATGGTGATGGTGAACTTAACTAATCCATTAAATTGCTTAATAAAAGTAATAAAATAAATTAATAACCATCACCAAGTTACTGAAAGGATATCTATGCGGGGTATTTACAGTCTTTAAGAGTTGCCATTGTCGAGGATTCAGTTGTCACTGTAGCACCTTTTGAAAAAAATTGTGCATGGATTTCCCAAATTAGTAACTGAAATACAGCAACTGTCTGTTTTCAAGATTGATTTTTCACTGTCAATAGGTACTCAGGTTTGAGTTTCTCTTAATTTATTTATTTAGTTTTTATTACTTTTTACCTAATGTTAGCCATCAGGAGGGAAAAAAGGAATTTTTTTTCTTCAAATTAGCGTTACCAAGTGTTAACAAAATAGTTAAGCCAATTTCGTACTATTAAGAGATTCCTTCAAAATTTTAAGCGATTTAATATTAAATAAAACGTTTCACCTCTTTACTCTATTAACAAGCATAAATTTGTTTCAAAATTAAACTTTAAACTTATTTGTAAATTTCCTTTTATGGACCTATTTAGACCAAGGGCAAGTCACAAACATCTTTGGCTAATACCAAATATAAGAGAATCGATGTTGGTAGTCGCTTTAATTGTTGGAAATTAGTTCCGTGATGGAATAATACTAATTAAGAATCAATGTTTAATGGAATTTTATTGAAAGAACAGGACATATCTATACCAGAAAATTACTGAATGAATAGAAGTAGCTGCAGCTATAAATTTACATTTCATTACGGAATGGTTAAAACTACAATAAATATTATGCTTGAAATGAAGGCCTAGTGATTGTATTTTATTGATACAGTAGTTAAACTATTTTATCCATTCTTAATATTAATGTGTTACTTTTGTAAGTTAATGTATACTATTTAAATACAATTTTACATGTAAGTGTTGGAAAATAGTTGTTTATTGGACTTGCGAGGTATGTTCTGTTTATTAGGGAGTGAAAAAAATTTAAAGGCCGAGACGTTAGCGCTGAGTATGATAAACATCAAACCTCTCTAATCCCACACGTAATTGTTTCCGTTACCCAAGAAAAAATCGACTTGAATTATGAATTATAAAAAATATTGAAAATTTTTTGACAAAAGATTTAGACTCGATGTTTTTACTAGGTGCGATATCTGAGCAACAAAAGGGGAAGGGTACATATGATATTTATTGATCTAGAAAAGGCATTTGATTCTATTAATAGAGAAGCATTGTGGACAAAATTAAGCAGTAAGGGGATAAGTCATGCATTTATAGAAGTAATTAAGATGATATACCAAGAGAATGAGTTGTGTATAAAACTACCAGGCAACAAAGTAACTAAATCTATATCGAGTAAGACAGGAGTAAGGCAGGGATTTAAACTTAGTCCAGTATTATTTAACCTTTATATCGATGGAATTTTAGAGAAGATAGTAAGTTGTAGAGTACATTCACCAGTTATTAATAATAAAGAAATCCTGGGGCTACTGATTGCAGATGACTAGTAGTTGAGTCCATACCAAGTGGAGGGCTGAGAAGAGCAATCGAGGCAGCCAATTCTTATTGCAATAAATGGGGTTTGAAAGCGAATGAAAAAAAATATTATGGTCTTCAAAAAGGGATACAGGTTGCATAAGGATGAGAAATGGGAGGTTAATGGAAGAGAAATAGAAGTAGTAAGGAGATTTGATTATTTGGGGACAAGGTTGAGTTCAGATGGTAGCTGGAAAGAACAAAAAAAGTATTTTGTCTGTGGCAAAAGGTAAAATGGCCATGAGGGTGATAAGATCATGCTACAGTAAACTGCCAGATATAAATGTCAAATGGTCGGAGAGGATTTATACAGCAATAGTAGAAAATAGAATGTTACATGGATTATAGGTTTGGGGAGTAGATGAGGCTTGGAGAGAGACTGATAGAGTGCATAGATCCTTTTGTAAATATATACTGGGATTACCGATAGCATCACCTAATGGGGCAGCACAATTGGAACTAGGCAGGCATTCTACTAAAATTAAAATCTTGTCAAGGGCAATGAAATATTTATACAGAATCACTAACTTGGAAGATGGCAATATTACTAAAGAATGTTTTCATATTCCAAAGAGAAGTAGCTGGGGTGGGTCTTGGGCGCATAAAATGAATGAGGTGTTGAAGCAGATAGATATGGATCATTCTTGGATAAATGCAGAGTATGGGTATAGAGGCTTCTGGAAAGAAGTTAAGCTACGATTAGAAGATATTGACAGACAAGACATTTTCACCAATACAAGTGACAAAAGCTCACTGAGATTATATAGAGAAATAAAAACAACCTGTGGGAGGGAAGGATATATAGATATATGTAGTAAGTTAGGGCGAGAAGGTTTTGCTTGGGCGAGAACAGAGTGGGGAACTTGAAAGATATAGGTAAAGAGAGGGAGCTAGATAAATGTGTATTGTTTGGAGAAGAAAATGCAGGTTTCCATTGTATATTAAATTGTAGTCAAACAAAGATATGGAGAGAGCAGGCTTGGCTACGTAAATGGGACAATTTGGGGAGTGAAGTAGTAATTAGAAAAATTTGTCAGTAAAAGGGGAAAAGAACAAGAGAAATATAAGGAATTATTTAGGGATAGTTAAAGAGATATGGCTAAGAAAAATTAAGAGAAAAATATAGAGTGGGATAGGTGAAATGGCAAAATGTGTAAAAAGGAGTACAGGGCCTCTAATACACAAAAATCTAGGGTTAGGTGTATGGGGACTGAATTATTAGTCAATGGTGGGCAACATGTTAGGATTTCCAGGATTTAGGAATATATGGCATTTTTCAGTATGGATTTTATAATTGTAATCTTGAGTTTGTATTTCCATTTGATGTTGTAAAAGGAAAGGTGAGAAATAAATTATAAATTACAAATTACTAGGTGCGAGGTGATATTGGAGGCTTTGAGTAGCGAAGAATCATAACTATGGTGATGCAGAAATAACAAATGGTAAACTGTATGTCAAAATGAGCGATTCAGGTGACCAAAGTATTATACCTGAATACGAGAATAATCTTGGATTGCAAATCTTAGTCTGCTGCCACATACTTAATCTGCATTTATGACAAAGAATATTTGTTTTAAGAAATGGTGTAGTTAAAAAATTTACGAGTATTTGCAAGGAACTGATTTTAACACACAAATAAAAGTTGAACATCGTACTAAGCCATCTACGAAGTAATTGATAGTCAAAGAGATTTATAATAGAATGTCTTTGACGCTAAATTACAGTAGACGTTCCTGAAGAATGTTTTGTCTCGTAAATTTTAACTTCATTCTTCTTTTTCACCTGCCACATTGACTCTGGTAGAGATAATTCGACTCTTTACAGAGATTATTCATATCTAACAGTAAACGGCCTACTTTTCAGTAACAAAAGTATCGCGTAATGATGTGTTTTTTTTCTTATGGTGGCGGATAAAATAATGTACAAATGAGTAAACGCACAACTGAACGTTTCTTATGGAATCTACCAGCTCTATTAGATTCATCTACTCAACAGTTCTTACAATCCCTTATTTTCTATCTACTACATGTTAGTCGAGATAAACGTTTCCAGAAATTTCTTATTGCAAATATTTCCCTATAGTTAGATACAATACGAAAAGGGCGATAGAAGGCCGCGCCGTGGCTCAGTGGTTAGACTGCTTGGCTCTCACCAAGGCGGCCCGGGTTCGATTCCAGGCAACCGCAAAGTGAGATTTGTGGTGGACAACACGGCGCTGGGGCGGGTTTTCTCCGGGATCTCCGGTTTCCCCCGCCATCTCATTCCACCGGTGATCCATCTTCATCTCATGTATCATCAGTGTCATCGCCTGCGGTGCCATATGTAGTAAAAGCGGACGTTAAACACTACTAGGGAGATAGACTTAAGTGATCCTAAAATTTGTTAACAGCTGGTCGCTATGTGATAGCTTTAAAGTGTTATTTTCTTTACATGACCAGGACAAAAAAGAAAGGAATAACGACTTCCTATTTGAGAAAAGTATTAAGTATTAGAATATTCAAACCAACAAAGAATATTTCGGAAAGGGTTAGGTGCACAAGAATGTATTTAAAATAGTGTGCTTTCTCAAGAACTAAATCGTTTGTGCAATAAAGATCCTGTCTACCTCTTTCTGCTATCAGTTATGCAGAAGTTATTCACAATAAAGGGGCCTTCAAGTCTAATATCAGGAAATTTAATACATACGTTTCATTTGAAACTAAATTTCATTTTAATTAAATATAGATGGTTTTAAAAACATCAAAATATTCAAATTTCGTAGAGGGGAGAGTCTCTTGAAAATCTTCATGTACAAATCTTGGAAGAATGCTGAAGTTAAATTATCCAGTTCGGTATTTAATCAACTGCTCATTTTTGCAATTACGGTGTTCGCAGACATTTTTCTATACCTCGGAGTCTGAAAACGTGTAATTTCTGGGAAACACAATATCGAATTGGTCAGAATGCGCTACCTTCTATGTACATACGTGGTAGCAAAGATAAAAATACGTGCAAGACGAAAGTAGGTAAACAAATAACTGACACACTGTTGCATCATGTCAAAGGACTTGGCAAGTGGCGTGGTGCGAGCAAATGGAAAGTAACTGCTTTGAATTACCGGTTTTGTTCTCTACAAATATTGATGAACTCCAAGACATATTTGCAATGACGTGTACCTAGTCACACGTATTTGACTCGAAGTGTATTCTCACTGTAGACAAAATAATATTTTTATAAGCAGTCCTTCCGAACGAAGCTCATCTTTCACACGCCTGTAAAGGCATTTCCACGCGTGAGTGCCAAGAGAGGCAAAAATCATGATGCATCATGGAGGCGTATTGATCCAAACTTGGGAAAGTAATTTTAGACCCAGTTTTCCAAAAATAGCCTCACCAGTGTTCTTGAACTTGCGATACAGACCATAAACACCTGAGAGTAATTCTACAACCTTGATAAATATATAAATGCAACAGTCATTCATATGTTGTTTAGTAAACCTATGATATTTCAGATGTTTTGTTTAGTACTTCTTTACTGAATGACCATAGACGAAGTATTGTATTCAATAGAAAAATTCCGTTTCACAGAAAATACACTTTTTCAGATTCCTTGATATCAAAAGAAGCATTTCTGGAACACGAAGATATTTAAGAAAATTCCCCAAACTAAACTGCTTTTAAATGGCATGCTTTTCGAAGATCGATTTCTTAAAAATGTTTAAAGATTTGGATAAAAATAGACTGTTTAACGTAATTTCATGGCAAAGAAAATATATATCTTGATTTTGCCCGCCTCGGTAGCGTGGTGGTAGCGAGTCTGCCTCACGTTCAGGAGGTCCCGAGTTCGAATCTCGGTCAGGGTGAGTTACCTGGATAAGGTTTTTACGGGGTTTTCCCATTTCCTGAAAGACGAATGTCGGGTAACTCTAAGCTCTACGGACCCTGGGCTCATTTGAGCATCATTTCACCCATTCCATTCATCGTCCGATATGATTTAACATTGGAGGACGTAAAATTACAAAAATCTTGATTTTCCTGATAACAGACGATTTTCTTTCGGTTGACTTTTCCATAACTGGCAAACCATAAGGGATAAACAAAATATTACTAAATACGCGTACATCTTATTAAAGCACGATTACATCAAGTAAAATATTTCGTTGACTTGACCATTTTGAGATAACCGTTAATATTATTTTGAGTGCTTCAATAATCTGTTAATTTGGATGTAATCTAAGGAATTACGGAATGATAAGGTTAGTATTATATTTGCTGGTTATCATGCTCTTCCTCTAGTGCCTATACGAAAACAATAATATAACTATTCCTGCAAACAGTTACCTGAATAGTATAGTATATATAGATCGTAAAAAATAAGATTTTGTAAGAATAGTTTTTAGAAGCTAAATAAAAAATGAACTATAGTGAAAAGAGACAACTTTGGGCTTCAATATATTCTTACTGAAATTAATCGTTATTCATTAACATAGAAAATTACTGGAAACAAATTTGATTACAGTTTCACCTCAGTGTACAATTTATCTTCTGAAAGGAAAAGCGAAATGAAACCCTCTAGCATTTTGTCGTTCTATTGAGTTCTAAAATACAGTGCGTTCCACAACCTAGACCATTTCAACAGGCCATAACTTTTGAACCTATAATAGGACACACGCGCAACTTTGGGAGAGTATAATACACAATTGAGAGATTACATTACACTATTTACATCTCAGAGAAGATGTTGGAAGTGTCCTCTACCAGCATCTATACATGTTTGTACTCGTCTCACTATATTCTCTGAAGTTTTACGGAGAGTATCCTCGCCAATGTTACTTATTTCGGTTTGAATGGATTCCTTGAGAACATCAATTGTCTGTGGCCTATTATTGTACACTATTTTTAGATACCCCCACAAGAAAATATTTAGTGAGGTTAGGTCAGGGGATCTGGGGGTCCACAGACATTTTGAGATTATTTGATTATAAAAGAAACTGGTTACAAGTTCCGTGGTGTCATTAGATGTATGACACGTTGTTCCATCTTGCTGGAAATAACCTTCTCTCAATTCGATATAATCTCCGTAAAACTTCAGAGAATAGTGAGACGAGTGCAAACATTTCTGACATTTTCTCTGAGATGTAAATGGTGTAATATAATCTCTAAATTGTCTTATATTCTTCCAAAGCTGCACGTGTGTGCTATTGAAATGGTTCAGGTTTATATGGATCGCACTATATGAGCACAGAGTTGCACATGCTGCAATGAAACTGAGTGTACTGTAACTTAAGGGTAATTTACGAAAACTTCTTGTGCAATCCAGTTATTAGCCTTACACTGCATCATTCCCATCACTTCCTACGGCGACCAGCATCCCACAAATGAACACAATTTTGGGTATTTTATCCTCGTTTATTCTTTCCGTAAGTCCCTTCTAATTATTTATATTTCTTCAATCTTCTCATTTAAATAAGATATCATATCGTATATATTTTTATTTATAATAGGGTCTCTTCTTGTATAGCCGTTCACTCTCCCCAGAAACCTTACTGCAGTAATCTGTATCTTACTTCTATCCCTCTGTCTGAGGATCCAAGATTCACTTCCTTATAATAAAACTGGAATCGCCATGGTCTGATATTTCAATATTGTTTCCTTTCTGGACTTATTTTGTAGAATTTTGTTTACTGTTCCACAAATTTGTTGAAATTTATTAATTTTATATTCCACATCGTTATTTCTGTCTGCAATTACATCACAGCCCGAGTGTTTAAAACTGTAAACCTGTGCCAAACTTTCTACTTCTATGGTTATCTTTGAAAGTACAGGATATTTCCATAGGTGTGCCATTACTTTAGTTTCTCTTGGGATATTTTAAAATTATAATCTTTACTTATTGTATGCAATTAAATTACAACTCTCTGTAGATTTTCTTCCATATTATAAATAATCATAGCATCATCTGCATAAAGTAAAATATTTATTTATATTTTATAACAGGGAATTAGAAGAAGAAATTGAGGCTGGAATTTGGGATGGCAGTTACATTCCTGCTGATTACGGAGTCCCGCATTAGCACCTCCGTCATTAGCGTCATCATAAGCTACCGCACAGTGTGCGAAAGCGGTAAGTTTGGATTCCTTGGCCATGACAATGGACGAGGCCCTGGGCTTGGCACGAAGGGAAGCGGGCGTAGAGCATTTATTACTGAGAGCTGTTGCTGTGCCCGTGAGGGCTTCGATTGTGCAGTCTTCGTACATGTTCGCGTAGGGAGACAGTAATGTCCCACTGCGCTTGGACGTGTTGTTCAACCATGCCGTTGAGCAGTTGGTTGAGGTGAAGGAGCTGGTCGAGTATGGCATCTGTGCGTGTGTGGCTCTCCTCCAGGCGTGCAAGCTTGCACTTCACAGATGATGACTGGTCACTATTACAGAGTTGTCGAAGCTGTTGTAGAAAGTGTAGTCGGGTCTGGAGATCTGTTGTGTTGTAGGTAGAGCGTTGGACGATAGTTGTAATTCTTGCGAGTTGGTCGTGCTGCTCTGTGCCGTGTCCTGCGATGCTAGTGGTGATGGTTTCTTCCAGTTTTCCCAGCTATGTTTAGGACATCAGAGTGGAGGTCGTGGACATCCTCTCTGGAGGACTGTGTAGCTGCGAGGGTTTCCTTAAGTAAGGCAAGACGGACCCCAATGTTCTGTATCTCTTTCCGGAGATCCTGCAGTACTTCCCTCAGGTCTTCTCCAGTATAGGAGGCGGGTACTGTTACGGTGGATGCCGCCGTGGGTGCTGGACGTGGATTGTTTTCCTTCCTGGCTGTTGGTGTGCTGAAGCCTCGTTCTGGGGTAGCGTGGGCACTGTGCCTGACCTGAAAAATGGCCTAGACCATTGCAGGTGGCGCAGTATCTGCATCGGTGCCGTAGATCATGCTTCCTGCATTCAGCGGTGAGGCACTGTGTCCCACAGTAGTGGCATCTAGGAGGAGCGGTGCAGCTGGAGGCTAAGTGGCCATAGTTGCAAATATTTATAAATATATTTTTCCCTACTTTTATTCCTGAGGTAATTTCTTACATCCATATCTTAACCAAATAGTCTATATATATTGAAAAGTGTTGGAGACAAGCTGAATCCTTGTCAGGCCCCCTGCTTTGTCTTAATTTCTTCACGAAAATTAATCAATAAATTTGTTTCATCACTGCAAGATGGTCCATTGTCGGTCTGGGTGGATTGATTGCTTAAAAACTGGTTCACACCCAGCCTAGACCATGGTTTCTAAGTGTACTGAAGACACTATTTTCGGTAGAATTAATTGTGTGTAAAAATACTAGGGACTAAATTCCGGATAAATATCACCGGAGACGCTGATATGATCCTGACAAATGACAGCTTCATGAAAAAAAAAAAAAAAAAAAAATTACGAACGTCAATTATTGTTGCTATGACATTTATAAACGTTCACTTGGTTTGGTATTGGATAACAGCGGAAAATGCATTTGGGACATAAAAGGCAATTTCTTAGAAGAAAGCAATGGGAAACAAGATGTTACCAAGCTCAAAGATTTTTGTGCGAGATAGGTTATGCAAGATATAAAGAAAGTTCATAGTCTGTAGGTTGGTTCGCATCAAGGTTACGACCGTTAGGTTCATATCAAGGCCGAGAGTTGTTAATTTATTGGTTGCATAATATATGTAAAATGATGCAAATATGGTAACAATGTCATTATCAAATATGGCTAGTCGGCGAGGACAGCACACTCCTGTCTTTCTGACCAGTGTTTTTCTTCTTCATAGCTTCGAAGCGTCTGCCAATACACTTTTTTCCATTGGGAGCTCAATTTTAAGTCGCACAGCGAAGTATCAGTCTAAAATTCTGAGGAAGTTATTAATTCACGTGGGTTAATATTCCTTCTATTACAACTAATAGAGAGATAGGTTTATGCCGCTTAAGCTAGGTGGTCAATGGAGCTCTTAGGAGATACCTCTTGGCTCGTATGGTGGAGAATTAGCCTTCTACATCTCATCTGTGTACCATACCACCGCGCTTCTTCACGTGCCCACAGAGGCGTTAGTGCTAGGCAACTGAATTTTTCTACATTAATGCCGGGCAGATGACAGTGTGCCGTCCAGTCTACTTACTTCGTTATTTGCAAATGGATGTTAGTGCAATCTATATTGTCGTCAATTTTATCTTCTTAAGGGGAAATTGCATATCAAATCCGGTATCCAGATTGGTAGGAAGAAAGTAATCTTATTCGCTGTACAACAATTTCGTAAAGAACGGGAGAGATAAATTATAATTAGTTCATTTGCCCTGCAATGTTGGCTAAATCACTTAATATGTCATAAATTAAAGACTTATTTACGAGGTGTGTTCAAGTTATAACACCTATTTTTTGAGGACTGGGACCAGATAGGAACTTCTGGTTTTTTTTTAAACACACGTGGACTCTTTGTGAATGTGTGATAGAAATGGCACCACTGTAAATTGCATAGAACGAGACTTAGGACTATTTTTGATACTTAAAATGGCGACGTTTTCATTGCAAGAACAGCGCGTAATCGATGTTCCATTCATGCCGTCATCACGCGTCAGCATCGCCTGACAATTTGCCACGCGTACAGCCTTGTGATCATCCGTCAGCATTTGTGGCACACCTGGAAAACAGACACTTCGTATTTTCAGATCTTCATGCAGGATTGTGTGCACAGATCCCACGGAAATGCCAATTTTGGAGGCGATGTCTGCAACGTTCAATCGGCGATCTTCCAAAACAACGCTCTCCACTCGCTGGATCATGTCATCAAACCAGCTGGTGCGAGGCCGCGACTGTCTTGTTTCGTTCTGCCTTCATTGAACTGTCGCACCCAGGAACGCACATTAGACACATCCATGGTACCATCACCACATGCCTCACTCAAGTGGCGATGAATTTCAATAGGTGTCACAGCACGCAAATGGAGAAAACGAATGATTACACGCTCTTCTTGCAATGAAAACGTGGCCATTTTAAGTATCAAAAACAGTCCTAACTCTCGTCGCTGCCACTAGTTCCTATACAATTTACAGTGCTACCATCTCTGTCACGCATTTACAAAGAGTCCACGTGTATTAAAAAGAAAACCAGAAGTTTATATTTGGTCCCAGTCCTGTAAAAAAATAGGTGTTATAACTTGAACCCACCTCGTATAGGTTAAAGGTCTACTGTTCTAGAAATACATTTTAAACCTTTTCTATATATTTTAATACACAAAGTTTGCAAATTACACTGTCATTTGGCAGTCTAAAGCTGATAGACACCCATTCCCAGGCACACTAGAGGACGTGTTAAAACAATTGCTACACTCATTCAAATGCTCGTGCATTTCAAACTGTTTCGCGAACGTTTAGCATTTGTTATGTCAGCTCGCATAACCTTGTACTTAGAACAATTTATCCTGTACTTGTTTTACATAACCAGTTCATGTTAAGTGCACAGGAATAAAATCAAATGTGTATTACATATAAATCTACTATAGTTAAACATGGCCAATGAAATTAACACTTTATAATTAACATTATTCATGTAGAGGGTAGTTTTCAGGGTGTAGGAAGTCTTATGGGAGTATTACACATAGTTTAGTTCCTATAGCAGATAAACCAGAATATTTACTCTACAACTTCCTTATTCTATTACATATTTTTAGTGATAGCTAACATGTAAAATCTTTTTTCTAAATTTAATAGTTAGGAACATTTATTAGAAATTTACTACTATTAACGTCATGTCAATCCCAAGTTTTCCCCCACATTTTTCTACAGAAGAAACAACAGTGACATTTTTTGCAAGCTTAATGAAGTCAGAATGTTGCATAATGGCAGAAAGCTACGTGTAACATCTGTACGAAGGTTCATTCTAATCTGGTAAATAAGAAATGAGTCACTGTTTTTTTACCGTTGTAGTGGCATTCTGTCCCACTGTGAATAAATGTTAGGAAATAAACAAAGCTTGAGACTTGAGATTCAAATGCATTGGCAGAAATGTATATGTCCATTAAATTTCTTACAAAACTCTCGCTACCCCTGTAACGATAGCAGACAGTATTGAGCCTAATGGCGCAATAAAAAAAACTGAAGTGTGTGTTCTCATAACTTTCTATATTCTCATACGTACTATTCTTAAAAACCGCTAATTTTTATATCTAATTCACACTGAGATAAATATTTCCGTAAATTTATATTATGTACTTCTTTAAGTGTAAAAGGGAGTTGGAGGAATGTAGTAGGCTTAAACAATGCTCTAAAAGCTAGTTGCTATGTGATGTTTTTGACACAGCATTCTCTTAGCCTGTCAAGGACAACAGATTTATAATTTTTGTGTAATAATAGTTTATCTCTTACGGTTTGCCAGTTCTGCTGTCATCCAGAATGAAGACGATTTACGGGAAAATTGTTGGAAACTAAGTGTTAGAAAAAATGTTAGAAAAAATTTTTGGACAAAAATTGTTGGACAAAAATTTCTGGACAAAAATTGCTGGACAAAAATTGCTGGACAAAAATTGCTGGACAAAAATTGCTGGACAAAAATTGCTGGAAAAGGATTGTTAGAAAAGGATTTTTAGAAAAGGATTTTTAGAAAAGGATTTTTAGAAAAGGATTGTTAGAAAAGGATTGCTAGAAAAGGATTGTTAGAAAAGGATTGTTAGAAAAGGATTGTTAGAAAAGGATTGTTAGAAAAGGATTGTTAGAAAAGGATTGTTAGAAAAGGATTGTTAGACAAATTGCTGGACAAAAATTTAGAAAATATGTGTCAGAAAAATTTGTTAGAAAAAATCTGTAAGAAAAACTTTGTCAGAACAAATTTGTTAGAAAAATTTGTTAAAAACATTGTTTAAAATTTTTTTTTAAAATTTGTTAAAAATTTGGAAATTAATATTAGACACACCATCTTTTAATAAAAAATTGTTAGAGCCTGTTTTGATAAAATAAAATTTTTCAGTCCCGGTAATGAGTGCTGGAATTTTTGTGGAAATCGTCTTATCACATCTTTTTGAGTTATGCTATCACAAATACACACAAGTGCGGGCAGATCCTTTTATATTTTTTTAATTCAAGGGATTCCAAAGTACGTATTTCCAGTAGTCTTGATATCGAAATTTGGGTGGAATACTGTTTTTCCCATCGTAGAGAAATTGAAAATAGAACGGAATGAAAGTATGGGGAACAATACATTCCCCAAGAATGTCGCAATTCAAAAAGTTGGACTATTGGAAGATGTCTTCAAGGTCCAAGGAAAAGGTGTCAGGACAGTATTCGCTAATCGCTAATTGGTATTCCCACCGACGTAAAATAATAACATGTTTTGGAGCGTTAACCTCCTAGTGGAAGAATTGTGCTGAAAACATATCTCGTGCGGCTGGTCTGATAAAACGTTTTAATATCGATATCGTTGTGTACGCAAAGAGAAAGAAATGCCACCTCGACAGGTTGGGAATTCCTGCGTGACCGCAGTTCAGGTCCGTCCAGGAGCGTTAATCAAATGCTATGACGTCATATTATGACGTACGTAACAGCGGTGGGTAGTTTATTCAAGAAAAAGGGAAGGAGTCTTGTGTGGCTTGTGAGGCTAGTAGTTATTGAAACAATGGACTTGTGATTATGAATGGAATGTTGGAAGATAATCTCGAAGTTAAATGATGCATTTAACGGGTGACTAGTACACATACAAAAAATGCGTACATAAGCGGTTTAAGGAACAACTTGCGAAAGTCGTAGAAAATGCTGAAAATAGAGGGTTTTGTACATTAGAGGTTCAGACATTAAAGCGCCAACCAACACAGATTGCAGTTTCCAAGTCTAAATCGTTATGTTAGATATGTTTAAATGTAGCCCTATCTGACCACAGGGCACACAAAATCTTATCAAACATGGAAATGTCTAAGCATTAATGTCTGGATATTGGTAGAATTGTTACCGAACTTTATGCTGTGACGTCGTAGATAAACCATAGCTCTTCTTTGGCATGTACAAACCAGTCACCAGTGACTCTTGGTCGTTGTTGTCTATATGCTTATTGTGGTTTGAGTTCGAAGCCAACTTCTTGATAAATTTTTAGCCTGATTACCGAAGTCTGATAAGGGGACCTTCATAGATATTTTTAGTTTTATTTTTGTTTGATTGGTCGACAAGATCTAATTATGTATTAGGATGTCACATTTTATTAAATTCACTCCCCCTCATAGATTTACTCCTTCATTCATCGTTCTAGACTAAGAATCATGTAAATACAAAGGATATAAATCAAAACTACCTAAATTAGGGTTATTTAAAAGTTTCTGTCATCTAGAACTTTAGTGCACACATCTGCGGAATTTGAATAAAGGTTATGATGATATTTTAATAGAAATTAATTGCTCTTTCGCACTAGCCGTGTGTAGGACGCACTATGAAACGATAGAGCCAGACTGAAAAATTCAATGCCATAGCCGGGATTTGAACCACGGATCTTCTGGTTTCCGTCCAGCCGCTCTAAACCATTGAGCTACTATGGCCAAAGTGCCGATATGGCATTAAATTCTCCAACTGACTCGTGTTTCTCCCGGTAAACCTCTAGGAGTTCTCATAAACACATGAGACAACTACCTTGATGGCGACTTACTGTGTTCTAAGTACTTTAAGGCCCGTTGTCGGTGCGTTGGCCATAGTAGCTCAATGGTTTAGAGCGGCTGGACGGAAACCAGAAGATCCGTGGTTCAAATCCCGGCCATGGCATTGAATTTTTCAGTCTGGCTCTATCGTTTGATATTTTAATAGTTTCATTAAACGTACTTTTGCAGTATTTGATTCATGACAAATATAACAGGATCGACTGTCACTTTTGAAACCTGTATTCTGTTTGCTGAAGAGTTATATCATAGCCATCTATGTATATTCCTTTCAATAAAATACAACTGACTTTTGATTTTTGGAGTACTACTTTGTCTACTCCATGAACATAATCAAAATTGAGGCCCACAGATTAACTCATGCCTTAGAATGCTTTTGTATCTCCAATATATTTGTTTACAAGTAAGAAGCTTTATAGTATTTTTTTAAATTAACGGTTTTTGAAATAAAATTAGAAGATGGATCATAACCTAATATCTGTCAAAAGGAATTAGACTTTTCAACGGGGAAAGTATTATTACAATCGATTGAGTGTTTTTTAAAATATTTCCTATGTTTTTAATATTAGTATAGATGCGACATTACTGACATAGGCAAGAAGGCAGCAATAATGAGAGCATCGGCTATTGACCACCTGAATAGTTTAAAACAGCGCAGCATTTCATTTGGACATTTATAAATACTGCGTATGTATTCAGCCTCAGGATGTATGAAACATTTCAGTATCCTAAAATATCAATTAAATAGTAAGGAAAATAAAACGTTAAACCCTAAGAATGAAGTTCAAATGGGCGTGGTGGGGTTTCAATATTCCTACAAACCTACATTCATTTAAGCAATTGTAGATGAAAGCTGACTAATTAGTTACAGAAATGGAAGGTTCTGAAGACACTTTTCCTTAGGTTTAGGGCTGATTATTCTTACAGCGTCATTCACGATAGTATTTCTCCCTACGGGGAAGGGCTATCGATCTGAACCAGTGCGCAAGCTAAGAGTTGCTACACTGCGCTTTTTGACTCATTCCTACAAACATTTCTGACCTACTTAAGTAATTGTTCCTTTGTGTTCCTTTTGACATCTCTTGGACCACTTCATTCTTGTTGAAATGTCACCTATAAATGTTGTTCTTCAGCTCAGATTTCTCCTATTAGAAACTTCTGAATCACTTTAAGAGCAGAGCAAATTTAAGCTTCTAAGTGTGTGAAATGTGTCTTCAGAATTTAAGGATCTCTTTTTCGCCAGTAAAAATATTTATAAAACTTCTTTATTTACTTAATAGTTACGTGTTCTTTGGGAAATTGTTTTTGCATTTATAGGTAATAGCTAGTAAGCAATAATGTCTCTCCAAGCTATACAACATTTTAAATTGAACCAATCCAGCTATTTTCTCCTCTATTTTACGTCGATTTAACTGTATATAAACTACTCATACGAGGTTCACGTAGTGTCCAGTTTTAAAACATTTGATAAGCGCTATTACCTAGTGAAATATATAGTACAGATACTTCTAGAAAGGTTTGTCTCGATTAAAACAAAGCAGATAACAAAATAACTTTCGTAAGAATGCTTTATATCCATAAATACATGCGTGTGAAAACTAGGGATGAGTCTATAGCAGTTTTTCTTGATACTCGACACGGATACAGGATATTTTCCACGATGTCCGATACTTTGATATTCGATACTGTTATATCTACTTCTAGTTTTAATACAAAATAAAATGTCTGGAAAACTTTAATGCCAATGAAATTAAATAGCTGCATATATTTAATGAGACAAAACTTAAAAGCCAAATAGTCCACTTTTAAAAGCTTTTGTTAAACACTAGCATTTTCACCATTTCTGGGTAAAGTCTATTTCTTTTTCTATCACATATAAGTCCTACTGTACTAAATAGCCTTTCAGAGGAACTGTTGCAGTTGGAATACACAAATATTTAAGGACATGTATGACTGATATTTCGTGAATATTTTAAAAAAAATCACCTTTTCCTCTTTTTATTATATAAAATAGTGTAAGCCTTCCTGAATCCAAAGAATGCTTATATAGCCTCCGCAACCATTTTTAAAGGCTCTAATCTAGTTTGAAAGTTACACGAATGCTAGTGTTAGATATCAATTTTAATTATTTATCCTTTTTTCTCTCTATTGAAAATTTTGCATTTTTCCTCATTTAGAATGCCCCTTGCGTCACAGTTTTAGTTTTAGAGTAATTAACTTACTACATACGTTCATAGAGACATAGCGAATAGAAATTGCCGAGTTTTATAGTGAGATGAATTTAATCACACTTTCTTTACTTCAAAACACAAGCGATATTCATAGCTTTAAAAATTTCTGGAGCCTAGAGTTACTGACACAGAGAAACCTAGGGCAAATTCAAAAATGGGTGTACTGACAACCTGTTGTTAAAATATTAGACCAAAATTAAGCTATTTTGTTGCAAGAGACTGATAGCTGGCGTAACAATAAACAAATAAATATGACGATATTTTCCAAACTATCAAAGTGAAATTGATAATATTTGGGATGTATCTTGTCTATACTAAGTTACATCCGCGGTATAAATCTTAAAAAGCTAGCGTTATTAGTTCAGGAGCTGCCCTTAACAGCTAATTTTCTTTAATTCTGAAAATTTAAAATTTGCTTTCCAGTAATCCAGTATACTAGAAAGAGGAGGTGACAAATCGACGTTGAGATATGCAGTGATTTCTTCTTGGGTACATAACTGACAGTGAATCTGACACATAATTATTTTCTTGTACAATATTACTGTGCAGGTATCAAATTCCTGGTAATTTCTCGTCTTTGAAATGTTCTACTAGCGGTAATAATATTTTGTGATTTTGAAATAAAACAAAAATTCCAAAATCACCATCAAATTATCGAGCGAATTGTCTGAAGCATCATTCTATATTGATACCATACAATTATCCTGAATATCGAGGTGTCGCAAGTATCGAGGACTCATCCGTAGTGAAAATCCTAAGAGAATCTGGAAAGTATAAATATTTAGATTGAGAAATTACAGAAAATGCTGCATATAACACAAATTACTTTCACCTCAAGAAGAACAGAAATGAGTTAACTTTTAGTACTCTTTTGTATTTTAGCGTATACTGGTAATTTATATGACCCGTTTAATCTTAATTGTATTTTCCCTTTCTCCAGCAGTATAAACATTGCAGAAGTCTCACAAATCCTTAACTCTGAGGTAACGTAGTGGCTAATGTGATTTTCATGTATTTAAATCTCGCGCTTGACAAGATATGACAGGAAAAGTCCTGCAGTAAGAGCAATCTGTCAGGATTTGCTGGTTGATTCCGACTTGAAGGGAAGTTCGGCATGCATTAATGGTGACTTCTACACTGAAAACACACTAACGAGACTAGAAAAAAATCTCATGTACTGCAGACCCATGACTTTATTCAATAGGAACGTCTACCTAAGTGGAATAGGTGGTAGTGTGCCTGCCTCAAGCCCAAGATGTCCCGAGTTCGAATCTCGGTCAGGGTGACTTATCTAGATCACCTTTCTCCCGGTGATTTCCCTTGTCCTGAAAGATGAATGTCTGATAACTAAGCTCAGGACCCTGGGCTCATTTGAGCATTATGTCATCCACTTCACTGTCAGATACGACTTAACTTTGGAGGACGTAAATTGAAAAAGAACTCATACCGACTATGTATTCTTACAAACGTTTATTCTTCTATCTTTCATTCTAATCAATATAAACGTTGCAGAAATTATCTTATTGCAAATTTTCTTGTGGATACAAGGGGACTACTAGAATGCTTCTTAAGTTTTAAACTTAAGGTTGCTCCAATTATTGACCAATTGGAAACTCCTTGGCAGATCAGTACACCGTATCTCATCCTCGTTGTCCTGAAACGTCCCACTAGGACGACGTTTTACCAGGAGCCTATCATCCTGCTCTGCAGCACCGACACTCCGGCCGACACTTCTACTGAAAGAGACCACAAGTTGTGAGGTGATATGAAGTGATAATGGAAGTACAGTTAATTACATAAATAACCTATGCGCATTCGCCTGGCGACCCGAGAAATCCTCTGAAAAAACACGAGTCTGGTAGGTCGCCCACGGGAATTGAACTCGGATCACTGGAATGCGTGTCATTGATGAATCTACCTGAGCCATCCCGTTCGATAGACTACGGAGGACGAGCGGAAATATCTTTGGTTCTCCAATTCAATGATAAATAAGATGTGTATGCTTTTAAATTTCTTTATCTTCAAACTTACTCATTTCCCAGCTTTTATGTCTTTTGTAGTCCGTTTTCAGTAATTTTAGGTCACATTCGCATAAAATTACTACATGGCAAAGCGATAAGGCGTATCGAAAAAAAAATCGCAACACAAAAGATGTTTACCTCAGCTTATCGCACATACACGGTGAGTCCAGTGTAAGTATACTCTTTTCAGATATAATGTCTTCTGGACAGCAATGTGTCCTACATCGGCAGGAGCGAGAAAACATACAGATAATGCAGCTTCCAATCGCTCTATTTGTGTTTCGTAACTTACTGTACATCAACTTACTAATAGTTCACTCTTCTAATAGACCAGATAAGACCCGATAAGGGACGATCACAGCGCTGGTCACCTGAAAGTCAATACGCTTGAACCCCATGTCAAGTAATAAACTAGTTAATTATGTACGTAATTTAAGCAATCAACTTCTAGCCTTAGTAATAATGCATAAGATTATTGTCCATCCTCTCCAGAATCTGGAAGCATGATAGAGTGTATAAAACTGCATAGAAGTTAACACCACTGCCTTAGGCAAGATATGATCAAGGCAAAAGACTGATATGACCATAGAAGTGAAATGTAATACTAAACAAGTAAGTAATCTTTATTTCCATTTTAATTACAAATTATTATACGTTTACATACTATGACTACAGTGAGTTACAAGTTACTCTTGGGCCCAGTGGACTCAAACTCTAAGCTTGTCGAGCTAACGAGTTCCTATTGGCATCTTATCTAAAACAACAATCTTCATTTTCGTTATATTTAATTATATTCATTTGCCCAAAAATTTCCCAATTTCAATTAAATTTTTCCTGGATTTTACACTCATTAACTTCATTGCTTGAATTTCTTTTCGTAGCCTTCTTTTTATTACCTAGCTTCTCCCTAAGCAACCCAGTTTCTTCACATTCTAAAGGCAAATTCCATTCTTTATCCCTTTGGTGACACAATGGGCATTTCTGTAGATCCCTCCTTGTTCCCAAACCCTTCAGTTTCACCACCCCTGTTCTAGCCCATGCAACGCGTTCTCTTGCTGCTTTATCACAAATAATGTATTTTTCCCTATTACAGATCACTTTCATCTCTCTGTAAGTTTCCAGTGAGCTTTCTAACTTGAAGCTTCCTAACATTTCTTGCCTTTCAATATCTTCCGTGCTTAACCAAAAGTTCTTTCCAAAATCCACTTTGCAATAATTTACGGTTTTCCCACATGACACCAAACCGTATTTTTAACATCAATTCCTTTATCTTATTTAACCATGAAACTTTCTGATTTAATCTGTCCTGTACTATCAAGCATTGACGTAGAATATTTTGCTCATCTAAATTCCTAATTCTCGCCCAATATTTTGACACCCTTTCCACGATTATCCCTCTAATTCCCAGTTTTCCCAATTCTGTTTGTGCAACTCCTTTTGGTGAAGCTCGTGGTAAGCCCAAAACTTGCTTGCAAAAGTTTCTATGTATCATATTCATATTTGCATCCCCCCCTCCTCCAAACCCCACATCTCTGCCCATAAAGCATTTTTACTTTTATTACGGCTGTATAAATTTTATCCAGCTGTTTTATTTGCATTCCTGGTCATTTATCTAGGTATGCTTTAATAGCTTTTAATGTAATTTTACCTTTTACTACTGCCATTCTCTTCTGCTCTTTAACTCCCATTACTGCTTAATCGTACTCCTAGATAATTAAATGTATTGATCACCTCAACTTCTCTTCCTTGCCAGTACCATTTCTCCCCTTTTCTTAACTTGTTGCCTCTCTTAAATACCATAACTTTGGTTATGTTTACGTTAATTGTAAGGCTCTATTCCTTGCAAAATTTATCTATTGATCCAATTACTCTATCTACTCCTACCTTGGATATAGCTACATCATCCGCAAATAACAAACCAGGTATTTCACTCCTATTAATTATTGGCACATGCCTATTTTTCATTCTAATTGCATCAAAATATCATCTATAAGCAGGTTAAACTGCACGGGGATCAACTTAAGCCTTGCCTCAATCCTATATTATTCTGCATGAATCTTCTTACTTTATTATTTGCCATCTCTATACAAAACACATTGTCTGAATATGTATTTTGTAAACTCTGAATAAATAATTAAAAAGTAATAATATAAATAATTATGCTGATTCAATTCTTTTATTTAAACCCTGGAGATACTCCGAGTAATAAGGCTTTGCAAACGCCTGGCAAGTCATCTTTAATGTTATTACGTAATGAATGGCAATTAGACATGTTCTTGTGATGCAAGTGAGCGCGTTTTAATAGCGGGTTATCTCTAAGTTGTCGCATACAAAGTTCGGTTATTATCTCTTGGAATTGCATGAGTACCGTAGGTCATTGTCGTAAATATGTGATGATATAACGAGGGCGTGTGCCTCTTAGAGCTATTGTTTTCTATTGTTTTTTTCTGTCGCTTGTCTGCGCGCCATATCACCTGATATACAGTTCACGACTGATAGCAGTCGCGTTTCGTCATTTTCCGTCTCGAAGCATTGTTGGTTAACGCGAGTCACCGGCTACCAGGTAGTCACCAGCTACTTTCTTTACATACTACGAACAATGAAGTGTTGCATTCCACATAGACGTTTCATACCAAGATTTTACTGGAAATATATTTTGAGGGTCCTTCAATCAAAAGGATGTTTTTAAACAAAATACCGCGGTCGCAGGCGAATTTGTGATTTCTGTAAACAGACAACACAAATAAAGACATGAACTACCAAACTTAACAAGTTCAATATCCTTAAAAATTATCCTTAAATTATCCTTAATTTAATTCGGAGGACCACTTGATTTTAGCAGAAATCAAGGAAACTGATTTTGTGGACTGTACTCGATAGAGCTGTATTCATATCTCTGGATAAATTTATTGCACACGCTATATTTCTTATATGAATAATCATAAAGAAGACAATACATTTAACATTTAGATAAACTAAAAAAAAGTCTTTGCATTGCAACAACGTTGCACTCAGCCACACAACGAAACACATCACATCAATGTTCTTGTCTCAAACATGTCTGACTAACTAACCGGAAAAAGACTACTTTCTTGCACGCTGGCGAGACACATGACCAGTTTGCCGCATAACCGGCGCCAAGTAAAATATTCATGCGCCCGACAAATGAATGACGATCATGGCGCAAACGTACTGGGGCCCAAAAAACTGAACAGTTTTTTAATTTAACATAGGCACACTTTGAAAAATATCACTGTTGTTCTTGAACTGGCAGAGGACACAGTTTCACAATGGGACGCCTATATTCACCCTTAGAAGTTCGCACTGTAGCTACCCGCACTAAACCATCACCACCAGGATGAGTCTCAGTGATGATTCCAGGTAGAGGAGATGAATTGTCTTCCATTAGCAGGACCATGGTGTCTGCCTTAAGAATTTCACTGGAACTGGACCACTTTTGCCTCTGCTGGAGTGAATGTAGATAGTCGGTTGACCACCGCCGCCACAGATGTTGTAGATGATCTTGGAGCTGTTGCCATTTCTGTAACTGATTCAGATTGTCAGAACAAGGTGATGGTATGGAAGTTAATGGTTCTCCAATGAGGAAATGACCTGGAGAAAGGTAGGAAGTATCAAAAGGATCATCAGTAAGGCGTAGCAATGGACGGGAGTTCAAGCAAGCCTCAATTTGAATTAGTAATGTGGTTAATTGTTCATAGGTCAGTACTTGTGTACCCATTACTCTACGAAGATGATATTTCATAGATTTCACTGCAGCCTCATATAATCCTCCAAAGTGGGGTGAGCTGGGTGGTATAAAATGCCATGTGCATTCATTAGATGAATCGTATTCTTGTACAATCTCTTGGTGCTTGCGAGATTGCAAAAGTAGCCTAAGTTCTCTAAGTTTGTTGTTAGCACCTACAAAATTTGTGCCATTGTCACTTAGGATCTCTTTACACAATCCTCGTCTAGCTGTAAACCTTCGTAAGGCAGCAACAAAAGCATCAGAAGTCATGTCTGAAACCAACTCAATGTGAATTGCCTTTGTGGATAAACAGACAAAGATAGCTATGTAGGCCTTCAACTGACTCTTGCTGCGAGGCGAGCCATAACGTAGGAAGAATGGACCAGCGTAATCAACTGCAACTCGTAGGAAGGGTCTCGCTGGAGTCACTCTGTAGCTAGGTAGATTGCCCATTAATTGTTGAGCTCCCTTGGCCTTGAGTTTGAAGCACGGCAAGCACTTGTGTAGGACTGACTTAAGAGTTTCCCTTATTCTCGGTATCCAATACCGTTGTCGAAGAGATGTTCACTTTCAATAATTAGTTTGGTAAGATGATGCTTAGGAGGTAAGATGAGCTGATGTCTTGACTGGAAGGGAATTTCAGCCTTGTCAATTCTTCCCCCTACTCGGAGTAAACCTCCATTGTCGACAAATGGATGCAAAGATTTCAATGAGCTTTTAATAGGAACGTGTCCTTTATCATTAAGTTCTGTTAACTCTGTGATATAAGCTGATTGTTGAGCAAGTTTAATGCAGCAGTGCAATGACTGTTGAAGCTCAAGTGCTGAGAGAGGACCTTGCCGTCTCGTGTTGCTGTTTCTACAGTTGAATGCAAATCTCAGCATGTATGCTGTCACTCTCTGCAGGCGTAACAATTTTGAAAAACGAGAAATGATATCATCACTTTCTGTAGTGACCATCAAGCATGCAGTAGTGCGTTGCTCAGTGGCATCTTGAATATCTAATCGTTTGGGTTGTTCTGGCCAAGATGCAAAGGGTTGTGAGATCCAATCAGGACCTTTCCACCACAAGTCATTTGAGGCAAGAGGTTCAGTTGAAACTCCTCTTGAAATGAGATCTGCTGGATTACTTTGAGTAGCTACATATGGCCAAGCAGCAGTTTCTGATATCTCTTGTATTTGTGAAACTCTGTTGGCTACAAAAGTCTTCCATTTGTGTGGGTTGGATTTAATCCATGCTAGAACAATCATAGAGTCCGTCCATAGATAGCTCTGTGAAGTCTGCAGCTTAAGGTTAGCTACAACCTTGTAAAGTTTAGCGAGTAGTAAAGCACCACAAAGTTCGAGCCGAGGAATGGTTTGTTTCTTTAATGGTGCAACCTTGGATTTGGAGCAAAGAAGTCTGGTTTTCACCTCATTGCAGCTGTTCATAGAACGAAGATAAATACAGGCACCATAAGCCTTTTCTGAGGCATCGCAAAACCCATGTATTTGTATGTCCCTTAATGTACCTGTGATTAGGACGTGCCTTGGAATACGTATAGCATGAATGATGGACAATGTCTCGTGGAAATTTAGCCATTGTTGGATGAGGTGAGATGGTATCAATTCATCCCAACCGAGTTTTTCCAACCAAAGAGATTGTAGAAACATCTTGGCATTTATGACAATAGGACTCACTAGGCCTAAAGGATCAAAAATAGATGATATGACAGAAAGTATGCTTCGTTTGGTGTAGCTAGAATTTAGATTATCCTGAAGAGATGGATTGTCTTGTATCTGGAATTGATCTGTTCCAGGATGCCAGAGGAGACCAAGAGCATGCACATTTTCACTGCTATGCAATGAAAGTGGAAGTTGTGTCTCTCTGTGTTCCGGTGGAATGTATTTTAAAATATCTTCATGATTAGAACACCATTTCCTAAGTGGGAATCCACCACTGTCTAACATCTGAAGTAGCTGCCTCTGAATATGTAAAGCTTGCTGTAGATCATTATGACCACATAAGCAATCATCTACGTAGAAGGATTCACGGAGAGCTTGAGAAGCTAGTGGATATTTAGCCTCTTCCTCTGAAGCTAGTTGATGCAGAGTCCTTATGGCCAAAAAGGATGCAGGTTTGGTACCATATGTGACTGTAGTAAGAGCGTAGTCCTTGATAGGTTCATCTTTGTTTTCTCGCCATACTATTCTTTGGAATTTTGATCATCAGGATGCATTTTCACTCGCCTGTACATCTTAGAAATGTCAGCTGAGAATGCATAGATAAGTTATGAATCGTAAAATTATGGAGATAAGGTCATCCTGAATAATAGGACCTAACTTCAGCACATCATTCAAGGATAGTCCTGAAGATGACTGCGCAGATGCATCAAATACAACTCTGGTGCGAGTAGTAGTAGACAAAGGTTTGAAAACTGCATGATGCGGAAGATAGTAACAAGGTTCGCCTTCCTTTGGTGGTGACACTTGCTTCATGTGCCCCATGGATTCATATTCAGAGAGAAATTGAGTGTAATCTTCTTTAAGTGTGATGTCGTTTTGAAGACGTCGTTCTAAGTGCATAAAGCGATTGATGGCTTGCTGTCTAGATTCACCTAAGCAATTTTTGTCCTCCTTGACGGGTAGACGAACTGTAAAGCTACCATCGACATTACGAGTGGTTGTTTTTACATAATATTCTTCACACTCCTTTTCCTCCTTAGTAAGAACATGCTGAGGAAATTCTTCCAAATCCCAGAAACGTCTTAACTGTGTGTCAAGGTTATCAGTGCTGATGAAGAAATTATGCTGAGGCGAAGACTTAGCCTTGTACTTGTATGATGACCTTGGAACAGGGCCTGATATTATCCAACCGAGGGCTGTGCTGGCTAGTATAGGATGTCCTTGTTTCTTTAAGGTTTTCCCATGCAATAACTCGAAGAATAAGGAACTTCCGATTAGGATTTCAACTTCATCAGGAATGTTGAACCTAGGATCTGCTAATGGAATGCTAGAAGGAATATTCCAGTTGCACAAATTGATATGTGTGGAAGGTAGTTTTCCTGTTATACGAGGAAGTACTAGACATTCAATTTTAGTCTTAAAATCATGTACCATAGATTTCAGATTGACCTGAACATGGTGTGTGGCCGTAGAAATGGTGCCATTTATACCATTGATAGGCGTATCAGCTGTCACCTTGTTAAGCTGTAAGCGCTTCGCAAGATCTGCAGTTATGAAATTGGATTGACTGGCAGAGTCGAGGAGTGCTCTTCATTGTATGAGATTGCCATATCTGTCTTCCACTTGCACTAGTGCGGTGGCAAGCAAAACCTGCTGTGTGGATTTTGATTTAAAAGAACAGTAGCTAGATGGCGCGTCAATTGTTCTAGTAGAATCATTTACAGGACTAGATGAAGTTGCACGTGAAGCATTTTTTCTGTTACTATCATGAAGCAACTTGCTGTGAGTGGATGAGCCACAATTGCAGTATGAGGCACGATTACATTTACTTAATATGTGATTAGGAGCAAAGCAATTGGCACAAAGGCGCTTGGATTTAATGAAAGTCCAACGCTTATGCACATTAAGATTTTTGATGTCATCACAATTATGTAGCATGTGATTGCACTGACAAAATGGACATACACGATCACTCGTGGATAGGTAAGAGTGTTTACTGTCTCTGCTGTTGGGCTTAGCAAAGTGCAAGTCAGTCTTAGGCTTAACTACCATCTGGTTACATGCAGTGTCAGCAAGCAATTCAAAAGAGTGTGCTCTTGCTTCTAAAAATTGCATAAGATCCTTCAAAGAAGGGAAGTTTTGAGAATCTATTTTACTCTCCCATTCTCTGCGTGTGGTGTCAGACAAATGTTCTAGGAGAAGTTGCATTAAAATGATTTCATGCAAAGGCACTTCAAGTTTTAATGCTTCAATGGCATTCAAGTTATTTTGAAAATGGTTGAGCAAGGTACGTAGTTCATTTACTGTTTCCTTATGCATTACTGGTAGTGCTAATAAATTTTTTATATGAGCTGTAGCTATTAATCTTGTATTGTTATAGCGTGAGCATATGAGCTCCCATGCTACATCAAAATTTTCACTAGTGACAGGTATGTTCTGTATTAGTGAATGAGCTTGTCCCTTGAGAGAGGAAAGTAAGTAGTGATATTTCTGAATAGCATCTAAAGCTTGGTTGTTTACCACTAAGCTTGTAAATGTGTCATAGAAATGTTTGAAATGAGTGACATCACCCTCAAATTTAGGTAATTGTATCACAGGCAGTTTGATAGCTTTAGCTGCTTGTGACGATTGCGACTGCACTGTGTGCTGCGAATGTCCATAACCATTTTCTTGCTGTTCATGATCCTGTATTAATTCAGCTAACCTAGCTTTCAATTCGAGGTAACTGTTTCTTGTTTCCTCCTCGTGTTCTGCACGCATATCTAATTCAGTTTCTGCTTCCACAAGAGATTCAATTTGGGTCTGAATAGCTTCATATTTGTCCCAAATTTCACTTAAGTTATCGAAATTAGCTCTCAATATGAAAATGTTGACCAGTTCTGGTAATTGATCAAGAAATTTTCGAACAAAGGTAAATTTTCTTTTAATTATACCCCTTCTTTTGACAAGAGCTTTTAAATCCTGCTCCATATTGCATGTTTATGAGACTTGCTTAAAGGAGAGAAAGAAAGAAAAGGAATGTTCTGACCTGAAATGTGTTGCGATGCAGGCTACTACGTCGTTGCGATTGAAATACTGATAATCTGCTGCGTAGATCCCGATGCCTGGCGTCCTGGGGCCCACTGAATCCATGCAGAAGAAACTGTTGCGATGTACAATAATGTCCGCCCGTGAAGGACCAATGTTCTTGTCGTGATTAATTTAATTCGGAGGACCACTTGATTTTAGCAGAAATCAAGGAAACTGATTTTGTGGACTGTACTCGTTAGAGCTGTATTCATATCTCTGGATAAATTTATTGCACACGCTACATTTCTTATATGAATAATCATAAAGAAGACAATACATTTAACATTTAGATAAACTAAAAAAAGTCTTTGCATTGCAACAACGTTGCACTCAGCCACACAACGAAACACATCACATCAATGTTCTTGTCTCAAACATGTCTGACTAACTAACCGGAAAAAGACTACTTTCTTGCACGCTGGCGAGACACATGACCAGTTTGCCGCATAACCGGCGCCAAGTAAAATATTCATGCGCCCGATAAATGAATGACGATCATTGCGCAAACACGAAGATTTCAAAGAATAATTTCCCATCGCAATCAAGTTTTAAACGAAAGAATTGACGGTTTCGACTTTCTAAAACATGGCCCTAAGAATTTTATTAAAACTACAAATATTTTCATGAAAAATGAAAAGTCTATCTTGGAGATAGCATGTAAATTCTATTTCATCGAAAGTAATTGAAGCACTCAGATTCAAAACTTAACTCAATGTTTTAGAGAAATCCTATTAAACACACGATAAGCACTTTGAATACCAATTCTGTAATAGTGCTAAAATATTTGCAGATCAGAAGACGTTACGTCGAAGATATGACCCTGGCATGTTAAATTGGCATAAATTTCAGAATTTAAAGCTACGTCAGCCTTTTCGAGTTAGATGTTAAGTCAAGTAGTTGCCGTATTAGCCGTTTGGTGGAGCAACTGCACTCTACCACCCATGCTCTTTGATAACTATTGATACATTTAAGACAAGACATTTAGACATTAGACATTTTTAGACATTCCTCAGGTGCACTTTCAGAAAGTTTATCTGTACTTCCCAATACCAGAGCACTCTTTCATGCCTATTGATAGAATTTTTGGCAAATTTGAGAAGTAGAAACGATCACTGGATAAAGCATTAATCTCTTCCACATGGGTCAAACTCAAAGATTCACTGTAGAAGAAGTCCATTGATGTCCATGTCAAAAGTCCACTGACCGATTACGGGGAACATGATGGCAATCCAGTTGTTGAAGGTTTTGTCCCCAAAGGTGCCTTCGACCATGTCCTTGTAAGAAGTATTCTTGAATTTAGTTTAATCCGGGGTGTGTATTTCCAAAGAGGATGTACCAGAAGTTCTTCACACAATGTCTCCCTCACTTGATCGTCCCCAGTCTCTTGAGGGGAGTAGTGAGGTAGCAAGCCTTACACAAGGCATTTGATAGTGCGGAAAACACATCAGAGGGCTTCGGAAGATTAAGAAGATAAAATATTACGATGTTCGTTCACTACTGGAACATATCACACTGCCTGAAGCTACCATATTTTATGACACAATGACATATGGAAGTGATGTAGAAGATGATGTAGTAGAGGAGTGGAGTGGTTTTATAACAATTTTGTATGTCAATCCGTGAAGTGCATATTGGATTACTGAATTCTAGAGATGTATTGTTGAACAATAAAGTAATAGTTTATCCATGGCTACATATATTACCCCGCCTTTAACTACAATGGGTTTTAATCATTGGGTTTTAATCATTGGACTCAGGGAAAGACGAGGAATTATCTTGGCCGGAGAAAAATCCCCCACCTCCACCGCCGGGAATCGAACCCGGGACCCCTCGTACGGCAGGCAGGTGCTCTGCCGACTGAGCTACGGGGCCAGCCATTATAATACTGTATAATGGAACAGTCTAACATTAACAATCAAGTGCCTTAAATTAAAAGTTGTTAAGTCCTGATAATATAATATCCTGTTACACATTCTACATGTGTCAAACCGTAGGAAACACTTCAACACAGTACTTTGTACCTCCAAACGGACCCATCACATAAAATTATTTCATTTGTATTACTATTTTGCTATTTAAAATTACTTTTGAGAACTTTGAGCAGCTCTCCTGCATAATTTTGAAACAGTGATTTGGCAACTTCTGCTTCTGACCACTTCAGTTATATATAATGTTGAATAACTTGTATAGTGAAACGATAGATCAAGAACCTACTGCATGCCAAATGGAAATATTTTTTAAACTCAAAATTTGTTGTGGCAAGAGCCATTTCCGAGGTAATTTGTTATTTTTTGTTTATTTTATTATTATTTTAAGGGGAGCCAGTACGGCATTCTGGGGTGAAATTTCACAAAATAAGTTACTGCCAAAATAATCTTGCATGATGTTTGCAGAAGAGAATAATGATTATCATTTTCTTTTCCCATAGTTTTAAAAGTCTTACCTAGATTCATTTTTAAAAGACTGCACAAGGTGCTATGCCCACTAGTAGCCATTTGTAACTGTGTGCTCTCATTGGTTGTAACCTTATTGAAGCTATATTCCAGAGCACACCCTTATTAGGAAAGGAATTCCTTGTACATCTGATGCTAATTTTTCCATGCTGTGTTTACATATGTTTTGAATTACTAGTGCTGTTTCCAAGATGGGAAGAAGCAATTTTGGTGTAAGAAATCGGCATGGGAAGCAGTATAAACAGTTTAAGTAATCCCGATTACATAATAAAAGTGTTACAACCCCTAAAATGGAAAAAAGTGTAGCAGCACATGACAATATATTGACTTCGTCAAACCTAACCTTATACACTGGCGCTGAATGTGAAGTGAAAATTGTTTCTGCAAGGAAAAAATTGGTTCTTTCATTGTACACTGATAGTGATGACAATTTAACTACAGTAAATAATGATATTAGATCAAAAAGTTTTCAGTTAATAGATACAGAAACTTTGTACAGTGTAAATTTTGTGAAAATGAAAATTGTCATATCAGAGGACACCAAGAAACGAAATGGATTATTAGCTACAGTATAACCCAATTGCAAAAAGTGTAATAAAGAATATACATTTTAAACATACAGAACTATTGAAAGTGGTGCAGAAGTAAATGTAAGGTTTGCTTATGGCTTGAGAAGCATTGGCAAGGGAATTGAGACAGGTAAGACATTGGCTTATGCTCTCAATTTATTAGCCTCTCTTACAAAGTTTAACAAAATAATAATGTCATAGAGCAAGTGACCACGGAGTCCAGGAAGAAGAGAGGGATGGAAAACGAAAGAGGAAAGATGCTGATGATGAAAAAGATGCAGATTATGGATCTGGTGGAAAATATGAGGTGTGTTTTTATTTTTTTTTAAAACTTTGGTAGCAATCATCTATAAAACTACTGCAGCTAGAAGTATACATTTTTTCCTGGAATTAAAGCGATACTTACACTTTTTAAAGGTACTTGTAGAAAGGTATGTGAAAATCTGAATTTTAAAAAGGTAATTCTTAGATATTTTAGAAGTAAATTAAAGACATTTATTTAAAAATCACATATATTTTATTAAAACTCCAAAATAAAATCAATTATGTTTAATGAATTGTAAAAGTATTTTAAAATAACAAGTAAAAGTTTCAAATTGATGCGTTCAGTGTTGCTTCAGCTAAGCGCACCAGAAAATCATTTTAGGCTGTTCCGGCTCCCCTTGAAGACCGATCGATTTTCATTTATTTTTCACGTTTTCATCATAAGGGTATGGACTTCTATAGCATGAGGTTCACAAACATTTGAATGCAGCTATCGATGTTTCCTTTTAAACTTTTACGAGTAATGTTTCTGCAAAGGTAATCTCAATCAAATTCTCCAAGTAAAGTAAATGATTTTTTTTATTAAGATTGCAAACTCATTAATAGACAATATAGATTCAAAAAATTCATGTAATGGTACAACAAAACTTCCTTTTGCGTTTATATAAATAATCTGTAGTAGAATTTCCTAAACCAGTAACAGGTAGATTTACGTAGTTTGAAAAATTACGAACTCCTGAAGACTTCCTATTGAGATTAGTTATTGGGAGGTAATTTAAGATTTATTTTCTCCACCATCATTGATCATTTATGAAGATCAGTGGAACGTTAACTTACTTTATGTGACAAACATGCTAGTGTCAGTAAAACGTCTGTTTACTACTACCGCTTGACCAACATGTATTTTATTCCGCCCTTTGAGACCTTATTGAATCCCAAAACAGTAATTTCAGTAAAAGGTAAGCCGAAGTGGGTGTGAAAGAAAGTCGGGTAAATACCAAAACACCTTACCTTCTAGGGATGCAACACAGAAGCGTTGCAATTATCTGTTTTATAAACGTCGAAGACTTACATTTAAAACTGACGTAATAATGGAACATAAAAATATCATATAACTGCTATTTCTTCCCAATGAGATTTTCTCTATAAATCCCAATGTGGTAGCCAAATGTGACAACGTGGAAGTTACTCAACTACGTTAATGAGAGAGAAATTAATTATAAACAGCGGTATTTAAATTGTGCTTTAGAGTAGTATTGTTTGTGTTTTTGTTATGTCTATAGTGATTTCACAATTTTAGTTAACTTTTCAAGCGTCTTGGGTAGTATTTTATAAATGCCTCCAAAGCATATGCTATAACTTAAGGATAATGTTGTAAGGAAAATCACCAAGTCGCGGACTACGCTGGGTATTTGGTAGTATGAAATAATGTGGTTTTAAAACTACACAATTTTTGGCATAGTAAATGTTGTATTCTTAAATGTTGATACAATCTTACAGAAATGTAATTTGAGCAAAAGAACTCACGGCTTATTCCGAGAAAACTCGAGTGGACACCTTATTAGTTATGTAAATACATAATAGTATTTTAATCAACATCATAGTCATTTTTTTTTAAAAAAAATGAACAAATAACACTTTTTCCACTTTTCCACTTTTTCCGGAGTTTGAATCTCGGTCAGGGTAAGTTATCTGGTTAAGCGTTATCCGGGTTTTCCAATATCCAGAAAGATGAAGGTCTGATAACTCTAAGCTCTATGGAACCTGGGCTTATTTGAGCCTCATTTCACCAATTTCATGCATTTCATGAACCTCATTTCATGCATTCGTCGTCCGATATGACCTAACCGCTTAAAGGTCATTAATTAAAAACAAAGCTTTTATAGTATATAAAGATAGTTTTTGGGAAAGGTAATATCTTGAAAGTCTCCGTGGATGGTGATAAATTATAATACGAAATTTGGTGTTGATTTCACACATCGTTTGATTTATGCTCTTCAAATACAGGCGTAGGTAAACTGCAATAATTACCCAGCACGGTAAAAGAACTCAAGGCTTAGTTGTTGAAATAAAAACGTAAAAACTAAAAAAGGATCGAATACGAGCTCCTTTTCTTTCTGAGCTCAGATAAGATGTTCACGGAAAAGAGAAGAGCTAAGAACTGGTGTTTGGAAATTAAATAGTTAAATTTGGGGCAATGTCCCTTATGCAGCAATAATGCATATATCAAACATTATACAGTGCGATCCATATAATACTGAACCATTTCAACAAGCCATAATTTCCCTTTGAAAGCTCGTAGATTGCAGAAAATTGTTTCAATGATATCAGTAGCTCTAGGAGAATTGACAACACTGACAATTGTTGACTGTTGACAATCTGAAATGTGCCATTTTCTTTGATACGACTGTAGGCACTGAAGTTTATATGAGTATCTTCAAGACATTTGTGGAGCAGCTGAATGATATCGAATTAAGAGAAGGTTATTTCCAGCAAGATGGAGCAACGCGCCATACATCTAATGACACCATGGAGCTTGTAACCAGTTTCTTGGTAATTGAATAATCTCAAAAGTTCTGTAGCCCCTCCAGATTCCCTGACCTAACCTCACCGGATTTTTTTCTTGTGGGGGGTATCTAAAATAGAGGGTACAAGAATAGGCCATGGACATTTGATGTTCTCAAGGAATCCAATCGAACCGAAATAAGTAACATTGGCGAGGATACTCTCCGTAAAACTTCAGACAATATGGTGAGACGAGTGCAAACATGTATAGATGCTGGTGGAGGACACTTTCTCCATTTTCTCTGAGATGTAAATAGTGTAATGTAACCTCCCAAGTGTGTATTATATTCTCCCAAAGTTGCACGTGTGTCCTATTATTGGTTCAAAAGTTATGCCTATTGCAATGGTTCAGGTTATATGGATCGAACTGTATTTGATAGTAAATGGACTGACGATCAGAGAAAACAATTGTATTGAAAATAAAATTTAAATTTAGCAGAAAATGTATAAGTGTTAACTTTTTCTGTAAAGATCACTTTTTAGATAAGGTGAGAAGCATGTGGAACCGGACACTGACAAGAGAAAACAAGTTTTTAAAAGTTGGATATAAGAGCCTGGTCTAAATACCATGTCATATTCCAATATAATTTCTTTAGCATAAATAAAATGTACATAAATAAAAATAAGATTTGATTCTTTTGTTACTATTATATTCTTCAAACAATCATTTTCGTAGTACTGCTCACTCATGAAAGTTAAAGCAGCAAACATTGAAATATGTAAGTGCTCAGCTCAGGTGACCCCATTCACTGAGAGGAAGAAGTAAAAACCAACTTCTCCATTCAGAGTTTTGTGACAGTTTTAATAAGCAGAATATTCATGGGACTAATTTGTGCTTTAACAGTAACGTGGTTTGTTGTTACCTTTGAGTGTCAGCGCTGATGTGGGTAGAATTAATTATTTACTTATGTAATTAACTCAGGATGCCTTACGAAGAGAGGCAACTGCTGCTGTAATTTTTTATACTTTATTTCTTCATAGGTATAGGACATGGCAACTTCAGGCCAAAGTTGCCCACTAAAATGATGGAAGACCCTCCCCAAGCAGCCCTTTAATGTCCACGGTTTCAATTATACGAGGGTCACCTGATAAGTCCCAGGCCTTACATAGAGCGCCATTGGGCCAGGTTGACGGATGGCATCTTTAACTCTAGACTAGCTTGTATCCATAGCTACAGGTCAGGAGCTTGTTTAGTTTTTGAATGACAGCATTTTAAACAAGACAACTGTAGTTTCACGAAAATGGAGGATTTAGAAGTATGACGAGCAGTAATTATATTCTTCCGTTTGAAAGGCTTAACGCCTAAAGAAACCAAGGAGCAAATGAACAGCACATTGAAAGACTTCGTCTCTTCATATACAATATTTGAAAGGTGGGTTTCAGAGTTTAAAATGGGACTTACCAGCACTAATGATGAGCCTCGCTCTGGACACCCTGTGGAAGTTACTACTTTAGAGATTATTGAAAAAATTCATCATATGATACTGGAACACTGCAGATTTAAGTGGTATGGGATAGCAGAGGCTGTAAACATATCAAAAGAATGCCCAGGTAATATTTTAAGTAATGTTTTGGGCTTTCACAAGGTCTGTGCAAGATGGGTGCCACGTTTGTCAACAGCTGATCAAAAATTGCAAAGAAAAACTGCTTCAATTATGAATTTGGAGTTCTACTGTAAGAATCCCAGGTAATTTTTGAGTCGGCTAATTACCATGTATGAAACTAGGATACATCACTACAGTCCAGAAAGTAAATCAGTCAAAACAGTGGATTGTGCCAGATGAACCAACTCCAAAAAAGGCAAAGTCAGTTACTAGTCAGTTAACAAGGTTATTGCGAATGTTTTTTGGGGTGTATTGATTACTTGGAAAAGGGTAAGTGCATCACTAGTGATTACTATGCAAGCTTACTGCAACGTTTGAGTGATGAGGTGAAAAGAAAAAGACTTCATTTGGCAAAAAAAAAAAAAAAAAAAAAAAAAAAAAAAATCGTCTTTCTTCACGACAATGGCCCATCGTTTAGTCTTTGCAATGGGAAAAATGTCACTGATCTAGCAGATCTAGCACCCAGTGATTACCACCTGTTCCCGAACCTCAAATTTCTTAGAGGACGAAGATTTGACAGCAACAAGGAGGTCATTGATGCGGTAAGCAGTTATTTTGAGGACCATGATAAATCTCACTACAGAGATGGTTTAATTTAAGTATAATACCGATGTGACAAATGTATTAGCCTTTCTGGAGATTATGTTGAGAAAAAAGGAGAAAAAATTATTTTGAGGCCCGGGACATATCAGCCTAATACCTCGTACTAATGCGGAACGATATTCTGTTATCAAACTGCTCGGGTTAAATGTGCATGGCCGTTTTTCAACATGCAGTTTTCTAGGTATTTTCCCATCAACAAACAAAAATCCGCAAATCGTGGTAATGCGCCTTAAAAAGTTCGTAATAAAACGTCGGTTTGATATTATGATGTTCACTTCTTTTTCAAGCAAAAATGATGTAATCCTCAAAGCATTTTTGTTCATTTTTACTTTCCCATATCTGCCAAAAAGAGATTAATCGAAAATTCTTCCATATTTGGTGAAATTCAGAGATGTAGTTTCAGGAAAACATTCATCCCGCACGCTAGTCATAACCTTAAAACAAAAATTCCTTTGTACTGAAACGTTGCACCTCCCTAAAACACAAGAAAACTTAAGGACAGTTGATTATGTGGTTAAACACCGAATATAATTCATTAATTTTAATTTCCTGAAAAAATTCCTCTACGAATTTTCTTTAAAGTAACATGTCTTTAACATATGGACTACCGATCCAAGTTTGACAACAAAATTAATACTTTCTCTATTTTCTCTATTATTAAGAACAATACAATATGGTTTAGATTTTAGCCTCTTCTAGGTATCCACCTTTAGCCTCAGATCCGCTGCACCAACTCTTGGCATTCCGAAGATGAGATAGTGTAGTATTTTTGCAGTTATTACACTCCAACACGTCTGTAAATTATTCCACAGATCTTAAACATATATAACCTCAGTTTTCTCACTTCTGTCAAGTTCGTCCCATAAGCATTAAATAGGATTTAAATCAGGTGATTTGACTTGGCAAAATCGTATTTTCCAGTTTCCCAAATTGAGCTTTTATATTGACATACCCTCCGCACAACGTAGAGGCATATTTCGGATCATTATCCTTCTGTTGAATAAACCCACGAACAATAAGTCTCTTGCCAGGTAGATTAGCATTTATATCAGTATCCTGTGATATCCTACCTTCTTTCTTTAATGTTTCATTAACTCACTAAATCGCCAAATTTTATCACCTGCAAAGCATCCCTACACTATAACCAAACCTCCACCATGCTTCACCGTTTGCATTACATATCGACTCTTCATACATTCTCAATGAAGTTGACGAACAAACCTTCTAGAATGGCTTCCAACCACTTGAAACCGAGACTCTTCCGTGAATAACGCCTTGGGCCAGTGTTGAACGCTCCATCTTTTATTTGCTGTGTCATTGTAATTTTTTCACCTTATTTCGTTTGTATAATGTCGGTATTTTGGCCGCTGTGCATCCCTTTAAATCTTGTTCACGAAGACGGCGTTGCATGGTTGAGACAGAGATTGGAGCTGTTCGCATACTATTAATTTCTTCGCAAATTTCAGATGCTGTACGACTTCTGACATTTACTCTGTACACATATGAACTGATCTTTCCTATATGATGTTACTCAGCATCTTCCAGATCGAGAAACACTTGCATTGGCACCAGCTTGTTTGAACCATCTTTGTATATTGGGCTAGGTCAACCTTTCTTGCTATTGTTCTACTAGAATAGCGTTCTTGGTGCATAGCTACAATAACAGCACGTTTTTCAATTCCAATTTCCTCCTTTCGTCCCAATAAGTGATGATATGGTTTTACACAGATGCGAGAAATATACTGTAAACCAATGTGAACTGCTTGCTACACAGGCTGCTGAAGGAATATGGCATATTCGAATAGAAACGTCATAGACAAATGCACGTCAGTGTAGCTGTGGGAGCTCATCACCACTCCTCTACACGGACAACCAGTCAAATACGAGGGTGCTCTGAAAAGTTCCCGAACCAATAAAGATGTAAGACATCTTTTTCAGATTTTTTATTTTTATTTTTCAACATAATCTCTTTGTAACTTTACACACTTCTCCCAGCGATGTTCCCATCTCTGTAACCCGACCAAATAGTACTCGGCGTTTTTCTCTGCAAAATAATTGTTCACGAAGGTGACTACATCTTCAGTTGACGAACATCTCTGTCCTCCAAGCGCAATTTTCAGATGAAAGAACAAAAAGAAGTCGCTTGGAGCTAGATCTGGTGAGTAATTCGGTCAAGAAGTTCAAACCCGATTTCGTGGATTTTCGCTACTGGAACTGATGAGGTGTGAGACGGTGCGTTGTCTTGGTGAAACAGGATTTTCTTTGTCTGCAAATATGGCCGTTTTCCTGTAAGTTCTACCTTCAGATTGTCAAGTAATGACGCATAGTATGCTCCCGTAATGGGTTTTACATTTTAAAGATAATCGATTTAAATAACTCCATGACTATACCAAAAACAGTCGTCATCACTTTCCCAGCCGAAAAACAGTCTTTGCTTTATTTTGCAGTCGGTTTCGCCTTTGCAGTCTACTGTTAAACTGTATATTTGTTTCTTGCGTATAATGGTGTATCCAAGTTTCATTTACAGTAATATAACGGTGCCAAAACTCGGATTTATTGCGCCTAAATTGCGCCAGCAGAGCATTGGAAATGTTCATTCGAAAACGTTTTTGGTCTAACGTGATTAAACGCGGCACCCAAAGCGCGGACAGCTTTCTTATATCTAAATGTTGATTTAATATTTGACAAACACGTTCTTTTGACATGTCCATAGCCTTCTACTATCTGTGTCACTGTAATTCGGCGGTCGTCCAGCACCATTTGGTGAACTATGGCGATGTTTTCGTCCATAGTTGCAGTTTTTGGATGCTCCGAACGTTAACTCCGAACGTTAACCTCCCAAGCTCTTGTGGCCACGTTTAAATTCAGCTGCCCAAAATTTCACTGTGGTAAATGATGGTGCAGAGTCCTCATACACAGAATCCAACTCATATTTGATTTGCGAATATTTAATGACAGCTTAATACTCGATTTTGTCTATTTTCATAAAAACACTTACATCAACTCACCCAAACGACTATTACATAACAACTGAGCATCCAATATTGCTGAAACGTTAATGAGTAACTGTCAACAGATGAACAACAAAATTCACTACTTTTATGTACGAGTACTGCCATCTTCATGTTGAGGTAGGAAACTTAACATGCCACCCTCATACACAACAGTAGGCAGGTAGTAGTAAAATGTTTATACACGTTTTACTATCAGAACTGGGGTATGATAGAATATTGAAAAAGAAATTCCTGTTTTACCCACAAATTCATAGTTGTGACAGGTGATCGAAAACTTTTGATGGTAGTGTATGCACTGCTAACAACATGAACATTTTGAATTTTCTTGTATGCCCTGTGAAGTCCTCTTAATTCTTAATTGTGCTTCCATAATGTGTAGCATCACTTGTTTGATGAGACGAAACTTAAAACCGTTAGTCTTCTTATTTTTAAACTCTACGCTAGACATTTAAAAGAAAACAGTCCACCTTTATAAGATTTTTTTTCAAAAATACTAGCATTTTCGCTCTTTCGAGTTGAAGTTCAAATGAAGGATTAAGTTTCTTCCACATATGAGTCCTGCGCCAAATAGTATTTCAGAGAAAACTGTTGAAGTTGTAACAAATATTTAGGGGAAGTTTTTTCTTTATTTTTAGTTCTGGAAATTTTGAATTTGTTTTCCATAATCCACTGCACTAGTAAGAGGAAGTGTCAAATCGTCGTTGAGATATGCAATGATTTCTTGTTGGGAACTGATAACTAGCACTGAATTTGACACACGATTATTTTTTTCTGTAATATTACTGTACCAGGTATCACATTTCTGTCAATTTGTCGGTTTCAATGTTCTGCTTACGTCAATATGTTGTGATTTTAAAATAAAATAAAAATTGCATAATCACCACCGAAGCATCGAAAAGCTAACGAGCGAATTTTCTGCAGTATCGATACCATAAAAGTATCGCAAGTATCAAGGACCCATCGCTAATTAAAATATCGTCCCTTCTAGAATTTAGCAATCTTGGCTTTGCAGCTTTATTTCAAGTATTCCTTAAGAAACTAAATAGACATTTATGTTACATTCGAGGTCTAATGATAACTAAAGGATAATTTATCTAACTAATTGCTCATGCTCTGTGAAGGGTCATGGACGAAGTAGAAGTCAGATATACAAGACAAATGAACGGAAGCGAATGGACAACTGGGTTGGTTGGTACGCGCGCGCGTGGTAAAACTGAAAACGTTGCAGTCATCATGCGTCAGGGGTCTTTACTAGCTGCCAGTCAGGTATGTGAATCCGATTGGGTCAATGCTCTGTGTCGCTTTGCCGTTTAGGATTACTTTTTATTGGTAAGTCAAAATAAAAACCACAAAATTTTACATTAGATAATCCATTTGAGCCGTGTAAATAATTTGTTTGCATCTCTAAAGATCTCAAATACTACAAAGTGTAATTGTTAAATATACAACTACAATTTAAAATGAGGATTTAGCTTTAACTTATATTTAGAGGAAACATTACAATTAAAACGAAAGCTAGTATCGATATACGGAGATTTGAAATCTTCTGAAAAAAATTCAGAATGATTCACTATAGTATATATAAAGTAGCGATGGGTCGATACTAGTTTCTCTCGATAATCGATTCTCGATATCGATACATGATACTTTCCCCGATACTTCGATACTCGGTTTTCTTATTGTCTATAAACTTTATTGTATTCAAATACATTCTTGTACTTATAGTTGTGAGCAAGAGTAATGTTACGTCACTTCACGCGTGTGTTAGGATGCTGTTCAATAACAGTCCTACATAAGTTACATTTAAATATTAACAAACATATATTATAATCACAAAATAAAAATGCAGTATCACACATACAAAACACATGATATTAAATGAGAAGGTCGTTGTGTCGTTTTCTTTTTGTGGTCTTCTATTTTGTGGTTGTGGAGGAGGGTGTAGGAAAATGTCTTGTAGCAGTGGATTTGGATGATTGGCAAGAGTTCGGTGTAGCCTGGTGTAGCTTGTCCTGATGACATCCATCGCTTCTGGTATGTTCAGGTCCCTGTGAAGTGTGGTGTTGCTAACATACCATGGGACACTTTGCGGTTGTGGAGGAGGGTGTAGGAAAATGTCTTGTAGCAGTGGATTTGGATGATTGGCAAGAGTTCGGTGTAGCCTGGTGTAGCTTGTCCTGATGATATCCATCACACCGTCATTTATACTTCTAAATGATTTCTAAACTTCTAGTTTCAATACAAAATAGAATGTTGGCACACCTGTGTAATACCAATAAAATTAAATACGTGCACATATTTAATGAGAAAAAACTTAAAATCATCAGTGTACCTATTTTTAAACTCTGCATCACTCATATAAAAGCCAAACAGCCACTTTTATAACTTTTGTTCAGAAATACTTGCATTTTCACTCTTTCAGGGTCAAGTCTACTTCTTTTTTCTGTCACATATGAGTCCTGCTGTGCTAAATAGTCCTTCAAAGAAAACTGTTGCAGGTGGAATACACAAATATTAAGCGGCTAATGTTTTTTTTTTTTTTTTTTTAGTTCTGGAAATTTTGAATTTGTCTTCCAGTAAACCAATGAACTAATAGGAGGAAGTGACAAACTTGAGATATGCAGTGATTTCTTCTTAGGAACTTAACTGACACTGAATTTGATACAGTATTATTTCCTTGCATAAAGTTACTGTATAGTTACCACATTCCTAGCAATTTCTTGGACTTTGCAATGTTCTACTTGCGGCAATAATATTTTGTGACTTTAAATAAAATAAAAATCGCAGAAGCACCACCGAAATATTGAAAAGATATCGAGCGAAGTTTTTAAAGTATCGATCGATAGTAATACCATGCAAGTATCGTGAGTATCGATGTATCGAAAGTTACGAGGACCCATCCATAGTTAAAAAGCAAATTGCTATTTTGGCATTGACATTATTTCAAATTAAACAATACGTGCTTCATATTCGTAGCGTGGAACATCTGGAAACAATATTCAAATATTTATTATAGAAGCCTGGAGTAATAAAGGAGCCCTGCGCCGTGACGTAGCGGGCCAAGGCAGCATGCCTTGGTCCCTGGGCACGGAAAGCGTCCCGGGTTCGATCCCACCCATGGGGTGCGGATTCTCGGTCCCGAGTATAGGAGCGGTACCCACTCAGCCAACATTCCGGCTGGGGGATTCCGAGATGCTGACCATATCTCCTCCCCGTATCAGTTGGATGATCTCCCACCTCTGTCGTGCGTAAATGGGAGTGAGGCCGGCAGTCGGGTTGATAAGCCTTGGCACTCTTAGGGCAGTCGAGCCAGTGATTACGTTAAGTAATGAAAAATTCTTATGGAATGCACTTCATGGCAACGATGTAAAGTTTTCACCTGGCTTGAGCTAATAGGACTCGGTGCTTCAGGCAGAGATATTTGCTGTTTTGTCTAGAACTTGGGAGAATGTAAGAGGACGCCATAGGAATGGACTCCTATAACTCTCCTATAGTCCCGCAATCCTGAAGGTTCTGATGACCACTTGGTTCTAAGTTGAGCTTACAATGCCGAACTACTCAGGTGGGTTCCGTGGCATGTGGGAATTCTCGGCAGTCAAACCGCGGAAGAAGCTGCTTAGAGAGCCAAGCAATCTTTTGTCGAACCAATCAACAATGGGGCTGACATCAAGATCGGTTAAGTTGGTCAGCAGGGCTGTTTGCTTAAATAACGTAAGAAATAACGGAGTGAATGTATACTATGGCTGGCCCCGTTGCTCAGTCGGTAGAGCACCTGCCTGCCGTGCTAGGGGTCCCAGGTTCGATTCCCGGCGGTGAGGGTGTGGATTTTTCTCCGACCAAGATAATTCCCAATTTTCCCCAGAGTCTGGAAGTATGAATGAGAGTGCGAATGTGTGCGTGATCTAATGGCTAAAACCCAACGAATACGAGTTAACATCTTCGATAGGTTTCAAAGGAGAACGGCCACCAATGTGACCATTGGAGTTTAAAGACGAGGTGTAAATGGAACAAGTACAAAAAATGTACTATTCAGACACTATTAACATTAAGCAGAGAAAAGCACTCATAGTGAACGAGCCTCCTTATAGGGTAAGTGCACAGCAAATAACTCCTGCTTGCAGACGTGCTTTCAAGCCAGTAAGTCATCCATCTAATGTGCGAGTACCACAGATAATTTCGAAAATTCAAGGAGTTGGCACCGCGTTCTGAGTCAATAAGACCGGGAATACGAAGTATTTTTACAATGCGGCAGTGCATTTTTGTTTTGCTCCCTCGAGATATGCTAAACTAAACTATAAAAAAATAGTTCTTGTAAATGAAAGTAGAAAGTTAAGACTATTTCGAAAACCACAGAATGAAAGGAAATTACTTGACTTGTGTTTTAATAAACTACTTTTATTCCCGGAGTAGCTCAGTGGTTACGTTTGCACCTCTCATATTAAGGGCTCGTGGTTTGATTTCTGACTCTGGTTTAGACAATTGACTAGTTTGTGAAGTATCTTCAAAGCTTAAAGTAGTTCAGAGACACGTTGAAAGGTGTAGGAGCTCTAATTCCACCGTTATCATTAACCAAGCATCGCAGAGCAGACTCCGTCCTCCAAGTGTCTCAAACCGCAGAAATGGGTACAGTCATCGCTTGGAGGAACGGGTAACTCCCGAAGGTCATAGACTATACGGGGTGCATTAGACACTTTTCTTCCGGTAAGTTTGTATCTGTCTCTTAGGTTTTCCCCAATTTTCTTTATTTTCTACAAGGCCAAGGGCTTCGTGTATTTCATGGTTCACCGGCAATGCAGTTCGCGGAACGTGCACGTGCCTTGCTGTAAAACGAAGATTAAAAGTATACAAAATTCAAACAGAATGAAGATGACCTCAAATTATTTACAGGAAAATCAAGATACGTATGCGGTTTCTCAACCATTCAATACTGTGATCAAAATAGTTCTAGCTGCTTTTCAGTAAAAGTTACAAAGCACTTTCATAGTTTAATGTAGGATAATTTCATAAAATTACTTTTTTGAAAGTTATTACGCTGGACTTACGAAATATGCGATTATATGCATTTGTTTTCTGTAGAGAAAATCGTGATTTATTTACAAATAGTATAACTCCGGAAGGATATGTGCCACTGTTCAAGTAATCCTGGGTTTTAAGTTATATCAGCTGCAATTATCGGATGTATTTATTCGCTTATTTTTATTTATTATCTTAAAGAAACAAGCAAAAGTATGTTGTTTGACAACGAAGGTAACAATTAAAACTCGAAACAAAATATCTCTAATCATGCATATATCAAATAACCTGCTACAAATTGAAGCAAAACCTCGTATTTCACCATAGTACTTTTAACAAAAATAATTTATTTATTGTTTATTTTAATTTTTATAAATCCAAAAACAACGGTAGTTAATGTGGCATTTATATTCCTTTTAATTTTTCTGGTATAGTATGTCAACAGTTTGCTGGAAATAATTTTGGGAGCTTTTTGAACACCAAAAATTAATTTCCAGATAAAGGTCCGCTCGCGTAAGTCCTTGTTGTGTCTGTATGTCTGAATAGCGCAATTCAAAAATGAGAAGCTGGTTAAATATGAAGCTTGCTATTAAAGTTCAGAACTTCTTCAGGTAGAGGAAGAACAAAGCAGCTTTAGAACAGGACGATCGACAACAGATAATATATTTGTTTTGCAGCAAATAATTGAGAAAAGACAAGAGTATAATTTACAAATACATCTGGCATTCCTAGACTTCAAGAAGGCATTTGACACTGTTAATAGGGAAAAGCTATGGAAAGTGGATATACACAAAAATTAATTAAAGTAATCAAAATATGTATAGCAATTCCAAAATAATAATAAACACAGGAGTTCATAGAACCGAACCAATTTTAATTAATAGAGGCGTAAGACAAGGGTGCAGTGTCTGATATTTTTAATATATATGTAAATGATATCATCCAAAATTGTAAAAGTATTATTAAATAAGGAATAAAAATAAATAAGAACAAAGTTTTAAATATTTTACTATATGCAGATGACGTGGTTTTAATATAAGAAACGGAGGATAAATTACAATATGAACTAGACCGCTTGAACCAAGTATGCCAACAGTATGATCTTAAAATATCGACGGAAAAATCTAAGATAATGGCTTTTTGGGGGAAACAACATATAAGATCAAAAATAATTTTAGACAACAAACCACTAGAAGAACTAAAACAATCCAGCTATTTAGGATGTAATCTTAATTATATGATGAAAACAGACAGATGTGAGCAAAAAGTTTGCAACATTGCAAATGATTTGTGGAACTGTGCATAGAACGTTGAGAAATAAAACAAGAAGAGATACAAGATTAAAGTTGTAAATAACAATGGCAGTCCCTGCACTACTTTATGGAAGTGAGGCATGGGTACTCACGAAGAAAATGAAAAGCCAAATTCGAAGTGCAGAGATGAACTTTTTAAGGAAAACAAAGGGATGCACAAGGTTGGATAGAATAAGGAATGAAGACATAAGAAAGGAACTCAACGTAGACTCAATAAGTAGCAAAATTGAAAAATATCAAAAGGAATGGATGCAGCATATATCAAAGAATGTCCGAAACAAGACTGCCTAAGATTGCATTCCAATATCGGTCACACGGAAAGAGAGATGTTGGTAGACCTAAAAAGAGATGGAAGGAGCAATTATTGTGAGACGGAACGGGCACTCTGCCCATGCCATGAAGTGAAGAAGAAGTAGAAGAAGAAGAAGAAGAAGAAGAAGAAGAAGAAGAAGAAGAAGAAGAAGAAGAAGAAGAAGAAGAAGAAGAAGAAGAAGAAGAAGAAGAAGTTCTTCAGGACGTGACATGAAGATGAAGAAACCCCTCCAAAACGTACTACTTTTTACAGGGGACCTTTTCCTTATTTTATTTATCTCAAAATGGGTCTAATGGTTTAGTTTAACATGTCTCTAAAAATTATAGTTTTGAATTTTATGGGAAGAGCTTCTAAAGTCTAATTTGATTCACTTTTCTATAATAAAATTGGCAAAATATGAGAGATAGACAATGTTAATAAGCAAAAAGTGTAGATCTCGAAATATACAAATTATATCAAGCAGATAACATTTCTGTAATGTTAACTATTGGAGAGATTATCTTGGTTGTTGCTGTGAAATATTATTACGATGACATAATTTATACTTTTCTCAATTATAAATCGCTTCCCCTTTTCTGTCATACAAAGAGAACAGAGTTATACAGCCGCCACTACATTTAATTTTCTTGCCAAATATTCAAATATTTATGTAAGTTGATGTTTATTAGCGAATGAAAACATTTCTATCGAGGCATTAGCACCGAGGGCTTAGATTTCAAGAGCATGTTAACCATCAAACCTCGCTAGTCCGTTACATAAGAAAAATGGACTTAAATTATGGCTTTTAAAAATATTAAATAATGTAGGAATGGTTAACTGTATGTCAAAATAAGTGATTCTGGTGACGAAAGTTTTATACCTGAAGAAATTCGAGAAGAACCTCGAATTGTTAATCTTAGTTTGCTGCCACGAAAGTCATCTGCAATTTGTAACAAAGAATATTTGTTGTAAGAAATGGTGCAGTTCAAACTGTTACGAATATTTCCAAAGTAGTGATTTTTCTATACATTGTAGATGTCGTATGCTTGTTTCTTGTTTTCCAGATAACTAGAGAAAAATTGAACATCAGACTAAGCCATCTACGAGGTAATCGATTGTCAAAAAGATTATATATCTGACACTATATTAGAGAAGGCGTTGCTGAAGAATGTGCTTTTATCTCCCAAATTTCAACCTTATTCTTCTGCTTGACTGACTCTGCTAGAGATAATTCGACTCTTTGCAGAGATTATTCATGTGAAACTGTAAACCGCCTACTTTTCAGTAACAAAAGTATCGCGTAATGATGTGGATTTGCTTAATGGAGGGTTTAATGGATCAATGGGTTTTTACTTCACTGATCAAGGAACAAACCTGAGAAAAGCATATTCGGACAAATCGTCGGACACGATCTCTACCGGTCATTGTATGCAAGAGCTACACACGTAAACTGAGGTTTATAATACTATCCCACTGTCCTTGATAATGATGACTAGCATATGACGTAAATAAAGAGAGTCAATGATATTGCAAACTTGTTACGTCAAGGTTGCCTTCAAAACCGGAAATGTACCTGGATGTAGAAAATTGGACCTACTTAGTTTTCTTGCATCAGCATTGTGATTATGTCCACTTTTATAAAGATTTGTAGAGTAAAATCAGAAAATCCTGAGCCTTAATAACCTTACACAACTATTTATACACTTAATTTATATTTAATTACTAAAACTCGGTGTTGTTGAGATCTAATTGTCTTACATTAGACAGTATTTTTTTTTCTTCATAAAGGTTCCAAGATCGAAAGCGGCCCTTTATTTCATCTTTCTACAGCGATAACATTCTAAGACCAAAACTGTCTTTTTTTTGGGGGGGGGGGAGAGTTTAGTTAGCTTTAAAGTTTACTTTCCTGATGTTTATTCCCATTTACCTACAGCAAATATTAACAAAAAAATAAAGAACCAATTTGGAAAATGAAATTAATGAACGGCGGAATGAACGCCCGCTTTTACTACATACGGCACCGCAGGCGGTGAGTCTGATGATACATGATATGAAGATTGAATGAGATGGCGGAGGAAATCTGAGATCCCGGAAAAAAACCCATCCTAGCGTCTTGTTGTCCATCTCAAATCTTATTTTGTGATCGCCTGGGATCAAACCGGGGCCGCCTTAGTGAGAATCGAGCGGTCTAACCACTCAGCTACGTCGCGGCCATCTCAAATTGGAATTTTAATTCAAAATTCTGTAATACATTACTAATGCGGGATGGTTCAGGCGGTTTCGTTTGTGGCCCGTTATCGGGCGGCCGATCTACCTGACCCATGTGTTTTTCGGGGGTTTTCCCGGGTGCCAGGCGAATATTGGGTAGGTTAATTACATTCCCCGAATTTCCTGTCCCTCCATTTCATCTCCATTATCCTTTCACATTATCTCTCATCTGATGATATCTTTCAGGATAGAAGTGTCGGCTGGTGTCTAGGCGCTGCATGGCAGGATGATGTGCTCTAAGTAAATCTTCTCCCTCCGGTAGGACGGTCTCCGGTCTCCGAAACTCGGTCTTGTGAGGGCTGTTTCCGAACCACAGTAGGGAGGGATGTTCGTTGTCCTGCCTGCCGGGGAGTTTCCAACTGGTAAACTGCAGGGACTCTGCCTTCTGCACTGTCGTGACTCCTTGAGAAAGCCGCCCTCTGTCTCCCCTCACCTCGTATTTGCTCCCGGGTTACCCCACTTGGGGTATGAACCAGGATTTTATTGGGATGATGGAGGAAGCTAATGCATTTCTCATCTTTGGTGACGATCTAGAAGATATCTAGAAGTTTCCCCTGCAACTCTTGGTGTGGGTGGGCGCAACAGTAATTCTGGAGCGAAGAGTTTTTTCCCCAGGGTCGTGGTAACGGGGCTGATAAAGTTAGTATTACTATTTCTGAAGAATTAACAAATAATTATTTTCTTTTTCAAACATGAAGATTTAATTTTTCCGAAACATTTTCAAATTGTGATACAAATTCAAGTAATATAAATGTTGTTCTTTTACAAATGATAACTGGTGTACTGATTAACTATTACTTTCTTACACACATGCTATTTGTGCATCTTAAATGCACACTCAAAAATAATTCTGCAGAACCTCGGAGAGTCACAAATGTACGTCTTTCTCCTACAACGTTCTTAAGTAGAAGAACAAAACCTTTTAAACATTTAACAACTGCCTCTCATTTGAGTGAGTGAGTGAGTGAGTGAGTGAGTGTGTGGTGTTTTAGGGCCCGTCGACTTAAGGTTGTCATGGTTACACATTACCCACCTTAAATTATACCTCATTTCATTACATATTTTAATTCCTTTAACTATTCTTTTTACAAAACATGAAATATCTAAAACAACTGCTTCATGTACAGGTACAGTAGACAAAGTTTGGACCTCCATGTCGAATGTCCTCCGTAGTGTAGTCCAGTCCAATATAAGTATATCCAATAAGTTGTACGTTTTATTCTATTTCTGAAGTGTGTCTTGGAACGATGCGGTAACTCTTCAATTTTTTCTGCAAACGTAGCGAATTTTCGCGTTAATATGATTAACCTACGTTCTCTAACGTCAAGTCACATTGAACGATGAATGAAATGGGCGAAAAGATGCCCAAATGAGACCAGAGTCCATAAAGCATAGAGTTACCCACCATACATCTTTTAGAATAACGGAAATCCTCGGACAAAACCTTATCCAGAGTACTCACCCTGACCGAGTTTCGAACTAGGAATCTCTTGAACGTGAGGCAGACACATTGCTATTTACGCTACCGAGGCGGGTAATTTTCTTCACGAACTGTTTTGAATTTTCCAGTATTCAAAATTTTGCAACTTTTTCCCTTATAGAAAGAGAATGGATTTTTAAAGCCACAACGCGTACCCAACTCATAAAGTAACTGTATTCTTTTCTTTCCATTATATCCACAAACGACTAGTAATGAAATCATTTCTACAATATTTATATCCGTCATTATTACATTTATTTAATACGCTTTTATAAACTATTTGGTACCCGCGCCAAGGCTGAGTGGTTAGACCGCTTGGCTCTCACCTAGGCGACCCGGATTCGATTCCAGGCGACCACAAAGTGGACAACATGGCGCTGGGATGGGTTTCCTCCGGGTCCTCCGGTTTCCCCCACCATCATTCTACCAATTGCTTCATCAATCATTCATCTCAGGTGTAGGGCCGACCCGTCAACCCCGATTTCATCTCAGTTCAGATGCTTCGGCTCCCTCGCTCTGAGGGAACCCGAGCACATCCTAACGTCAGCATTGACGAGAAACGGAGGGGAAAAACTATTTGGTGAAGAACGAATGCAACACATTCTTTATGTATTAAGACTTTCTGTTTTATGCTCTATGAAAGTTAGTTACTGAGGAGGACTGACAAATTATTCTCACACAATTTAAGGTTTTCTTTTTATATGCAAATATCTTATTATATTAATCAAAATCATTAAAATCATTTAAGAGAAAACAAATATTTTCCTTGTAGAGGGAAGTTTAGGGTGGGCGGAATTTTTTGAACATCCTCGTGGCGCATCTATGAAAGACCCCTAAGATAAACAACAAATGTTACTTTTAATTGTTCTGCCCACAGGCACCCAAAGGCATGCGTTCATACCTATACTAATATCTTTTTCTTAATTCAGAAGTTCCTGGATTACATTTCGGTGTCCATTTTAGTTACATAACGTGAAACTATGAAATGTGTAATGAAACCATTTTTCAAACATTTTCATCGACTAACAAAGTAGATAAAATAATATTTTGTAATAATAAATCGTGAAAGAGGTTTAATAGCAACCGATTTTTTTTTGGTAAAAGTTATATGTATGCAGTTACCACATAATATATGTTTAATTTTTTGTGATTGGTAGATAAAAAGCCAATGTCGATCTTCAAGATCAATTGCACTTTGACAACAAACATTCTCTTAAACTTCAAACTATTGAATTGGCTGAAGATGCCGATCTTTCAAAAGAAAAATAGATACCCATTTAATGAACAAAGCGGCATCCATTTGGTTCATCGCATAGAAAAGTTTGTTCAGAAACAAAACTTCGTCTAACAAGGGAAGTTATGGAGTTCTCGCCTGCAGTTTTACGAGAGTGTAAAGTAGATTTGCTGTCTAGAACGAGAAGAGTGAGCTCGCATTTAGGTTCCATTCCCGTTAGACTAGCCCCAACTTTTACTATAGCTCTAAGAATTGTAAATACTGGGGTTATAACACTATCAGAAAACTTTCTGCCACTTCTTTCCTTTAATTTATTTCCTTACATTTCGGGGTTACAGGGTCAGGCGCGGTAACTGGTCGTGTGCGGCGTATACGGATTTTTATTAATGTAGTGAAAACAATTTTTACTTTATATGAAACCTCACGCAGTGATGGTTAAATTTTTTAGTAATGGATGAAATTAAATAATGCAAAAGAAATGTTTCAGGCTTAGTTGACGCTACTTTTCGGCATTTGTCACTTCTGGGGACTACGGAAACAAAAGAACAGTCGGGAGACCGGCCATAAACAGCTCAAAACCGAAAGTCGGTTAAATACAGGAACTTCAGTGTCTTCGTATGATAGCACACTAATATTTTGAAAACCCACCTACGTCCTAAATTATCTTTTACATGGAAAATTGCCCGCCTCGGTAGCGTTGGTGGTAGTGTCTTTCTCACGTTCAAGAGGTCCCGAGTTCGAATCTCGTCAGGGTGAGCTGCCTGGATTTGGTTTTCTCCGGGATTTCCGCTTATCCTGAAAGACGAATATCAGGTAACTCTAAGCTCTATGGACCCTGGGCTCATTTAAACATCATTTCACACATTTCATTCAACGTCCGATATAACAAAGTTGGAGGACGTAATCAAAGGGGAAAAAGCATGGAAAATTTTAATGTTCCCAGAAGTGGCTCAAATTGTCACAAGTTTAAGATACTTTTATTCTGGAATTTTCAGTTATTAGCCTTTCAAGTCTTCTTCAGTTGAGTAAAATTTCGGCTATCTCTTACGGTTTACCAGTTACGCTAAAATAATTTAGAAAGAAGAGAATTTCTGTAGCAATTTCCAGAAAACTCAACAATACACCATTGGACAAGAAGAAAAGAATGAGCAAACTCTGGAAGCATATTTTTCCATATTGTTGCCATGGCCGGTTTACATTGGCGTCACGGAAGTCAACTCTTTAGCTTCGTTGTACTGAATCCTCTCATAATTGAGTCAGTTATTAAACGTGCACTGATAGCCAGGCGGTCATAGACAAGTATTTAGGAGCTAGACCTACAAAGGTTGGAATACCAAACATCATTTTGGTTTTGTTCTATTGTAGAAATACGAATTGTGTAGTATGCACATTATAATACAATTTCCAGTTGCTAAGGTTTATTAGATTTTATAGCATTTATGTTCGTACATAGAAACTGAAACGCTCTACTATGTTTTTTAAACTAAATGAAATAAATATTTCATTCCTATATGTAAACTCGAATAAAAATGGAAATTAGCTTAGTATGAGGTGTGTAAACTCTCTTCTTCTATTACTGTGCTCATTCTACGGGGCATGGATGAGAACAAATGCCTAGTGAAATTTTCACGAGAGGATACTTCGCATTAGTCAGCACCATTCGTAACAAATGAATAAGCCCGAGTGTTTATACAAACAATATTAATGTAAACTTATAATAACATAGCATTTATTTTGAAAACGGGAATGTATTTGCGTTTATATAAATGGATGTACTTAAAATATTCATTTTCTGCAACGGAAACGTTGGACCCGGTATTGTTATTAAAGTAACAATAATAAAAAGAAACATACACATCAAAGATTCCAACTCATGCTGGTTTACTTACGAGACACATGCGTTTTACCGCTAGGCTACTATACATGCGGCCAAGTCGCAAAGCATCTCCCTATCTATTGTATAGCTTTGAAATGAAGGCACAGTGACATTAAAGAGTATGTTGTAGACGGAGCGTCATCGAATTCTTCCAATGATTCCGAATTGAACTTCGTTTCTGGTAGCCCATTCTCCCTATCTTTTTTCTAAGGCTGTACATTTCATTTAATATAAAAATAATTTAAAATGCCTGGCATTTTAATGAAAATCGTCAGCTATTCTGTAATATATATAAATTCTTGTAAAATATAATCTGCGACGAGATTTTCTTGAAAATCATCTCGCATCCTTTTTTGACCGAGTTTTCACCAAAAATGTTTTTAGGCTCCGTAAGCAGTTTGTTTGGTGAAACGTATGTGCGTGTGAGAGAACAACATTGCTAAAGAGTAGTTAATTTTCCAGATATTCCTTGGCGTCGATTTACATATTAAAGGACAATTTTCTCAACTGGGAAGTCATTCGTTGTTTTCCACTCTCATTTGCCGCTCTTAAAAGATAAGATTATCGCTTAAGCCTATCGTACTCCATTAATCCCGTCATATCCGCAAGAAAACACAATAAAACAATTTCTGCGAACATTTCTCTATTAAGTTCAAGTGCATAGAAGAATAAGAGTTTCTTAGAATGGTGTTCATAAGCGAGTAGAGAATATAAAACTAGTGTATAAAATCAGATATTTCACTAGAAATAATCTCAAACTGACCATACATGGATGGATACAGCAAACCAAACTACTATTCACATATGTTAAGCAAGTTTTTCTTACCAATGAAGTGATGCAGGAAAACATGATTACACAGAATGATTCATAAAGGTCACAAAACATAAAATTAAACAATATTCTAAAATTACTGTATGCAATTGTAGTCGGCTTAAGTATTATATATGCTTGAACGTTTTTGCGTAGTAAGCGCACACGCACACGCACACGCACGCGCACACTTTCCTCTAGACCCTCATTCCTCTTTCAATATTTTTCGTCCTTTAAACCTAGGTCGACCACATCTTCCTCTTTCAGGTGGGTTCCAATCTAAAACTTATATTGATAATCTTATCTCAGGCAGACATGTCCTACCTAGCTATTTATATAGTATAAAATTTAAATTGAATTTTTAGCTTTTATGGTTTGTCTTAGATAAATGTTCAATGAACGAAGACTCCGGCCTCTGTTACCCGGGAGCGATGGAAAACTCCGGGGGTCTTTCCTTGGGGCAATACCTTGAGCCTAAAAACAAAACCCCATCGGCAACAACGTCAAGACGGGTGGAAGTGGATACGCCACTTACGCGCGTCAACCCCGCAGGGAAGACTACCGAATAATCTCGATTTTCTTTTAAATTTACGTCCTCCAACGTTAAGTCATACCGGACGATGAATGGAATGGGTGAAATGATGCTCAAATGAGTCCGGGGTCCATAGAGCTTAGTTACCTGATATTTGTCTTTCAGGATAAGGGAAAAACCCGGAAAAACCTTATCCAGGTAACTCACCATGACCGAGATTCGAACTCGGAACCCCTTGAACGTGAGGCAGACATGCTACCCTCTACGCTACGGAGGCGGGCCCGAATAACCTCGATAGGGCCTCCTGGTGATCTAGCAAACCTTCTACTAGCTCTGCAGGCTAGTACCCAGGACTTTTTAGTTAACCCTCTGCCCCCTACGGGCGGCCGAAACCTGGCCGGAGGTACCCGATTTCCCGAGGGTAACGGGAACACACTGCCCCCTCGAGTCCAACCCAATCCGAACAACTCCGATTCAGGGAGGGACTCGAATGTTCGGCCCGAGGTTCCTCTAGTAACGTCAGAGGTACCACGAGTGCTAGAGGTCCGCAGCGCATGCACCACAGCAGCTGAAGGGGACGGATTCCCTCCCCTACGGGGAACTTTGTTAGATTATATTTTTTTCTAGTTTAGAGAGTCTAATACCGAGTGGGATGGCACAGATGGATTCGCCTGAAGGTCTGGGTTCTAATCCAGTTGCCGACCAATTTTGCCCATGGAATTTTTCGAGAGTTTCCCGGGTCGGCAGGCGAATGTTGGATAAGTCACTTACATCCTCGAATTCTCCTTTTTGTTGTTGTTTACGTCCTCCAACGTTAAGTCATATCGGACGATGCTTAACATGGGTGAAATGATGCTCAAGTGAGCTCAGGGTCCATAGAGCTTAAGAGTTACCCAACATTCGTCTTTCAGGATAAGGGAAAATCCCAAAACTTTATCCAGGAAACACACCCTGACTGAAATTCGAACTCGGGACCTCTTGAGCGTGAGGCAGACACGATACTATCTACGCTATCGAGGCGGGTTCAAATTTTCATCCCTTCGTTTCATCTCGATTATCATTTCACTCGTCTGGTGGACTATTTGCAGACCACAATAGGGTGGGATGTCGGGCAGTTTCCAACCGGTAAAAGTGCAGAGACCCTGCCGTCTACACTGGTGGCTCCTTGGGACGACCTCCTCTCGCATAATCCTTCCTCCTGGTGGTGCCCCACCTGGAGGCATAGGTATAACAGACCAAGTTTCGACTTCCTTGCCAAATCCGCTCCGTAGCGTAGTCCAGTCCAGAGTGTAGTAGATCTCCTGAAACAGTCCATTCCGTAGATAAATTTAAATTTAAATTCCTATTCAGTGCCAAAGTTTCTGTTCCATAAGTTAACGTATTTCTAATTATTGTTTAGATACCTGTAATTTCGTTTCTATAAGTGATATTCTTGTCCCATGAAACTCCAATCAGCATTAATATTGCGGTTCTGCCTTTTTCTGGGGCGGGTTTTCTCCGGGATCTCCGGTTTCCCCCGCCATCTCATTCCACCGGTGCTCCATCTTCATCTCAAGTATCATCTGTGTCATCACCTGCGGTGCCGTATGTAGTAAAAGCGGGCGTTAAACACTACACATTTCATTTCATTTCTGCCTTTTTGGATTTTACATATATTAATTAATTATTATTACTATTTGAAGATCTGTATTACAATATGAAAGCTGTTGAATAAGATTATATCTCGTTTTGGAATGAAGATCACATTTAAATATTAAGTATACAACACTTTCACATTTGCGTAGGTATCCATCAGGAGAGTATACGGAATCTTCGAATTTCCCATGTCCGACAGCAAACTAGGTCAAAATAAAATTAGGTGAAAATTACCTGCAGTTTACACGATCAATAGCAGTAGGAGAAAATAAATTTTGAATGAATTGTCCTTTATCGCTGTTTATCCAAGTGCAGTTCCACATTTCAAAAATTTCTTTTTTCAATGCTTTTTTTTTAAAATGTTATTGTAGACTCTTTAAAACAGAATTCCTTTTGGAATAATGCGTAATTCATCTGATCTCTCATTTCCATGTATACCCACATGGCCTCTACATATGTTTAATGTTCCCTTCTTGACTACGATTTGAATTTATCTTCACTCCTAAAGACATTACTCTTCACTTCGTTTGAAGCGTCCCATGCCTTCTTCTAAAACTAGGTAATTTTCATTTCCACATGAAAATTGTCTTCTTAAATTAATTTTTAATCCCCATCTATTTATTCTTCAATACCTTTTCTGCTCATATATTCTAATTTTCATAGTCCTGAGCTATAACTCTTTGGTCATCTGCTAACTTAAGCTATAATTTACATAATTGTCCATGCGAATTCCCATATATCTGCATTTAGTTTTCCAATTTTGTAAAGCTTGTTTTACAAATAGGTCGAAGAGAGTTGGTGATAAATAGTCATTATTTAAAATTTTTATAAACCATATTTAATACTTTCTTAATTATATTAAAACATACTTTTGAAATTATAGAAATTTGCTATATTCACAACATACCGATACGCTTTAACCGAACTTGTTAGAGCTCTGTTTCAGAAACACAATGCTATAAGTAATATGGACGCTTAGTAAGATACTGTAATTTAGGGGGCCTTGTTTGATGTCGTGACACAAGGAGGGTTGTTTGAAAATTATGTGGACGATAATAGAGCTTCAGTATCTCGAGAAGAACTGGAAGTCGAAACTTTGATTAGGAAGACACAAATAATGAAATGCTATGTAAATTTGGGTTGTATTTTATTGCTCATCCTTATGTATATTGTATGTTATTATGGACACCAAATTATGTTGGTAGACTTGAGCTTCCTTAGAGACGAATCCATGTTTTGGGATTCTTGATTTTCTTCTGTGTAAATATTATCGGGAATACAAAATCTGCAAAAATAATTTTAAGTGTTAAGAAAAAGAGATTCTAATAGCTCTGTTGTCTTAACGCCAGTGGGAAACCATTGTCATTAATGGCTATTCAATTTGAATGAGATATTGTACGGTTAATGTTTCAATTCGCCTGTTAGGTATTCGATATTTTATTTAAGAGATATAACTTCATGCATAGTGCGAAAAGTGTAAGAAATCATAGTTCCACATTAACTTCTGTTTCCAGGAAACAAAACATTCAACACGTTCGGCTTCTATTTAACAAATTGCGCATCTTTAGTTTAAATAGTCGCGTATTCATCGACAAGCTGCTCATAACAGCTACTACATTAAGCTGACGTAGTCTATCAGACCTTGGTTACTGGCAGGCGAAGTTCAGCCTGAGTGTTGTTGCTTTGTGCCTACCCTCAACAGTATCTAACCCCAGAAAAAAGTATTCCTGAATACAAAGCTATTAGAGCGATCTTTTAGAAGATAGATTTATAATGTAGTCACTTTTGAACTTGTAAGAAAGTATGAAGACAGACACACTTTAGAAGATAAAATGTTCAGAGCTACACTGGTAGAGAGAAGAATATGAAATATTAAATCAGAAGCCTAAATGGATAATAATTTCTAGAAACTATCCTCTGTTACTAATACTAAAAACAGTAATGCTCTCTAGACAGCGAGAACGTCTCCTGAATGTAGATGTAGATGTGACCACTCTTTATTAATGAACTCATAATGAACTCACGCTACTATCTCTTAAATTTTGAAGATATAGGCAATATGGATCATAATAGCAGGAAATAACTGAAGAAAACATAAGGAAACTGAAGGTGCTCCATTTGGTGCTACCAACTTGAATGTTCTGCGTACATGACTATGGTAATGGAAATGTGGTACGGGCTTGGTGACGCCTGTTCGGCTGAAATTTTTAGAACTGGTAAGCCTTTCACGTAATTTTTGGCTTCCATATAGATGAAAAGTATTTCTGTACACGCTGTATACAAGGACCCAATTGCCCAATCCCACTAAATATCTACCCAAATAAATACTGTAAAGTGTGAAACTACTGAAGGGATGATACTGCAAACATTACCATTTGTCGAAGATATGGTGGATTTGCCCGCCTTGGTAGCGTAGATGGTAGCGTGTCTGCCTCACGTTCAAGAGATCCCGAGTTCAAATCTCGGTTAGGGTGAGTTACCTGGATAAGGTTTTTACCGTGGTTTTCCCTTATCTTGATAGACGAATGTCAGGTATCTCAAGCTCCATGGACCCCGGACTCATTTGAGCATCATTTCACCCATTTCGTTCATCGTCCGATATGACTTAACATTGGAGGACGTAAATTAAAATAAATGGCGGATAATGCTGTGAATCAGTTGATATAGGGAAGTTAAATTATAATCGAATCCACCCTCTAGTGCGCGAGACGGACGGCAGTCGTCGCGGAACTTACGCTGGTAGAGGTTGACTAAAATCCTTACCTTATAATAGAAGCTGGAAATAATCATCTTCTGCTCTCACACTGTAAATACTTTCGCTCGCTCTCCGGAGCTCAAAAGCAGGTATTATTGTAATTTTTAGCACAAAGTTTTCCCTAAGTTCGTGTGGGTTGGATTATAATTTAACTTACTGGGTAGCTGTTACAGTACAACTGGTAGAAGCTAACTAATGCAGCCTACGCTTTGGTTAAGTGAGTTTAAATCTAGAATTCATTAAAGCACAATATATGCAAAATAAATATTTCTATAGCACTAACCTTTGGCGAGATATTCGTTGTTATAGATTTATACTATAAAATGTATAATTTTTCAGTTCTAGTTGGACATACATTTTTCTTCTCTCTTAGTGCAGAGAGTTAAATCATAAATACAGCCACCAATTTCGTAAATATCCATCTGTAGTACTATTACGTATGCCGACAGTTTCCTGTTCATTTAATTGAGGTTGGGGAACATGTTCTGTCTTAAGTACTGCAGACGAGTTTGAAAACCTAATTAAATTACTTAATATATAATTAAAAGTGTGAATGGGATTAGTTGAATTACAAAAGCCATTCTTTTTAAAATAGTGTAACCGCTGAAATGACACACCTGATTCCATACAATCTGTTTCTTTTCGTATTATGTGGCTTTAGATCTTGTATTGCTTCTTCTATATTTTGAAAGGGGAGATAAACAAGACTTGCCATTTTTATAGTTTGTTATACCCACAATAGAGGAAAAAAAGTTTATGATCTTATTAGATCCCCACTCACGTTCAACATTCCTAGAGTTCGAATCTAGATCAGGGCGAATTATCTAGATAAGTATTTTTTTTCGAGTTTTCCCTTATCCTAAAAATATGAATATCGGGTAACTAACAAGGGAGCTATCACTATACTCAAATGTTATGCACTTGAGAATTTGATGACATCTCTGCTCTAGTGGGGTCTATGTGGCAAAACTCGGGTGCGGAGTATAGCTAGAAGTACCCGAAAATGAGCCCACAATACATAGGAACATATAGGCATAATAACATAGCATTCTACGGTTAGCGGTCTACACATTACATACACAAGGAGCGCCATCCCCCTCACTCGATACTGAGCTGAGGGATGTCCAGCAGCTACTTGCAAGTGATCGCGTGCGGCACTTACCAGGCTACAGTTTTGGGCTTGCGGTTCTACTCCGTAGCAGAATTTTGATACACATGGTTCATATACAGCAGGCATTATACCATCAAATTTTCAGGTGCGTAGAGGTGTGAGTACAGTGAGGGTTCCCTTGTAAGCTCTGTGGACCTTGGTGGCATTCGAGTATTATTTCACTCATTTCATTCATCGTCCAATATGACAACGTTAGAGAATGTCTTCTTTTTATTTTTTTAAACAAGAAAAAGAACAAAATCCTCACTCGAATCGAGGAGAGATTGTAACAGAAAAAAAATGAACGTAGGAGAAAAAACTAAGTTACTTTATGAGAACCGTGCCTTAAAATTATGGATTAATCTTCAAATCTGATTAGTGAATAACGCATCCATGAAATCGAACATTTGCTGAAAGGCCTAATTATCGTTTCAGTATCCTATATTACTCTGGTTATGTAGAACGTAATTAAATCATATCGACAAACGTTTTGAATAACTTGAAGTGGGTGGAACTGCAACTGTAAATTGTGCAAAACAAGATGTTTAAAGGTGAAAGAAATCGACGTTCTAGAAGCCCCACGCTGTGGCAATCATTTTGCAACTGAATAATTTGTGCAAAGGGTGCGTGGGACGGTAAATGATTAATTATTCTCACCTTTGGTGACGATCTGGTAGAATTCTTGTAGAAGTATGCCTGGCGCTCTGGAGCAAGGAGTCTTATCTCTGGCCGTAGTATTGGAGTGAGAATTACTTTATGCTCTTATGGTTGAAAATAACAACAATTGCTCTGCTTTAGATATCTTTGAATTTATTCCGAAAAGCCATTAATATATGCTATTAGAATTTAAATTTCATAGATTCTGTCCTTTCGTAAGATTATTGTTGCACTTAAGATTCTGCAGACTTGCAGAACCACGCCAAGGAAAACACGTCTTTCCGACGATGATCTTGTGCAGAATGACGCCAAAATTATCTGCATATTCTTGAATCTCTGCACACGATGTTTCTAGAACATCTAACATTACTTATATCCTATTGGTCTACGTCACAACATTAATTACATAATTATAATAACCAATAGGAACACTATCACGTACGTTGTATCATTCTGTGGCCCACCCAGTTTTACGTTCTATTTTATACAATTCACCTTCTCCTGAACAACCCAGAAAAAATTTCCAAATACTTGAAAAAATATGAAATAGCCGTTACAGAACAAACGTGATGTGTGCTCTCACATTATTTTCTTTACTTACTGTTAGTCTTAAAAACGCTAATTTATCCCTCGATCTATCCTAAGTTAATCGAAATAGGAAATGGTCTTATTACACAGTTCCTTGTAGGTACAATGGAAATAGTAGAATACAGCAGGCTAAAACTATACTTAACTCTTAAGAGTTGGTGGATATATGACGGCTTTGAAATTCATTCTTAACAATTTCAGAGGAACAGATTAGTAACTACTTCCAGTTTGAGAAGGGTATAAATATTGAAAAATTGGAACAAAAATGGTTATCTCGGGAAATAGTTCACTCCAGAGAAATGTATTTGACATGAATTATATGTTTTAATTAAATCTACATTTTCTATGTGATAGGCTTTCATTTATCTCTTACGGTTTACCAGTTATGCAAACCATCCAGAATTTAAAAAAGAAAAGAACTGCAGAGACTATATACAGAAAATTCCAGATATACATTTCATTTCTTATAAAAAGGTATCTGAAATACAGTATTTTAGACAAAATATTATAGAGTCATTTTCGAGGAAACTAAAATTGTTATTTGAAGAATAGTTTAGGACGTGGAGGATTATCTTACATTTTGTGTCGCATCACGAATTTAAATACAAAGTTTAGCTACCTATTTACCACATAATAGCGAAAGTACGAAAAAAAAAATAAACAAAGAAAAAGAAAAAGAAAAAGAAAAAGAAAAAGAAAAAGAAAAAGAAAAAGAAAAAGAAAAAGAAAAAGAAAAAGAAAAAGAAAAAGAAAAAGAAAAAGAAAAAGAGAAAGAAAAAGAGAAAGAAAAAGAGAAAGAAAAAGAGAAAGAAAAAGAGAAAGAAAAAGAGAAAGAAAAAGAGAAAGAAAGAAAGAAAGAAAGAAAGAAAGAAAGAAAGAAAGAAAGAAAGAAAGAAAGAAAGAAAGAAAGAAAGAAAGAAAGAGGAAGTTAATTTTACGAAATTTAGCTACAAACTTAAGTTTTTATATATATATAGCTTGGAATTAGGATTACTACTTAGGATTCAGCTCCGAAACCCGTGGATTATTATATCTATGCCCCAAGTGGGGTATCACTGGGAAGGATGAGGCGACCGGAAACAGGGCGGCCGATTCAAGGAGTAATGCAGACGACACGGTCTCTGCTGTTTAGCACTTGGAAACTCCTCGGCAGACCAGCACAACCGGCATCGCACCCGCCATGGTCCGGAAACATCACACCATGTCGACCCGGAGACAGGAAACTGTTCCTACCGAAGTGAAATAAAATGTGTAGTGTTTAACGCCCACTTTTACTACATATGGCACCGCAGGCGGTGACATTGATGATACATGAGATGAAAATAGAGCACTGGTGGAATGAAATGGCGGGGGAAACCGGAGGTCCCGGAGAAAACCCGCCCCAGCACCGTGTTGTCCATCACAAATCTCATTTTGCGGTCGCCTGGAATCGAACCCGGGCCGCCTTGGTAAGAGCCAAGCGGTCTAACCACTGAGCCACGGCGCGGCCGTTCGTACCGAAGGAGGAAGGTTTACCAAGAGTCTATCATCCTGCCATGCAACGCCGAGACACCTGCCGACACCTTTACCCTGATAGAGACCACCACATCAGAGATGTGATAATAGAGAGACAGGGAATTTGAGGGATGTAATTAACCTACCCAATTACCCGAAGAAAAAAAAACGAAATGCCCGTAGTTACCTAATGTGGACCGCAGACGAAACCGCCCGCCTCGGTAGCATAGATGGTAGCATGTCTGCCTCACGTTCAAGAGGTCCCGAGTTCGAATCTCGGTCAGGGTGAGTTACCTGGATAAAGTTTTTTCCGGAGTTTTCCCTTATCCTGAAAGAGGAATGTCCGGTTACTAAGCTCCATGGACTCAGCTCATTTGAGCATCATTTCACCCATTCCATTGATCGTCCGATATGACTTAACGTTGGAGGACGTAAAATTACAAAAAGACAAAACCGCCCGAGCCATCCCGCTCGGTTTAATAACTTAACTATATATAACTATGTAATAGTTAAGTATATATTTGGTTAAGTATATAGTTATATAAACGATAGTTAACTATGCGTAATAAGCATAACAAACTGTCAAACGACTTTAAAAATTAAGCTTGCGTAAAACAAACATTTTATACAAATCATATAGTTTTGATATAGAATCGTGACACTTTGCACAGCATAAGTATTTAAAGTTGTATTTTAATGAAACGTTTTGAGCCTGCCTCTATAGCGTAGGTACCTCAGTTTCAAGTAGTCCCGAGTTCGAACCCGGTCACGATGAGGTATCTTGATATGATTTTTCTGGAGTTTTCCCTTATTATGAAAGATGAATGTCGGGTAACTAAACTCTATGACCATGAGCTCATTTGTGCGTTATTTTACCCATTTCATTCATCATCCGACATGACTTCCGTTAGAAGATATTAATAAAACAAATGGTTTATTTCGTGCTTCTACTGTTTAAATAACATGCTATAATATTTTTTTTGTCTTAGTCAAGTTGCTGATAAATATGAAACTAAGGAACTTTCACATTTCACAGAATATGAAATATAATAGATTTTGCAAGCATTCACCTGGAACACCGATATTTTCCTGAAATGTGTTAACTCTTCACAAAAGTGGCATTTCCTGTCACACGATCGTCATTTCTGCTTGGATGGCCACGATTAACTGAAGTAATTTCGTCGAATTTTCGTGTGAATATTAACCACGTATTTAGCCTAAAAGAAACTCTTCTTTTATTTGCTTAGTGTACCATAAGCTGAAATTCAGTCCCACCTTCCAACTAATTAAGATAAAATCGATTTTATATCCAAAAATACTTTGCACGTTTAACTTAAATTGCACACAATGAGCTTTACTGTGAAGAAATCTTTAAAGTTTTCACCACGACCATTTAAATGTCCTGTCACACGGATTAATGGATTGTATTTACTTCCAGGGTGTGACTGAACTTTCATTTTTCTTGGCGTGTCAAAAATATTCGACATAATGTACCGAATTCTTGTACTCTTTAAATTTTTAACACAAACTCAAGCAAGTGAACTTAAAGGAATAGTATAAACTTAATGAAATGGCATATTTTGCTACACGTTTAAATTGCTCAAGAATCGACATGCTTGATTCCCCATTGAAAATAAAATTGTTACAAGAATTGCATTATTTTTTCTGAAACATCAGCCAAAAAAAATCTGTTATACCATTCTTGTATTAGCTTTTAATAAATGTACTTTTTATTTTTCAAAATTAAGATTTCTGTTTCGCATACAACACGTAATTTTCAGGTATTATAAAAATAAAGTTTTTTTTCCTCAAAATCATTACAAGTAACTGAATTAAGTTTAAAACTGCATTATAATTAAGTATAATTGCAGACACGATTTTAGAAAAAAACTAAAAGATTTGGAAATAACACCTGTGGGTAAATAGGAAGAAAAAGAGGAGGTAAAGCTTAAAATTTTCAAAATGTAAATATTTTAAATTATATGTAATTTAATACAAACATTTCACTGTATATTATAGAAGTAATTATTTAAATAAAAAGAAATAATTTATATGGCAAAATACTAATTCCTGTTATAGATAATTTAAAAGTACCTAGAATTTAAAAATCATTTCCCTACCAAGTAAATTTTTCTAAAAGTGTTCCTCGACAATTCTGAAACCACTGATGGGATTTAAAGTAGTTCTGCTTGTTATTGTGCACATAATCTAGGGAAGTGGCCAAAATTATGCACCTCTGACAGTTTCTCTGAAAGAAACTCATGATTAAGTAGTCTATAAAAATTGTTTTGCTAATTTAAAAATGCGTTTATAATATTTTGGACATATACAAGTTTAATTCTAGGCAAGATCAATTCAACTAATTAAAGAAAATGTAAAAATAAATATCTTTAAAAACCCTTTATTCTAACGAAACAAGATGCCACCATTTTAATAATTAAATTAGTTATGTAAATTAATCCGTGAAATTAAATTTCGCTTCCCCCTTGTATGCACAAAATACTGTTTTATGACTTCATGTTACATTTGTATGACTGATCCACAATAGGAATAAATTATTGAATATTTATCTTTAATTTTATTAACAAGAAAATTGCGCTCAAATGGAGCATTATCTCTAATTTGTATACTCCTTAAGCTGTACTACCTGCTGCCATAAATGTGAAATAATTGTATTAAAATTTAAGTTTTCATAATTTTTATTTGATAGAGTCATCATTGCCAGTATGGCATATTGGTCAGTAACCCCTCCACCATTGCTGCCATCTGACATTAACACTACTTCATTTGTTCCAGACGAACCGAGAAAGCCGAGCTCCATTGACGTTTCTTTCAAAGAACAGCGCCATTCACGGTTGGTGGTGACGTGAGTGCTATCTGGCGAGACTTGTGCGAACCACGAGATAACTGCTATGCGGCGAGGTAGCCCTCATATAAGATAGAAAAAGACGCCAGGCACTGGCAGAGTCTGCAGCAGTCAGCGGGAAGGCGTGTGGCGTGATCTTGGAGACAGACACTCGCGTGACAGTGAAATGGGCAAGAACGTGTACTCGCCGGACCCGGCGCTGTCTAGGAAATCTTATATCGGGTCCATGAGCGCGTATCGGGAAATGTACAAACGCTCGATCGATAACCCCGACGAGTTCTGGGCCGACATAGCCAAACAATTCCACTGGGAAACACCTGCCTCCCCTTCTAAGTTCTTTTCGTACAACTTCGATGTGTCAAAGGGCCCCATATCCATCAAGTGGATGGAAGGTGCGTCCACCAATATCTGCTACAACATTCTCGATCGGAACATCAAGAATGGTTTGGGAGACAAGATCGCATATTATTGGTAAGTTTTGGGCTTTTATATTACAAAAAATAAGCTGTGCTCTATTTTTTTTTTTTTTTTTTTGGAGGGTCATTTCTATGTTTAGTTTATTCCAAAAATAGGTCAAATTTCATTCAATTGAAATAGTAACGTATCAAAGGTTTAAGCATTTCAAGAGGATATAACTTTGTGACCATAACTTTAAAGGGCATTCCTCAGAATTATTCTCTCAAGTGCTTCTCATGCAGATAAATTTTCACTTAGTTTTGAGAGCACTTAACCAACAAGGCATTAACAACTGACGTAACAAATCACATCAAGACTGCCTCTGCGGTCGAGAATTCGCGCTTTGGCCTAACTCAAGTTCGAATCTCGGCCGAGGCAGGTAATTTCTCTGGAAATATATATGTGGCAGTGAATGTGAGTGTGCTTAGTGGTTAAAATGATAAAAATTAACTTTATGAATCTATTGAGCAGTAACATCAGAATCTCTGTAGTCGAGTGGTCAACCTAAATATTCGTCTCACGCTTAAATGGAGAATGTATCTAACAGAATCCATCCCAATCCTCCACAAAATCTGTAAGCATAAATGTATAAATATTTTAATGTGGAAAACTTTTGGAAAACCTTTAGTTCGAGTAAAAGCACCTCATTTGTTTTCTCAAGTCAAAGCCCTCAAAATGACCAAATAAATTATAGGTGGCTATACAAAGGAAACAATGTTTAAGAACAACAATTGTTTAACAATGTTCAACAATGTTTGACAACAACGATTGTTGTCAGAACAACAATTAAGTCACCTACCTTTGTGGTTGGGGTTAGCGTGTCTGCCTCACATTCAAGACTAATGTCGAGTATATTCGAAACTCTACAAACCCCGGGTTCATTTAAGCATCATTTCGTTCTCATTTATTGTCTGATATAATATACCTAATTAAAGGAAGTTAAATATATATTGATTTAATGCAGTTAGCAGGTTATTTTAATTGACTAATGTATTAACTATTTTTAATCACAAATAGACCAATCTGGACCAATTCAAAAGTATAAAGAAAGACAAAGTTTACTACTCATGTATGTAATTGTAAAAGATTTTATTCTCTGATGAACGTCAAAAACAGTACTATAAAGAATATAGACGTCTATTTATTTTTTAAATACTTGTAATCTCACTAACACAATTACAGTTTAAGGATACGTATGACCGAAATTACGTGAACATTTTCGAAAATCACCTTTTGCTCTTTTTAGTCTATAAAATAGTGTAAGCCTTCCTGAATCCAGAGAATGCTTAGATAACATCTGCAAGCCACTTTTAAACGCTTTAATCTAGTTTAAAAGTTACGTGAATGCTAGTGTTAGATGTGAATTCTAATTATTTATCCTTATTTTCTCGCTATTGAAAATTTCAGCATTTTTCGTCATTTAAAATGTTCCTTGCGTCACAGTTTTAGTGTTAGACTAATGAAACTTGCTAAACACGTTCGTAGAGACACAGTGAATAGAAATTGCTCTGGATTTTATTGTAAGATACATTTAAGTACACTTTCTTTACTTCAAAACACAAAAATTTTCAAATTTTGGGCAAAAGAGCCATAATCATAGCTTTAAACATTTCTGGAGCCTAAAGTTATTGAGACACAGAGAAACCTAGGGCAAATTCAAAAAAATGGATGATTGGGAACCTGTTGTTAAAATACTAGACCAACATTTAAATTATTTTATCGCAAGGGACTTTTTAGGTGACGTAATCGAAAATAAATACATTTGGCCATATTTTCCAAACTATCAAAGTGAAATTGAGAAAATTTGGTCTGTATTATATTTTTACTAAGTGGGATAAATATAAAAAGCAAGCGTTAGTAGTTCAGAATTTAAAATTACCAGTCATAGGTATCCTTAAGAACCACTTATGGAGTACTTAGTTAATATATTATAACGCTTATAGGCAGTCTATTAAAGGAATTCATAGGTTTAGTATTTAGGTTTAATGTATTTCCATTATTATCTATTCCAATTTCTACGTTTCGATGTATGTATGCAAAATAAAACCGAATTTATTCCTATAGCCTTTAAAATTGTTAGAAGTGAATTTAATGTAGACAGAATTCCATTTTTTTTTAAAAAGTTTACATGTTATGAATATTTTTACATTTTTTTTTTAGTTTTTATCGTTTTTGGAGAGCTATAAACATTTTCAGCTTCTATTATAACATTAGCTTTTATGCAGATTTTGTTCATTAACATTTGAAAATGGGAGAGGAGTGTCATTTATGTAACGTAACAATAAGTCGTGAAGTCGTGATAATCTAAACTTTTGGTGAATGCTTTTGTTAATGCTAGTATTTTTACGACTTAATAAATGTATTTCCTCGCCACCTGTAATGAATCCTTCATTGCATTTTCACGTATTGCATGATTAACTGATTCATTCAACACGTTTTACCTGATTTAAAAAAAAGCGTACAAATCTTTGTACAATTTTCAATAATTATAAAATGTAAACTGTGTTACAGCATGTTCTTTGACAATATAACAGCATTTGTTCTTTGTTGTGAAATTTCTAAACAAGTGCACGAATATTATATTTTGTTTATACAACCCTTATAACGTTGCTTTAAGAGTGTTCATTGTTCCTTGCTGCACTGAAATCAAAACTAGAAACAAGTAATCAAATAAAATCCAGTTTCTACCGTTATTTGTACAGTATTTCTTTTGAAGGGAGGGAATATGGTTTATTTCAGTTTATTTATCAGTTTAGTTTTAGTTTAGTTTTATTTATTAATTCTGCTACGTTTGTCATTTTATATTACAAATTCTCTTAATATTAAGTCAGCTCCTATCTCCTATTGAAAAAATAAAAAAAATAAAATAAAAAAAAACCCGTCAGAATCAGTAAAGATATACGAGAACTGAAAAATAAGTGTTGCACTTTATTGATATCTGACCATTGTTCAACCTTACACTTTCAAGAATGCGTGCTCAGGCTACCAATGCAGTTAAAACTGCGGCAGTGGGCGGATTCAAAGGATTTTGAAGTTTGCTACCGTAGTACTGCAAATTTACGCTTCACATTTACATATCTACTTGAAGGTTAAGATAAATATAACTGACAATTTATCTTTAATGTCGTTTTAGTGTCAAAAGTTAGTCTTATCGTGGAGAAAAGGTAAGGAAAATAGAACGTTGATACTGCTTGGTAAATTTGCACAACTGGTAAAATATTAAATATTTTGGAATGCTTCACAAAGTGCTTTATTACGCCAAGAACTATAAAAGAATAACCACTATGTTAATTCATTTGTTTATTAGTGCTTTCGGATGACGGATATTAATTCAGGAAATATAAACAGAAACAAAAGGATTAGTGTAACTTTGGTAATACATAGATAAGATCCTCATTTGTCACACTACAGGCCTAGTTTTGAGTCACGTTTGGTACAAATTGCCTGGCTAAACAGATTCAGTCAGATCCTATTTCGTTAATTATGTCATAAATGACCAAAAGTGCCCCAGTATTTGCTACCTTTACTTTAATATTTTTCCAGTGTTGCGTGGTGAAAAGGATTTTAATTCATTACAGCAGAGATATTTCACTTTAAATGTGTCAACCATATTACTAATCGGATATGAATTTAATTGCATGCTTTGAACCTGATGTGTTCTTATGAGCGATTAAAAGGAAATGTGGGAAGGATTCGTTCTAGGCTTAAGTTTAGAGTAAGGAAGCCCATCTGTATTTACCAATTATGAAGGCAGAAAAGCATCACGAAAGGAGTTCAATCAGGAAGAAGGATTCTGCCGGAGTTGGAAACGTGGACCTGTCATTCACGAATCTGTGTGCCTTAATGATCTCGGCTCCGAGTCTTTGTGTGTGGAGGGGGGAAGCAGAGAAAGGGAGGGAGGGAGAGAGAAATAAATACCTTTTTAAAACAATTACGTCCTCCAACTTCGTCATTTCGGACGATGAATGAAATGGGAGAAATAATGCTTATGAGCCCAGGGTCCATGCAGCTTTCTTTTGAAGTTGAGGCAGACGCGCTACCACCTACGTTACAGAAGCGGCGAAGCATGTGTCGTAGATATGAAATTTCAATGTACACATTTTTTCATTTCAAAGGTTACGTGTTCAAAATTTTGCTCGAATTGGTGCCATAATGTAGATTTGTATTAAATGTATGTATAACAAAAGACAAATGGCTCCTCGATACGTGCGATACCTAGATATTCACGCACGGTACTGTTAAGTGCAGAGTATCTACCCAAGTGTCCGAAGACCCTGGGAGCGATGGATAACTCCGGGGTTTTTTCCATAGGGCAATACCTGATTTCTTAAACAGTCCGCCCCTTCGTTGACAACGTCAAGGCAGGATGGAAGTGGATACGCTATTTACGCGCGTCAACCCCGCAGGGAAGACTACCGAAAACCTCGGCAGGTCCGCCTGGTGTTCTAGCACACCTTCTACTAGCTCTGAAGGCTAGTACCCGGGACTTAATGAGGCAACCCTCTACCCTCTCCGGGCGACCGTAGCCTGGCCGGAGGTACCCAATTCCCCGTGGGTGTCGGGAACACACTGCCCCATCGAGTCCAACCCAATCCGAACAACTGCCCGGCGGGAGGGGCACGGCAGTTCGGCCCGAGGTTCCTCTAGTAACGTCAGAGGTACCACGAGTGCTAAGGGTTCACAGCGCTCGCACTAAAGCAGCTGAAGGGGACGGATCCCCTGCCCTACTCAGAAAATTCGCTCGGTACTTTTTCAACACTTCCCTGGTGATTTATTAATTTTTATTTTATTTTAAAATCACAAAATATTATTGTTGCAAGTAGAACATTGCAAAGTCCGAGAAATTGTCATGAATGTGGTACCTTCAGAGTAACATAATGCAAGAAAATAATCGTGTGTCAGATTCAGTGCTAGTTAACAGTTCCCAAGAAAAAAGTCACCTCCTCTTTCTAGTACACTGAATTATTGGAAAACAAATTCAAAATTTCTATAACTAAAAATAACTAGCTGCAAAATTGTGTATTGCACCCGTAACAATTATCTCTGAAAGACTATTTAGCACGACTCATATGTGACAGAAAAAGTAGACTTGAGCCCGAAAGAATTTAGAATTTAGAAACAAGAAAAATCGTATATTAGTTACCTTCACTCATTACTTGCATACGGAATAACTTTATGGGGAAACGCAACAGGCTCTGACAGACCTTTCCGAATTCAAAAGAAAATCATACGCATAATGACCCATTCGAGTTAGAGCATCCTGCAGACCACTTTTTAAAACATTAAGAATTTTGACGCAACCTTGCCTCTATATGTATAATCTAGTTCTATATGTACACAGTAATTATAACAGTTTTCTAAAAAATCAACATCATCATGGTCATAACACAAGAGGAAAAAGAGATATAGAATACCCTACTCATAGGTTAGCACTGCTCGAGAAAAGTCCACAATATATCGGGATTAAACTATATAATAAATTGCTACAAACAGTTAGGGAAATCCAAAACCAAAATATTTTTAAGAAAACATTAAAAAGTTTATTCACCAACAAAGCATACTATTCAATTCAGGAATACATGGATGATGCACTATGATCTCAATTTTATCTTAGTGTTTGTTCAAATATATAGTCTAGATACTGTACATAATATTCTCTTACTTTATTGTACTTTGTAACATATTGTATTGTAAATATTGTAGACTTATTTCTGATCTTAAATTTGAGGATAAAATTTTGACGAGTCACCAATTTACGAGCACCTACTCAACTATATAAGTGTAATGTGACGAATAAAGTATTGTATTGTATTGTAAAGAGTGAAAAGCTAGTATTTTTTAACAAAAGCTTATAAAAGTTGACTGTTTTGCTTTTAAATGTCTAAAGTAGAGGTTAAAAATAAAAACACTGATGATTTTCAGTTTTGTGTCATTAAATATGTGCATTTATTTAATTTTATTGGCATTTCACGGTTCTCCGAAAATTCTATTTTGTGTTGAAGCTAGAAGTAATATGATGGTATAGAGTATCGAAGTATTATAGTGAAAAATATCGTGTACCGATGTCGAAAAACGAGAAAAGTACATATCGACACATCGCTAATTATAAGTATTGTCGCCGATCGCATTGTTGCGACAAGCGCGGCCAACGTGCACAGAGACACACAGTGCAGCGCGGAGAAAAAAGCTTGCCGAAACAGATAAAGAGACAAATAGCTGACAGGAAGGTTCGGTTTCTAGTGTCATCATGATTGATAGAGAACATTCCACAAAATTCCAGGACAATGAATGGACGTATAAAAGGAAGCCGCGGTTACTTGAGGAGACAGGCGTAATTTGACTCGTGCAGCTGTGATTTGAAAGTGAACTCTTCTGTTTATTTACGTGTGCAGAAGTAACGGGAGATTGTGTTGGTTAATGTTACGTCATCTTGCTGCCAAGGGTGTACAAACAGCGTGTTTCTACGGAAATAGGGCATTTTGAATTTCTGCAACTTGGACTTTTAATTCTACGAACCCACAAAGTCACAGTGCAGCATTTTGAGTTGGCGATATGACATTTATATTCAATTAAAAATTAAAAAGAAAAATAATTCTCGTTCTTTAAGTTATATATCTTTAATTTTACCACTTGCTTAGTTGAGAATGTCATTTTATGTGGGTTAAAGGCCGGTCTCTTATGGGACATTGTCGCATTTCATACACTAATGTCTTTTCAAAAGAAAACTCATTATTGACAGTGTGGAAATATGAAATTACATTTTTAACTTCGGGCAGATTTCAAATTGCTAATGGACGCTGACAATTTATCACGAACATCAACTCTATGGAGAATTATAAAGCTCTACAACTTTACAGGAATTTTACGAACTACTCAAGCAGCATCTACTTCAGCTTCCATCCTGTTTACGTTTGCTGTTTTCGTCTTCCATTTTCAGCATTTCAATAAAACCGCTTAGGAAGCGGAACTTCCTTTGCTGTTCGAGGCGAGGTAGCTGTTGTGTTTCTTAAATCCAATAATAGACACTAGAAATAACAGGTGGGTCTCTGAAGCGAATATAATTGTCTCGCGTTTGTAAATTATTATTTTCGCTGAGTATCAGTTTCGCTGACAAGGGATACGTTCTGCAGAACCTTGGCCCCATTGAGCGTAACGTAAACGCCCATCAATCAATAAGCGGAGGCAAGAGAATGCCCTTACCTGCATGAAATAACTGCACGCTTTAATCCATCGCAGCATATACAGGACGTAAAAACTAAGATGCAAAGCTAGGCTCTGGATAGTTGTGATCGTGTTTCGTTTATAAACGGGAGACATTTTCCTTATTACAGAGACTCGTTTCTAGGGATTTGTTAACAAAACATATCATGGTGCACCTACCTACCTACCTACCTACCTACCTACCTACCTACCTACCTACCTACCTACCTACCTACCTACCTACCTACCTACCTACCTACCTACCTACCTACCTACCTACCTACCTACCTACCTACCTACCTACCTACCTACCTACCTACCTACCTACCTACCTACCTACCTACCTACCTACCTACCTACCTACCTACCTACCTACCTACCTACCTACCTACCTACCTACCTACCTACCTACCTACCTACCTACCTACCTACCTACCTACCTACCTACCTACCTACCTACCTACCTACCTACCTACCTACCTACCTACCTACCTACCTACCTACCTACCTACCTACCTACCTACCTACCTACCTACCTACCTACCTACCTACCTACCTACCTACCTACCTACCTACCTACCTACCTACCTACCTACCTACCTACCTACCTACCTACCTACCTACCTACCTACCTACCTACCTACCTACCTACCTACCTACCTACCTACCTACCTACCTACCTACCTACCTACCTACCTACCTACCTACCTACCTACCTACCTACCTACCTACCTACCTACCTACCTACCTACCTACCTACCTACCTACCTACCTACCTACCACTTTAACACTTATTTCACCTTTATATATCTAACAAATTCTGAAAATGGCTGGCCCCGTAGCTCAGTCGGTACAGCACCTGCCTGCCGTGCTAGGGGTCCCGGCTTCGATTCCCGACGGTGGGGGTGGGGATTTTTCTCCGACCACTATAACTCCTCATCCTCCCCAGAGTCTGGAAGTATAAATGAGAGTGCAAAAGTGGGCGTGATCTAATGATTAAAACCAAACGTTTACAAGTTAACACCTTCGTTATGTTCCACAGGAGAATGGCCGCCGATATGACCATTGTAGTTAAAGGCAAGGAACAAGTAAAAAAGAAAAAAAAAGTTTGGAAATACCTTACAACTTGTCTCCAAATAGGCAATACGTGTTACATATGCACCATGCGCCACCGGGGCCTGTTTGCAGCTCCTCTGCTTTATAAAATTCTTTACTGCTTCAGAATTACTGAGAGTTCCAAAAACATCCGAACCGGCTGCACGGTGTTTTACCTGACCGCCACCTCGACGCCTGTTGCCGTCTGTCACTACCATAGGAAGGCGCGGATGAAATCGTGCAACATTTTTAAAACTACATTTAAGGGCTTTACTTAACAATGTTATTAAAAGGAGATGCTGTCGCTTTTGTCCATACATGTTTGGCACCTCTTTAGGAAACTATACATCACTCGCCATAGTTCAGGTTGAAGAATGCTGGCAACTTTCTCAATCGGAGAAAGAGTTGTAGGCCAAACTTTTTTGGAGTCAACAGTTGACGTGACTTCAATTTTGCTGCCCTTTTTTTAAAAAAAGGAGTTAACAGACAGGGAGCGTGATTTTGCATTTTTTTTGCAACAAGAACCTGCAGCAGCTCATACACCAGGTCTTTCGATGGGAACAGTTGAAAATGTGTTTGACAATTATTAGTAGAGATTTGTGGGCTCCTCGGTCCCCCGAGCTAACCCTCCTCACGAATTCTATCTCTGGGGTAGCTTAAAACACGAAGTGTACAAGACAAACCCACACACCCTGGAAGAATTAAAACAATTACCAGCATTTCTCAACGTAAACTAGGACGAGTGATGTGTAGTTTCCTAAAGAGATGCCAAACATGCATGCACAACACCGTTGCTAGTTTCAGCATCTCCTTTAATAACATAAGTAAACCCTTTAAAATGTTGAATAGTTTCATCCGCGCCTTTCTGTGATAGCGACAGACCGCATCGAGCGCCGAGGTCACAGACAGGCAAAACACCGCGTGGTCGGTTAGGATGCTTTTGGGTCTCTCGGTAATTCTATCAATCTAAGACCATCTCAACTCTTGACCATTCATATTTGCATTTCCCTGCTTGTAACGCACATTATGACTCACAAAGGCAATACAAGCTGGACTCGAGATTTCATCAACTTATAAAAACACTGTCCAATTCCTACTCTAATTGTATATTTAGAATACGTGACTTGAAAGAATTCCTTTTTCCTCTAGCTGTTTTACATAGTGTTATTATGTACCTTTCTTTTCCCTTTTATTTTCTTTCCTATTCATTTTCACGCTGCTTTCTTTTTGTGTTTTACTTTTTCTCCACTCCATCTTGAACTTGGCCCTCTTCAAGCCGTCTCATTAAGGAAGTGCTAGATAAAAATGACTATTCAGTGGCTTTTCGTTTCATAACTGAGAATGGTAAGACGGGGAAGTGCACGTACAAATCAATTATCCAGAGAAGAACTTGCACAGCTAGAAAGTTGCGCTAATGAATTATGGGAAGAACATGCCCCTTCTCTGCCAAAGCAAATATCTATATCCTAAGGCGGCTCGCTTTATGAGTTACGTGGGAGGAAAATGTGAGGTGGTGTGTGGTTTATGTCCCGTGAGATATTGCGGGCGTAGTAACTTTGATAACTTTGATAAGGGAGTGGATCACTCTGATGAGAAAAAAGAAATTCACTAAAAAGCTGGTAGGTAAACTGTAGTACTGTTTTGACATAAGTGGTCTGAAAATTTCCCGACCTAATAAAGTTACGAGTCATTTTTTCAGATTTTTTTCAACATAGTTTCCTTCTAACTCTACACACTTCTCCCTTTGATGCTCCCATCTCTGTAACCCGTCCAAATAGTACTCGGCATTTTTCTCTGCAAAATAAATGTTCACGAAGGTGATTGCTCTTCATTTGATGAAAATCTGACCTCCGAGCGCAATTTTCAGATGAAGGAACAAAAAGAAGTCGCTTCGGGCTAGATCTGATGAGTATAGCAGATGGTCAAACAGTTCAAACCCTAATTCGTGGGTTTTCGCCACTTCAACCGCTGAGTTGAGAAATGTGTAGTGTTTAACGCCCGCTTTTACTACATACGGCACCGCAGGCGATGACACTGATGATACATGAGATGAAGATGGAGCACCGGTGGAATGAGATGGCGGGGGAAACCGGAGATCCCGGAGAAAACCCGCCCCAGCGCCGTGTTGTCCACCACAAATCTCACTTTGCAGTCGCCTGGGATAGAACCCGGGCCGCCTTGGTGAGAGCCAAGCACGACAGCCGGTGACACTGATGATATATGAGATGAAGATGGAGCACCGGTGGAATGAGATGGCGGGGAAACTGGAGGTCCTGGAGAAAACCCGCCCCAGCGCCATGTTGTCCACCAGAAATCTCACTTTGCGATCGCCTGGGATCGAATCCGGGCCGCCTTGGTGAGAGCCAAGCGGTCTAACCACTGAGCCACGGCGCTGTCTATAACAGAGATGTTAGATGGTGCGTTGTTTTGGTGAAACATGATTTTTCTGCAAATGTGGCCGTTTTTCCGCCTTCAGCTTGTCAAGTAATGATGCCTAGTATGCTTCTGTAATAGTTTCTCCTTTTTGAAGATGATCGATTAAAATAACTTCATGACTATCCCAAAAAGCAATCGCCTACACTTTCCCAGTCGATTTTTTTTTTTTGGGGGGGGGGCCGCCGGTTCCCCCTTTGCAGTCCACTGTTTGAACTGTTTTTTGTTTCGGGTGTATAAATGATGTATCCAAGTTTCATCTACAGTAATTAATCGGCGCCAAACTCCGATTTATTGTGCCTAAACTGCGCCAACAGAGCGTAGGAAATGTTCATTTGAAGACGCTTTTGGTTTAACGTGAGCAAACGCAGCACCCAATGCGTGGACAACTTTCTCATTTCTAAATGTTGATTTAATATGTGACAAACACGTTCTTTTCACATGTTCATCGCCTCTGATCTTTCACTTTAATTCGGCGGTCGTCTAGCACCATTTGGTGAACTTTGGCGTTGTTTTCGTCTGTAGTTGGAGTTTTTGGACGTACCAAATGTTCATCGTCTCCCAGGCTCTTGCGGCCACGTTTAAATTCAGCTGCCCGAAATTTCACTGTGGTAAATGATGTGTAGAGTTCCCATACACAGAATCTAACTGATCCTTGATTTGCGTAGGCGTATTACGTTTCAAAATCAAATATCTAATGGCAGCTCGATACTCTTATTTTGTTCATTTTCATAAAAACACTCACATCAACTCACTCAAACAACTGTTACATAACAACTGAGCGTCCAAAATGGCTGAAACTTTGGTAATTGTCAACAGATGTGCAACAGAATTCACTAGCTTTTATTTACGAGTGCTGCCATTTTCATGTTGAGGTCGGAAACTTTTCAGACCACCCTCGTATTTCTTCCAATGTTTACGTTTTTTAATCGTGATATTGCCAAGCAAATGCCACGCGAGTCTCAGCTGAATAAGCTAATTTGATTAGTGCTGAAAACAATGCAAACTTGGGTTAAGCGTCATAAATGGACAATAACATGTAGGTTTTCTCTTTAACGTACAAAGTTGGGGCTGCAGGTGTAGAAGCTAGAGGTATAACAAGGTACTGTGTTAAGTATATGTAAAGTGGAGTGTAACGAAATAACACGAAACTGCCTTTGTTAGAGCTCAGCCTGTGTTCTGTTGAGAGACACTTCTAGCTCACCTTCCTTGACCTATACCCACCGCACTTTACTCAACCCCTAGCGCCCTGCATTCATTATACAGGATGTAACCCTTTGTTGGAATATACATGGACTACTACTGCAGTCTTAAAATAGATTAAACGCGAGTATTTATAATGACGATGAATACAGGTAACATTTTAAATTCATATGATTATCACTGTTTACTTTTCCACAAACTATTTTTGGTAAGTTTTCCCAAATATTTGTCGGTAGATGTTTCCGCACCTGGTTGATATATGTAAGAATTCAGTAAATGAATATCTCTTGTATTTTGATGATTAGCGTGCTGTCTTCCAAATTTAAAGGTCTGCATTATATTTCCAGTAAAAATTACTCACCATTCTCCAAGTCTAGAAATATAAGAATGTAAATGTGTGAATTTGAACTTAATGTTTATAGAGAAAAAGTAACCTAAACAAACTAAAAAATGAATAGAATAGTAAACGAATGGACGTCACTACCGATGAGCAATTGTTCCAAAGGTAATTCACTGCATAACATCTCATTCAGCTGTTACGACAGCTTGCCCCAATGCCAAATTGTACTGTATGCTGTAGCCGAGTAGGGGATTTTCTGAAATTAATGTTTTGAAACAATTTTGTTGTTGTAATTTTACGTCCTCCAACGTTAAGTCATATAGGACGGTGAATGAGATGATGTTCAAATATGTCCAGGGTACATGGAGCTTAGAGCTACCCGACATTCGTCTTTAAGGATAAGGGAAAACCCCAGAAAAATCCTTATCCAGGTAGCTCACCCTGACTTGAGTTTCGAACTCGGGACCTCTTGAACGTGAGGCAGACACGCTACCATCTATGCTACCGAGGCGGGCTTTGAAACATTAAATTTTCTTTACCTGCTGTTACTACGCTTACGACAATGTATGCGAATTTTAAGTAGTTGACTTTACGTTATTGACACCCAAACTATATACAAATAAAAATGTAATCCAGGACGTTTTGTCACTGACGGGTGATAGGAGATTTTTAAATCGTTTGTAAACTGCGACGTCACTATGTTACGAGTAGCTCTACTAACGATTTTACTCAATTTTACAGGATTTTGTCATTGATTTAATTATATATAATGTTGACAAACATTCTTGACCGATGTCTAACGCAAGTCATCAGAGTACTGATTCAGTAATTAGTGCCAATCGGGTACAAAGATGCTTTCCAATCGACCATGTCTTCGACAAAACCAATTTTGGCAAGGTTCTATTCGCAATAGTCCTAATAATGAAACGTACTGTGACTAGCGGCTATGACCCAAATTTATTGGGAGCTCAGTGCCAGGTGGTTGGAGAGAGAAATAGAGTTAAGTAGAAGCTTAGTTGACAAATAACCCGAATCTTCTGGAAGTTTTCCTTCTCCAAATATTTTATAATTTTCTATGGAAATTTCTACCGACTATATATACCGTTCTTGGGTTGGTACGTTCTGCTACATCAAGGGCAGCTCTACAAGTGAGTTATCGACAAGTCGTGACGTATGGTGTGTGCTGCTTCTGCGAGCGGTTAGAGAATCGTGTGTTTGACGAAGAGGAAATGGAATGAGGTGACCAGAAAAATATTCGTATTTAATTATGCAACTACGTCGTGAAACATTTTCTTCTAATTTACGTCCTGCATTGTTGTTATATTGGACAATCAATGAAGTGGATGAAATGATACTCAAATGAGCCTATGGTCCATAGAGCTTAGAGTTACCCGACATTCCCCTTTCAGGATAAGGGAAAAACCCGGGAAAACCTTATCCAGATAACTCGCCCTGACCGAGATTCGAACTCGGGACTTCTTGGCGGTGAGTGAAGAAGTTAATCACAGTGAAAATTGAATTAATTCAGGTGGTGAAGCGACAGTGTGAATAAATCCCAGAACCTGAACTAGATTAGAATGATGAATTGACGGTGAAATCTGAATAAACTTGAACTTTCTATATTAAAATGTAAAATATAATAGGTGTAGAATGTAATATATGGTATCTAAAAAAGTCCAACATGTAGTTTGAGCATGTCCACATTTAAAGAGCCCCCCCAATAGCTTAAAACACATACACCATTAGATGTTTAGACACTTGCGATACGGAAATTGTCACTTCTAGCTGAGCCTAGCATTTGAATAAAAAGAATGGTAAATTACTTTCAATGTCTTGGATACGACTCTAACCTTAGGTGCCAAAGCCAAAACTGGGATAGTTCCTCATTTTCTGCGATTTCTTTCTGTCATTTTCTTTTCATTTTTCAAATGTGTTTCTAGGTTTTGTATTGCCGAAGAGATGCTTATTCAAAGGAAGTAGTACTCCCAGAGGACACGAGGGCTATTCTCTAGGCAGCGAGAAAGAATTTGGAGACTGAACTATTAGAAACTTCCGCGTCTCTTTGTGATCTACTTGCCTGCCGCCTGTCGCCTCCTGTTTTCCTTCACTTCGTCTCTTCCTCCTGTAGGGTTTTAGGTATAATATATACAGGATTTAACGAACTACACCGAAATATTAGAGCAGGTATAAATGTGTTAAGCAGGTAATTTGGGATAGGATACTTATGGCCTGTTGGTTCATATGTGGAAGTTACGGCTATAAGTTTCTTAAATGCCAGTACGCCACTGCTAATAACACTTGAGTTCACAACACGCGAAAATTGAGAGACGTGTCGGAGTACTCCCTCTAGCTCAATAGCTATGACATTAGCTTCCAAGTGTCAGGTAAAAGAGTTTCGAATCTCCTTCATCTTTTTGTCGTTCTTTTGTTTTATTTATTTGGTTGCTTGTTTTTTGGCATTTGTCTAAGCTTTTCATTCTTGTCTGTATGTATGCATTTATACATTTTACGGAGTAATATCACCTTATCAGAGCAATTAATTACAATGTTTTGTAACAAAGGTTAAATCTTGTTTAATACTTCCACATACTGTACGTCCAAGTAGGAGATGGTTTAAAGGATGAACGAACTAACAAAGTAAGAAGTAAATGCAACTCTTTACGTCAGGTAGATAGGAACTGCTCGAAATGGCGACCTGCGTTTTCAATGCCAAGTTGACAGCAGTGAAGGGACGACTGTCGTACTCTGTCCAAAACTTCTTGTGTGTGGTGAATAACTTCACATGCTGCTATTATTCCGGCAGTTGGGTCCTCTTCTGAGGTAACAGGCGTTTCATACACCAGAAACTTGTGACACCGGAGAAGGAAATCAATTGGATTGAGGTCAGGAGAGCGGCTGCCCAAGCTACAGTTCGGCTCCCCTTGTACTGGCCAATGAGATTCACGAATTACTAAGTAAGAATTTACTTATTAAAAGACGAAGAAAAAACTGAACTACATGATAGGAGCCGAACTTTAGGAACAGCACTTTTCACGCTACGGACTGGGCCGCTAGATCAAGTACAGAAACAGCACTAGAGTAGGCTACATGCTGTAAGCAGTCAGTTGATCGCTGTTCAGTGTCGCACTGACAGGTGATTAGTTCGAGATTTGAGAGATCTTTGAGGCATTAAAACTCGAGAACGTCAACAACGAGCTACTATGAATGGATATTTCTATACTCGGGAAGAAGTTTTAAAGAAATTCTAATTCAATAATTTCACCTGCCTTATTTAAATACCAATTTATCAGCATCTGATGCCAATTACGTTTAACACAATTATAGCTGTGTTATGTTCAGCTGAAGACCATGCATTGCCTATGTAAACTTGCTTATATTAGTCACGTCTACAATTGCTGAAATTACTTCGGTGTACTTCATTTAGGGCAGCCAGAAGGGCATTATGGGGTGAAATTTCACAAAATGAGTTATGGATAAAATAATCTTCCCTGATGTTTGTAGAAGCGAATAATAATATTTATTTTTCTGTCCCATAGTTTTAAAAGTCCTAAATAGACTCATTTGGAAAAGGTTGTACAATGTGCCACGCCTCCTATTAGCCATTTGTAACTGTGTTCTCTCCTTGGTTTTAACTTTATTGAAGCTATATTACAGAGCACACCCTTATTAGGAAAGTAAGTCCCTGTTTTAATTAATATTAATCTGTGCATCTGATGTTAATTCTTCTATGCTTTGTTCAGTATGTTTTGAATTACTAGTGCTGTTTTCAAGATGTGAAGAAGCAATAATTTTGGTGCAAGAAATCGGCATGGGAACCAGTATAAACAGTTTAAATAATCCTGATTAATTAATTGAAGAGTTACAACCCCGAAAATGAAAAAAGTGTAGCAACACTTGACAATATATTGACTTCGTCAAACCTAACCTCAAATATTGGCGATGAATGCAAAGTGAAAATTGGTTCTTCAAAGACAAAATTGGTTTCTTCATTGTGTAATGGCAGTGATAATTTAATTAAAGTAAATAATGGTATTAGATCAGCAAGTTTTCAGTTAGTAGATATAGAAACTTTGTACAGTGTAAATGTGAAAATGAAAAACGTTTTCATATCAGAGGACACCAAGAAAAGAAATGGATTATTAGCTACATTATCAGTCAGTTGCCAACATTTGAAACATCCAGAACTACTGAAAGTTGCGCAGAAGTAAATGTAATGTTTACTTATGGCTTGAGAAGAATTGGCAAGGGAATTGAGGCAATAAGACATTGGCTGCTGTTCTCAATTTACCAGTCCCCCCTCCAGCCAAATTTAACAAAAAATAATGCCTTAGAGCAAGTGACCATGGATTCAAAGAAGAAGAGAAGGGAGGAAAAACGAAAGAGGGAAGATGCTGATGATGAAAAAGATGCGGAATATGGATCTGGGGAAATTCTGAGGTGTAGTTCCAACATAGCAAAACTTTAATCCTGTTTTTCTCTTGTTTTATTTTTTGATATACTTTGGGTGCGCTCATCTATAAAACTACTGAAGCTACAAGTCTGCATTTTTTCTGGCATTAAAGCAATACTTAATTTTTTAAAGGTACTTGTAGAAAGGTATGTGAAATTTTGAATTAAAAAATCTTGAATATTTTTAAAAGTAAATTCAAGACATTTGTTTTGGTTAATTGACGGAAATTAATCATTTCTCCACACTAGCCGTATATAGGCTAAAATTTTTGATAGAGTCAACATGAAAAATTAAATGCCATGGCCGGGATTTGAACCACGGATCTCCTGGTTTCCGTCCAGTCGCTCTTAACTTTTGAGCTACCATGGCCAACATGCCGTCCTGACATTCATGTTGACTCTATCAAGGTATTTGTTTTAAAAAAAATCACATATCCTTTATTAAAACTCCAAAATAAGATTTTTTATCTTTAATGTATTGTGGAAGTGTTGTAAAATAACAAGTAAAAGTTTCAAATTGAGGCGTTCAGTAGTTCTTGAGCTAAGCGCGCCAGAAAACTCATTTTAACATTGGTGAGATAGGCTTTCCCGACTCCCCTTAATATCCTGTACGTATATAGGAATGCGCGAGGTGTTCTTGAGTTGTATACGCTAAGACACCCAATTTATTTTGTTATTAAACAGCACAACTATTACGTACTATACCCGTAATTCTATAGGTACCTATATCATGTGCTTTACTTTTGTTCAGAAAGTAGAGACTAAAGGAACTGCGTCATAGTTCCAATTAAGACAAGCTTGAACCTGATTGGCTCATTTTAGCGAAGGTTCTTGCCAATTTTGCTGTTCCAATGACGACATTGTCCGGAGTTAAACGGAAATGAGCCCAGGGTAACGGCGAGTATGCAGGATATTGGCTATTTCCCTGCCATCTATCGGTATAGCCACGAGTTGGTTTATATACCCACAGCGTGTGGGTTAATCCATGCAAAAGGATGTATCATAGTTCAAAACCGAAAAATTTAAGCGGTGACCTTTCGAACATAAATAGATTTGCAGAATAAACACCATAAAGATGAATTACTTCGCAGCCCGAATAGTGAGAGACCACTAAATTTGTTTCATTTTATTTTACTTACCTTCTCCAAAGTTAGTCATATCGGACTATGAATAAAATGGATGAAGTGATCCTCAAATGAGCTCAGAATCCATAAATCTTAAGAGTTAACCTAATTTTATCTTTCGGGAGAAGGGAAAACCTTAGAAAAAACCTTATCCAGTTAACTCAACGTGAGCGAAATTCGAAGTCAGGACCTCTTGAACACGCAACCAACTGCACTACAAGGGGGTAGATTTGTAGTTGGTACAGCTAAATTCAACAATACAGATATAGTTAAATTTCAGATTGTTCGGACATATAACAAAAACTGGAATGAATATAATCTGTCAATCTAAATACACGAAGATACAATAGGATGACACTTTCAAATTGCTTCATTTCACGCATTATACGTTATGCTTTAATTTCGTCAGGTATTTTTGAAAGAGAATGCTGTAAAGTTTTGTATACTACCGCTAGAGTGCTCCAACGATAGATACATAGGTTGAATGGGTAATGACGACTGGCACTTCAGTTCTGGTCACCGAGGTCCTTTAATGTCACACCCTGCAATTTTTTCATGTGGGGTTAGTGAAAGAGACTGTACATATCACCTCTTCCCACAGATTTGAATTAGCTACGAAACTATAACACAGCGCAGTGAAATCAGTGATGGAAGACATTCGTCATAGAGTGTGAGATGAATTGAGCTACTCTATTTTTATCTTTATTCAGTTTTCAAATCAAATTATATAAACTGGTCTACAAATTTTGCAATATAATCTACTTGCTACCTTAACTAAGCCTACAGGTTACTGGTTTCCGGTAACGTTACAAGTCTAGTGATCTAATCTATCTGAAAAGTCTTTCTTCTACTTTATTTCTACACCAACAATATAATTTAAGTATACGTTTCTACTACAGCTTTAATTACTATAAGAAACTATGAACGACTATTTCCTTCAATTTTAAATTTCCTCTTCTACAACTGGTATTCAAAGCTTCCTCCTACTGGTATCCATCTCCTAAGGGGGTTAGCATCAGTAGATGGAGCTAGTTCGTCAGTTCCAAATATCCGGATTATGATCTTTCCTCTTCTATATAATAATTTCTATCTATTCACTCTGTTCCTCCCCATATACCTCCTCCTGCTCTCGTGGGGTTCTTTGGTCTTGCTCTCCTCCTTTCGGTGGATTCTGCTCTTCTTTTCGATATCCATAACTGGCGTCTTCCATATATCAGTCGTGCGTCTTAAATTAGGTCTTCTAGTCTTGTAATCTGCCTCTTCCGTTTCTCCTGATCTTAATATTTCCATCCGACGATCTCTTAAATAATGGGGCCCAAATGACCTTGTTGTCGACGGGCCCTTAAACACCACATACCCACCCTTAAATAATAATCCTTTCTTGTAGGTTGCAATATTTTTATATTTATGTCTTGAACTCTTGTCGTGGGTGATATATTGCCCTAACTCCTTAGATGATATTATCCGAGACATATTTTATAAATGTGCATAATTTTCTGGTTCCCTTATAATGTTCCATAAGCATTTTCCTTGAAGTTTCCTTCGACCGTCTTTTAATACTTCACTATATTTATGTCCAATATGGAGAAGCCAAACAAACTTAGAAATTGTAAATAAATATAATGCTGCTGATACTGTGGCATCGATAAAATCAAGAAAATTGAGATGGCTAGAGCATGTGCGAAGAATGAGCCAGGACAGAGTACCAAAGGTGATTTTATAGAAAAAGATGGTTGGAGAGAGAGAGAGAGAGAGAGAGAGAGAGAGAGAGAGAGAGAGAGAGAGAGAGAGAGAGAGAGAGAGAGAGAGAGAGAGAGAGAGAGAGAGAGAGGAAGACACAAATTTACGTAGATTGATTTGGAAAATGATTTGAGACAGGAGCAGAAGACTTTATTTAGATCGAGGATGATGGATGATATCTGTAAACAGTTAATTTTGTTTCTTCAGTTTTTTTCTGAAACGGTTTTCTTTACAGCTTGTGTATAGAGCTTCGTATTGCTATCAAAATTTCTCACTATTGGTTAAAGACACATTTTGCTCATTTGAAAGAGTAACAGAAGCAATTTTTTTAAACAACCAACTTATTCTCTTATGCGTATTATTTCCCAGTGACTGCTGCACGCTATTCCCGAGTTACATAAAAGCAAAACTTGGTTTATTTGCATGCCCAGTTTGTTCCCTTAAAGACCAGCAATTTTATCGTCTATTAATTCCATTGTTACCAACCATTAGCATAGAAAATCGGACAACATACGGAGTTCCTATAAATAAAAACTCACTTGAAATTAAGATGCATGTACCACATTCCGCAGCGCTCCTGGGAAAGTATACGATTTGTTGCAAGTCTTCAGTACGGCCCCTCTTCATTTGTCTTAAGGTCACTACCTATTCTACACAATTTTATATACATGAATGAATGGCTCACGTTTTCTATTCTCGTACATTCTCATAAACTTCAATCCAACCTCTTCCACTCCTGTTCAAGGATAACACAATTTATAAATTAGAAACCATTCCCAACAACAAAGATACAATTCAGTCATGTCCATAGCTTGAAAAATTATGCCAAAGGACAAACAGGCACAAACAGCCACTGCCAAAGTGGATTGCTTCTTGCGTTTGATTTAAGATGTAAATTGCGTCGTTTTGAAACTTCACTTCACAGGAAATCTTCGTACACAGATTAGTCCCGCCTCAAGACAACTAAGAAAACCAATCTCACTGCTTACTGTGGTACAATAAATCTTTAAAAAAAATGAAGCACTAAGCTAAATTGCCTTTGGATTAGTCAAACAGGCTTTAACTTTTATTCCTGTGCCTTTTCTGCTGCGCGAAATAAATTTCGTTGACTTCATTGATAACTCTAAATAAATCACTGTACATTCACTTGTGTTTTAGCTAGGGGATGCTAAAGTCACGCAACCTTAACTGCAAATAACAGCCCTGTGATGCAATGCCCTTAGTTGAAAGTGAACACATTTTTAATCCAGCAGCCTTTTAGGGAGGTGAGGGAGGTTCAGATGTTAGGAAAGGTAAGTGAAGGACAGTTGTGGAAAGACGTAGGTGTCGCAGTTCCGCTGTTGCACCTCCGCCAGTACATCAATTAACTACTGACATTACGCCGGCAGTGGTTATGAAGGTTTTGAATGAACATGGCCTTGCCAGAACTCAAAGTAGAGTAAAGGAACAAATTATTTGCCAAGCTGGTAATTTATTAGCAAAATATTTATTGGTGTTAGTTTTCAGCGCACGTAAGGATAGTCCAATTTACAATCTAACGTGTTCACAGAAGTAAGCGAAACCTATCATATGGTTTACTTCACTTGGGGAAGATATTATAATTTCTCTGATTGGCTTAAGTTAGATATGAAAAGGTTCCCACTGGCTTGAGTAGAATTTGTTGCTATCCCACTTTCATCCAGTAGGAATAGATTCACATCTGAGTTTAGCTACTTAGGGACAACAGAATATCTTCCCCACGTGGAATAAATCACGTGATAACAGCTGGTTCCGTTTTACTACCGTGAACACATTAGTCAAATTATAAAATAAGATAAAGATGGAATGGTGCGGGTTGAACAGCGGTTGTAGCGTGGCAGCTTCGGTGTGTTCGATAGAGCCGTCAGGACTAGTAGCTTGATAAGGATAGCCTTCTTCAAGCTCCTGGTGGTTGGATTGTAAGGATGATATCCTAGGATGCCTAGTGATGCTGCAGCATCTCGCCGACAGTGGCCTCTAGGGCGCTCAGCCGCTGAGGTCAGTATCTCGATGTCCTCAGACGGAGATGCATCAAGTTGTCCACGATGTTGCGGACAATCCTGCTGCTTCCGATGGATAGAGGTGACACACAGGACCATTTATAAGCATCCCCTGGATAAAGCACCAGTGAATGGACAATATATTAATAGCATTTCTTTCTAATTTGTGGTATTAAGGAATTCAAAACACGTGCTTGTGGTTGGAAGTATTTTAAATATCACAAATTCAATATGCTGTTGTGATAGAAGATATGATAAGCATTATTTCCTTTACTTGGTAACAGCTGAACAGCTAATACTCATTCCTGCACAATTTACAAATTTTGTTAATTAAAATTCATGTTATGAAGACCAAAATTTAATTAATATGTTCACTACATCTTGTTTCATTTTAGTGTTGTTGAGCGTTAAGTTGCACAAACATTTAAGTATCAAGTTTGTGAACTTGACTAGTTTAAAATAGGAACTGCGTAATTTAATTTCGAGGAAGATTTTGAAAGTAGCTCTTGGTCAGTGTTTCTGTAACAGATCCAAGTTTATACTGCAGTGAATATCTGGACTGCATTAATGAGCATGTCTAAAACGCTAGTAATATTTAAGTCAGCATTATCAACTGATTCTGACACCAATGTGCCACGCCTGGTATGAGGCAAATCCGTGGGCAACATGGTTTGTAACTGCCTTTAAAAAAAGCTACACTTAACTAACATGGATCGATATGTCACATGCGCTAAAATTAGATACGTCTTTAGGAAGGAAAGAAAACAGCTGAGTACATTCCGTCATTAATTCTATCAGATTTTAACGTAGATATTTTTCGGCAGTTCTTTTACGTGATCTTTTAATTAATACATGATTGGGATAAAAAGTTTTAACCAAGTACTTTTAAAAGCTAAAGTACGTCAGAGTTTGAGTCAATTCCTGGAACTAATTTTTTTGTACAGATATAACCTTAAAATTTATGTTTGATAATACAAAAGGGATTAAGCCCACCTCAGTGTCATGGGATTAGCATGTCTGCCTCACATTCAACAGGTCCTTTGTTCGAATCAGAGTGAGTTAACCTTATAAGGGGGTTTCCAAGATTTTTCCTTATCCTGAAAGATGAATGTCGAGGAAGCTAAATCTATAAACCCTGTGCTTATTTGAGTATAACTTCAGCCATTTCATTAATATCAGATACGACCTAACCTGTTAAAGGACTTTAGACATTGAGGGCTTAATTAATCCTTGTACTTAGGTATTTTAAAACACGAATTCAAGGATAATTTTAGATGAATGCAGATTTCCTTTATTACTGGACCACAAATTCTACTTTCTGTTGTAGCTTCGAACGTTCAAAGGACTTTAGTTTCCAAATGGGTCGAGCTGTACAGTTTCATTTGGGGGTTTCCCTTAATTCTGAGAGTGAATACCAATTGTATTTAGGGCTTTAAATCGAGCAAGTTTAGGTGTCTATTTAAATTTTTTAATCGTTTTGAAGCAATCAATTTGGTTCACTACGCTAAACGTACTACAGGAATATGTGTATAAGAAATGGTCTTTATTTAAATAAAACAAAGCATTGGAACATTATGGATTTAAAATAAGCTATTTTTAAGAATGAAAGTTTCTTTATGATAAGTAATAATTCATTTTTTCCATTAGCTCTACTGAACTTCAAAATAAATAATTATCTATTAGAGAAAGAATGCCTATTTCAAATGAAAAAAAAATTAAAATTGAAATAAAAGTTAAGGAAGTGGTATAGGAAGAGAAACCTATACACCTATAAAGGCAATGTATTCACTCCTGTAGATTCCGCTAGTCGTAAATAAAACCTGATGACTACCATCTATCCTCTTTTGTTATTTAAAATTGTTTATGCAAGAGTTCAGAGAATATAATGAATATTTTGTTGCAGGGAAGGGAACGATCCGGATGACTACAGCAGACTTACGTACAGAAAATTACTGGAAGAGGTCTGCAGGTTTGCCAACGTCCTCAAGTCTAAAGGTGTCACTAAAGGCGATAGAGTGGCGATATACATGCCGATGATACTTGAGGTGGTCATCACAATGCTTGCCTGTGCTCGAATTGGCGCCGTCCATTCCATAGTGGTAAGTACAAAGATGTACTCCCAGATGTAAACGTTAATGACAATAGGATGATATGACCTTAGCAATAGAGATGGCCAAGAAATGTTATACACCACTTGCGTTTGGACGGATAACCGTATTCCAAGGAAATGCTTGCCCTGTCCTCCGCTGTTTGTAACTAGTTCTTTTCTCTATCCGTGTGTCAGTTAATCAGTTCTCGTGAAGCTTTTGATAATGTTATGAGACTACGTGTTTCAGCGTGAGTTTATAAAGTCCATATACTGTTTAGCCACCACAAGAGGGCACCACATGGAGAGGGAGAGGGGCTTAAAGAGTTTATCTACTCTAGTAGTGGATCTGTTACTAAATTAGTGTATGACAGTGCATATGAGTCACCTATGCTCCCACATCAAATGCTCGTTTCAATAACTGCAGTGATAGGTATTGCCATACCAGGATGTGCAAAGTTTTTTCCGTCGCCAACTCCTATCTGCTTGGCAGCACTCCTGGACAGCTTTGGAAGGCACACAACTCCGGGCAATAAAGGAGAGCGTACAACCCTGGCTAACTTCCTGCAGGGATAACCGGCGAGCCGAGGTGATACTCACCCGGCTGAGAATTGGTCACACACGAGCGACTCATGGACATTTGTTAAGAGGGGAACCGGCCCCAGTGTGTGCTCCATGTGCAGTACGTCTCACTGTGCGGCATGTACTGCTGGATTGCCCACAGTGCGTTCGCCAGTCTTTGGGCTTGGGGACTAACTTGCACGGTGTTTTAGGTGACGACCCAGTGGCCGTGGATAAGGCACTGTGGTTTGTTTTTAAAATCGGTTTTAATAAACAAGTATGACTTGTAATTTATATTTATTAATTTTAGAGCTTTTAAATTATTAGGACAGAATGAGTTTCTGTGTACTTTTAATAGTTGAGTGTTTTTATTTTATTTTACCTTTTTAGCATAATAGTGTAGCTTTTAGGTTTTAATGTTGACTTCGGGCCCAAATGACCTTGATTTCGACGGGTCCTAAAACACCACACACTCACTCACTGCATGGGTGAATTATGTAACAACACTATTATAGATGGACCTAGCATCCTTATATCCGAAAGGCGAGAATAAACATCATACGGAGAGCAAATTTGATTATGTAACACATTCCTTGGCCTTGCCTTCTTGTGTTGGGCGGACAGTACTTGCGAGTCCTATATGACAAAGCATTTAAGTGTGACGTTGATTTATAGAAATTCCCTGCTGTTTATCCGCCTCAACGAGAAAGGGTTCGTAACCCAGTAAATGTATTTATGAAAACGAGATTATGTTTTGTTCCTAAGAAAGCGAAAGCCATGCAGTTTCTTTTTTTACCTTCTTTTTTTTTTTACTTCGATCACTCTTATTTCTTTTTATTGATATAATTAAGATCCTAATTTATGCAATGGAATGTTGAATAATGCTAATTGCCCTATTGCCCAAGTTTTGATCTCTCTTTTACGAAGAATCGTGGTTTTATTTGCATAACCATTAAGAACTAATGAGCATTAATACAACATTTGGCGGCACAAGGGCATTTTCGAAATATTTAATTAATTTATGTGGTATTTTACTTTAATTTGTATGAGAAATCTATTACTTGAATTTAAGGGGCTATGCGTATCCGACTCGGCAGGCAAATAGAATCCTTCTCGGCGTCAAGTAAGTTTCCGTTGAGCCGGCCGCGGGTCTAACCGAAGGCCCCGAATATTGTTTAAAATTTATTAAAGTAATGAGGACAAAAATTAACTACTTATTAAATTCTTCAAAATGTTCTGTTATTACTGCATCTAGTTGCTTAATCTAAAGATTATAACACTTAGTTATCGTTCAGGGTTGGCAGAAGTGCTGTATTTTTATTTGGAAACTGCATATCTATGTGATACATTGGAATGTTTCGTTGCTCACCTTTCACCTTAATTATAATCCACCCAATTAGTTTGGTATTAGTTTTTAGGCGAGTAAAAACAGCGTAAGTGCATTATTTGTATTGCATTCTTGCTTCAAAGCGATTGTTTTGTTCTAATAAGGAATAAAACACTTATAAGAATAGGGAAACAAATGTAGTGTGTACTTTTTATTTATTCCCTCCCGAGACGGTAATCATTGCGGTAATACACAACGCAGCATAACACAAGTCCCACGGCGCATGACCGGTAAATATAAAAAAAAAGTGCTTGTGTATTCCAAAAAGGATGGTAAGTCATTCCTCTTTGCTGCGAGCACGCTTTGAAGTGTCTAAACTCATTTCGGCTCACGTATTACAGCTCTGCTTCCGAAATGTTGCTTATTTGGTTCCGTATGTTGCTTTGCAAGGCATGGAAAATCTAAGGAAATGTTTTATAACAGACCATGTCTCTTAAACCAGCTAATTATCTTCGACACTATAGGCGATTCGTATTTTTAAGTACTGGCAACAAATGAAAAATTCTTATTAGCCAAAACTTGAGCAACAATAAAGAGAAGTGAATGTACAGCCTTAGACAAATAATGAGTAGCTACCAGAAACGAAGACCGATTCGGAAAACATCGAAAACTTTCGTTGACGCTATGTGGACAATATACGCTTTAATACCACTCCGGCTTCATTTCAAAGCTATGCGATAAATAGGAGGATGCTTTGCGGCTTGGCCGTATGCGTGGTAGCCGAGTGGTAAAACGCAATGTCTCGTAAATACATCAACATGAGTTCGAATAATTGATGTGTATGTTTCATTTTGTTATTCTTAATTAAATAGCAATGCCTTTGGTTCTTATTGCAGAAGATAAATATGTTAAACACATTATTAGAAAGTTGCCTTAATATTGGTTGTATAAAAACTCGGGCTCATTCATCTGTTATGAATGGTGCTGGCATATAATGCGAAGTACCCTCATGTGAAAATTTCACTGGGAATTTGGTCTTAACCATGCCCCGCAGAATAAGGACAGTAATAGAAACTGAGGGTTTACACACCCGATACTAAGTTTAATTTCCATTTTATTCAATTTTACATATAGAGATAAAATATTTATTTCATTTAGTTGATGAAAATTAATCGTGTATAGGCTAAGGTTTTGGATAGATAAACTGAATAATTCAATGCCATGACAGGGATTTGAACCATGGATCTCCTGGTTTCCGTCCAGTCGCTCTTACCCGTTGAGCTACCATGGCCAACTTGCCGTCATGACATTAAATTTCCCAATTGACTCATTGAAAACAGTAGGGTGGATAGAGTCAACTTGAAAAATTCAATGTCATGACCGGGATTTGAACCACGGATCTCCTGGTTTCCGTCCAGTCGCTCTTACTCATTGAGCCATCATGGCCAACGTGCCGTACTCACATTAAATTTTCCAGTTGATTCATATTTTCCCGGTAAACCACTAGGGGCTCTCGTATTCAAGATACACCTTAGCCTATATACGGCTAGTGCGAAGAAATGATTAATTTCCATCAATTAACTTAAATAATAAGAGTTAAATGGTAAAGCCTGGTACTCAAGTACTTAAAATAGTAAGTCACCAGAGAGAGAGAGAGAGAGAGAGAGAGAGAGAGAGAGAGAGAGAGAGAGAGAGTCAACTCGAGAATTTACGGAAACAAGGATTTTTTTTAATTTACGTGGAATGGGTGGAATGATGCTCAAATGAGCCCAGGGTCCATAGAGCTTAGAGATACCCGAAAATCGTCTTTCAGGATAAGGGAAACCCCAGGGACGAACTTCATCCAGGTAACTCTGACCTAGTTTCGAACTCGGGACCTCTTGAACGTGAGAGACACGCTACCACTACGCTTTCGAGTCGGGTAACCAGGAGTTGCGTGATTCAATCCCAGTCATGGCATTGAATTTTTCAAGTTGACTCTATTCATTCGAAACTTTAGCCTATATACGGCTAGTGTGAAGAAATGCTTAATTTCCACCAATTAACTTAAATAATAGAATAGGGGTTTTCAGTTTCGATGTTTGAGCATAAATGACATAAAATCAAGTAAACCTTAGCAATTGAAAGTATATTACAATGTGCCTCATGCACATTTCGTATTTCTACAATAAAAATATGAAAATTATGTTCGGAATTCGAATCTTTGTAGGTCTAGCTCCTACATACTTGTCTATAACCGCTCGGTTGTCAGTGCACGTTTAGTAGCGGACATAATTAAAAAAGGTTTCAGTAGGACGAAGTTAAAGAGACCTGTTACTTTACACCATTGTAAACCGGCCGTGGAAACGACGTGGAATTAGAAAAATATACGCATCCAGAGTCTCCCACTTTTTTGCCCAATGTTGTACATAATATTTACTGCACTGAAATTTAAATAAATATTGGGTGTAGACACCACAGAATCATTTTAGCAGCGCCTGCACTGGCGTGAAAGCAACTTCTGATTCAGGAATACAGCTCGTAGGGAAAAGATAAAATGTACGCAGTGTATATAATCAATGAAATCAATTTTCCAAGCTCTACATTAACTTTTAGATCATCCATACCTCAATTTTTATTAGGATAAAATTTAGTGTTAAGTGACAAGAGTATTTCATTGTTGTAAGCATTTTTTAGAAACCATTAGTATTTTTATGTATTGCTCAATTGTAACAGTTTGCAGGATTCTCAGCAGATTCCCTCGCCGAACGAATGCTAGACTCCAAATGTAAGGTGCTAGTGACAACAGATGGGGTCTGGAGAGGTGCAAAACTACTGTGTCTCAAGGAAATATGTGACGCAGGTAGGTCTTTATTTCTATATGAATGTTTACTGGAATAAATACACGTAACAGAAGGGATGATTGTCTTATTATAGCACATAACTCTAGCTCTTAATGTGCTTTTCGCAATAAGCCGCTTAAACTTCAAAAGTTCCATATAAAACGTACTGCTTACGTAAGAGCGAACAGAGCGCCTGTATATAGGCCAAACAGTAAACAGCAGTGCGAGAAGGGATGTCTGTATACAGGCGGAATCCCACTAAGGCGCAGTCCATTCTTTATTTTGTTGATAGAAGTTCAGGAGCGGGGTTTTTACTTTTCTCTGGAGTATTTCTGGAGCAGTAAAAGAAGTTCATAGACTAACCATTCCGGGCAGTTTTTTACTTAGTTTTAATTGTTTTTGTATAAACGTTTACACAAATTAATGGAAAAATAGAAGTTTCTCATCAAAAACAAACTGCCTAAAGGATAGAGAACACTATGTTGCAAAGAGTATGCGAGTTATGAAACTGAGATTCACTTTTAAAAGTAACAGAAAATATTAACAAATGAGAACTGTGTTTACGGGTATTTTGTGTCAGAGAGGGAATATAATTTCAAATATGATACTATCAGTTTAAGCATTCCTAAGGTGTGATAGACATGTTCCCTAAGTTTATATAATTCAATAACTCATTCTATGATGTAATATTCGTATACAGCCTTTATTATTATTTGTTCATTCCGTTTTAATTGCTCCACCAGAGGTTTACCTACGTAGAAGTATGTAATCCACCACAAAATTCTATAACGGAATTTCCCTAAATAAAGTGCATGGGCGTATTTATAAATAGCTTAAAACAAAGTGTTCGTATTCAAAATCAGTTTCTTCCAAGGTTATATGACAAAAATTTTCATTAAAATAAATACTTTGATTTTTAAGTTTTTATAACAATTTTGGTTCAAATTCCATAAAATATTTATATTTAATGGGCTACCAAAAGCCTATAAATGTCTTAACTGTAAGAGATAAACAAAAGCTTCCCATAGAACTAAGTGAATCACAGTTTGATCGATTTTTGTGGTCATAATCTTTTCCAACACAGTACTTGGTCTTTGTTTCAATTTCTAAATCATTTCATATTTTTTGCTTAAAGTATGTATTCAAAATTAATTTTTATTGTTTTTTATACGTATGGGTTCAAGGAACACTGGCTTTTTATCCAATAAATATAAAATTTTGACTGCTACTTCCCTCTATTTTATACTATATAATATCAAACGAATGAAATGGTTGAAATGATGCTCAAATGAGCCTGGGATCCATAGAGCCTAGAGATCACAAGAGGTATTGGCAAGGAAAACCCCCGAAAGAGAAAAACCTTATCCAGGTAGTCATCGTAACCGAGATTTGTAATCAGGACCTCTTGAAAGTGAGGCAGGTGTACTAGCTCAATACCAAGAGGTGGTTTGTTTATTATTTTGACACTACGAATATCAACTTACATGGTGATCATTTATATCTGTAATTTTACCGCAAAAAATTTGACGTCATCAGTAGCATCACTGATGGAACGAGTTTATATACGATTCCCCTAGCTGCTTGCGATCGTATTTGATGTGCTGACCGCAGTTTTCAGGTCTTCCTCTTCCGGCAGGTAAATATACTTTTCGAGAGATGGGTCTGCCCGCTAAATATAAAGGTGTCCTTTCTCTCTTCACCTTAAACACTATTGCGAGGACGTATGCTTTAGGCCTTTCTTACATAACATTTATTGCTTCTAGATTGGGAGGAATTACTTTATAGCGTCTAGTGTCTCTTTTTGCGAGTAACTGATCTTGTAACTTGGAAATGTTTGATGCACCTATTGGTTTTAAAAGACATAAGGATACCAGCATTAATAGACATTTTAATTAAGCGAGAAAGTGACAACATTTATATTGATACTGATAAAGCGTAAGACGTTTATGTTGCAAACAAAAGTTATGTCAATTTGACGGTACCTGGACACTTAACATTACGCTCCGAGGGACTTTTCTGAATGCCGGATAGCGTTGCATATACTCCTCTATGCAGTGGTTTAAATATTTATATGACGCACCAATTTAAATGCTGGTATGAAAATAGCACAACCATGGAGACGCGGTGCTGTGTGTTCATATCCAGGGAAGCTGGTTGTATTATTTACCAGAACAATCACACTCAGAGCACTGTAATTTGCTTACTGTTCCGCAAAAATTACCGGTTCTTCTCCGTAGAGGGCACTATGATTTCAAGATAGACTCACCAATCAACTTTGACGTCAATCTTGCTCAATCGGAGGGCGGGAAATAATGAATAAAAATGAACACCGTGTATAGAGCGGTAAAATGCTATGCATTTGTTTCTCGTGGCGATATGCACAACGTCGCGAATTTCTAAGCTATCGTCCGTCGTATATCCTCCGCTTTTTAAAGATTTGACTACACCTTCGGCCTCCTGCCTCCTCGTGTGTTTCTGTAAAAGAGCTCTAAGCACAAAAGATCCTGTGCCCCGGTTTCGGGGGCCCCTTCGTAATATGCAACGACATCAGTGATAAGGATGCTACGTTGAGGAGCTTATAAAATTTGATATCTCCCTTCTATGCCACACCCAAAGCCAACCTACCACAAGCTATCTTTCCTGAGGTTACACCTCACCAAGGGCAGGCACATAGCAACAACACAATAGCCTCACCGAGACCTTAGCAGACAAACAAGGAAATCAGCAAGGAAACAAAGACAAATGCGAATGATTTTACTCTTTTCTTGATTTAGGAGGAAACAATCTTTGACATTGTTCTGGTAGAACAAATAACAATCAAGGTTCCGTGGAAGTAAAAGCTCATACTGGTGATATTTCGAACATGACCTTCAGGGTCTTATATTAATGCGTTTCATCCAGTCTGGCACTTGAGGGCAAACAAGGAAGTGAATCAATATTTGACATTCACTGTGGGTCAATAACAAAGGAAACGTTACTCAAGGAAACAAACAAGGGATGGCTAGGACATTTATTTTTCAGATGTTTTGACACGGTCACATGTTAAACTGAGGTGTGTTATTGTTATTAAACTATAACTATAAAATAGTAACAACACAATTAATATATGCATTTCTTAAGGTGGGACTTTACGTAAAAATTGGGGGAAAATCATTTTTGCTTAGTTAAATAGTTCACACTTTTCTGCACATTTTGGTATAGAATATAGTCCTGTACTATTAATTAAAAGTGTACTTAAACGAAGTTTAAGAATATACTGACAGCTGTCAATTTATTAGCTTACTGTGCATCTATACAAAATTTGGAATTCGTCCAGAGCTGTTTGATCTAGGAGCCCGCGAAAGAGCTTGTTTTTCTTAGAGGAATTTTTGCTGTGTATATTGGCATGGATATCGTCTTATTTATTCTATTATCATTAGAACTAATGGTTCCCTAGTTTTGTTATTCTGTGGTTATGGCTCGAGTTTTGTTTGTAAGCAACTGTATCTTCAGTATTTATCTAACTGAAAGTGTAGTTGTGTAAGAAGATGACAAAACCTAAAGGCTTTCAGAAACGTAAGAACAAGGGCATTTCTAAGGGACAGTACCTTTGCCTGTAAAAGTCAATGAAAATGATACCCAACCATGTGGCAGTCGACCATATGCAACTCCTCCAAGTGCTTCAGGCCACGCCGTGGCTCAGTGGTTAGACCGCTTGGCTCTCACCAAGGCGGCCCGGGTTCGATCCCAGGCGACCGCAAAGTGAGATTTGTGGTGGACAACACGGCGTTGGGGCGGGTTTTCTCCGGGACCTCCGGTTTCCCCCGCCATCTCATTCCACCGGTGCTCCATCATCTCATGTATCATCAGTGTCACCGCCTGCGGTGCCGTATGTAGTAAAAGCGGGCGTTAAACACTACACATTTCATTTTTTTTCCAGTGCTTCGAAAAGTAAGTTACAAACAAGTGTAAATACGAGGGCTGTTCAATAAAGAATGATCACATATTTTTTGACAATGTACCTTTACTCATCCTCATAATTTTGATGGCCCTTCTCAAAATAGTCTCCCCTGAATGCGATGTCCCAGCGTTTCTGACAGTCTTCAAAGACATGCTGGAAACAATTTTAAGAGATCCTTCAAAATCGCCTGCGCACCCTTCACCACTGCTTCTGATGATGGATAATGCCTCCCATGAAGGTCTTTCTTCAAGTTAGGGAATAGAAAAAAGTCACATGGGGCTAAATCCGGACTATAGGGAGGGTGAGGAATGCACTTCACGTTGACTTTTGCAAGATATTCAGCAACAACATTGACAATATGCGGCCGCAAATTATCGTGGTGCAGCATCCAGCCTGCTTCACGGAAATGTGGTCTTTTGCGCCTGATATGGACTTGCAATGTTTTCAGGACATCCCTGTAGTATTGTCCAGTTACTGATCTGTGTGCAGGTACAACATGCTGATAAACCATTCCATGAATATCTAACAATGAGATGACCATAACTTTCCCAGCAGAAGCAACCACTTTTGCTTTTTTGGAGGTTGGTGATGGAGATTTCCACACTGAGCTTTGCTGTTTACTCTCAGGATCAAAATGATGTAGCCAAGTTCCATCAACAGTGATTACGTTTGACAGAAACTCCGGATCTTCCTCTAACAGCAATTTTAACTGTATGTTACCTTCATTGCAGCGGTAGGGATACTGAATATGTCTGAACTTACCTGGTTCTCACAGGCGGGAACCAGGATTACCAACAATGAAACTACTACGACGTGTTTGTTTCACATTAAGCTAACAGAATATAATAAGATTGAATTTTAGTGCGCAAAATCATGGCCGTAAAAATTATGATCATTCTTTATTGAACAGTCCTCGTATAAACTGTGCTGAAGACCGTACTCAATCTAATATTGTGATAGATTTAGGCATTTTAAGACGAGTGCTAGAAGAAACTGTCATGCAGAATATTTGTGGCGAGGTTAGGTTAGAAGAAGAATCGAGTGCAAGAACTGGTATTGCGAATAATTTGAAAATTGTATGCTTGAATTGTAGTTCTGAAACGTCAGTTTTCTCTTCACAACAGTATGCTAATGGTGACCTCTATGAAAACAATGTGAGACTTGTTTGTGGGATAAGAAGCATTGGCAAGGGACTTAGAGCTGGTAAAATATTGTGTGGTCTAATGAACTTACCCAATCCCCCTACAAGGCGTTTCAAATATACAACACTTTTAGGAAATAGCCTGCAGAAAGTTGCAGAAAATTCCATACCGGCTGCTGCCAAAGAAGCTGTGTTACTAAATGAAAATAATAAAGATGTTTTAATCAAACTCCAGAGTAAACTGTAAGCTATAGTTCTTACTGGGAACTTCAAGGCTGTTTTTCTCAAAATTAAGTTTTTTTTGAACATTTGTACCATGTTCTCAGAAACTGTTAGAAATATGTACATATAACTTTTACAGATTATAAAAGTTGCTTCAGAAATGCTGTGGATCTACAAACACAGTAATTTAATTAATAAGCTCCATGTTATGGTGTTTTAAATGCTAAACAAATCAAGAAAAATAATGAAACAATATATACATATGCTAGAAACTGTAAATATAAGCTCCATTGTAGATCAATATCTACGGACCACATAATATGTTATAAAATGTTCATGTGCTATTAAGTTTCAGAAAAAAGCGGGTCATCAAATTGTATATTTTAACATAGGCGAGATAGGACGTACCGTCTCACCTTAAAATGGTGTGTAATAACTACAAAAGGGCTGGCCGGCCCCATAGCTCAGTCGGTAGAGCCTGCCTGCCGTGCTAAGGGTCCCGGGTTCGATTCCCGGCGGTGAGGGGTGGGGATTTTTCTCCGACCAAGATAATTCCCCATCTTCCCCAGAGTCTGGAAGCATGAATGAGAGTGTGAATGTGTGCTTGATATAATGATTAAAAACCAAAGGTAAGGAGTTAACACCTTCAGTATGTTCCAAAGGAGAACGTCTGCCGATATGACCATAACAGTTAAAGGCGGGGTATAAATGGAACAAGGAAAAAAATTACAAAAGGTAGATACAGTTTAAAGAAAAGCATGACAAAATATGGATGAAAAGGATATCTTACAATTTTAATGCCTCAAGAAAATTATACTTAAGCCTAATCAAAATTACTTACGCATGTATATCATTGTATACAATCATTCATTTTTTCTCTACCACGTTGTAGTAGAGATAACGTGTATCTAATTTCATCCAAATTTCATACCAAGATTTCAGTGAATATTTACGTTTTGAAGTCTTGTCAATAAAATAATAAAGAATAAAATGTACATATCTAATAGACCGGTTTCTGTAATCTATACCAGCCTTATCATGCAAACTTTATTTTTACATTTATTCAATTTTAGAATCATATTACATAAAATAGTTTAAAAATGTTGTAGATATAATCTACCTGCTACCTTATCTAATTAATCCTACAGGTTACTGGATTCCAGTAAACTTACAAATCTACTCATCTAATCTAAAAAGTCTTGCTTCTAATTTGTTCTACTCCAACAAAAAAATTCAAATATTCGTTTATTACTACAGCGTTAATTACTATAAGAAACTACGAAAGACTGCTTTCCACAATTTCAAATTTTATCTTGTGCAACTGTTATCAAAAGCTTCCTCCTACTGGTATCCATCTCCTACAGGGACTGGCATTAGTAGATAGATGGAGCTGATTCGTCAGTTCCAGATATCCGGGTTGTTATCTTTCCTCTTCTACGGTATCATTTGTATCTGTCCGCTCTAATTCTCTCCATATAGCTCCACAGGCTCTCCTGGTATTCTCTTTTCGGTGACTTCTGCTCTTCCGTAACTGACGTCTTCTATTCATCGTTCGTGCGTCTTAAATTCAGGTGATCTGTCCCTTCATTTTCTCCTGGTCTTAATATTTCCCTCCTACGATCTCTTAAATGATATTCATTTTTTGTAGGTTGCAATATTGCTGTATTTTTTTAACTCTTTTGTCAAGGGTCATATATTTCTCTAACGCCTTAGCTGATATTGTCAGATATTTTCTAATGGTGCATAATCTTCTGGTTCTCTTTAGATGCTTCACAAACATTTTCCTTCAACAGTCTTCTACTAGTTCACTGTACTTATCACACTCAAAAGTAAAATTTTCGGGTCAATCTAAATAGTTACTTGCTCACATAAATTCTTCCGAAATAAAAATGAGCCCATAACTCAAAAATGAAATACAGGTAGATAAATACCAATTCAGGATCTTCCAAAGCTCCCACGTCAGCTTTTCAAGAAAACTGCCATACCTCAGAATACCCCTTATATGCAAAATATTTCCAAAATTTTTATTTTCCCAACAAATGGCTTTAGGAATTTGGATTAAAGTGCTAGATGTTTTAGGTATTTTTCATTATAAATATCATGCACATCTGGAATATTCCAAGAATGTCCTCAGAAATCCTCTCAACTCTGGATAACTTGCTTAACTGAAGCTGTAAGACAGACAAAATGTTGCTACACAGAAATGAAGTGGTTGTTAAAGCAAGCAATTTATGCCAAATACGTCTCTTTTTTTAGGAATGAATTATTATTTGTTTGAATTTTTCAACACACACTTTTCTCAGATGAGTCGTTATTCATTTTTTATCTCTTGACCATGCAAAGAACGAAATTTTGTAACCATCACATAGTAGCCAGTTCTATAAACATTTGACTATCACTTAGTCTACTGTATTCCCATATTCCCTTGCGCTTACAAGAAAATTAGCACAATATTCATTTCGATTAACACGAGGTAGACAAATTAAGCGTTTATAAGATTAGTTTGCATAGGAGTAGAGAAGGTAATCTTTTTATACTTGTTATAGCATCTATTGTTATCAAAACGTATGTTCTATATGGCAGAAGATAGATACAGTGGCTCGATGCGTTCGAACTGAAAACTAGGAAACCTGTCTACACTTGAGCCTGTCGTTCATCCAAATCTGGTCGCCCTTGGGTCCTCTCTGTCATCGTTCCCTCCTACAGATCTTAGAAACAAGAAGAATCATTGCAGTACTCTGCTCCGGGTCCGTACCTTTACCTACCATGCTGAGTGGTTGAGAAAATTAAGACTTTGATGTTTAATTTTTCATCATATACTAAATATCTACAATACCAAATGAAACATAATAAACCACAGAGATAATAAATAGCCTTCAGCATCACAAATACGTAATGTTTACCAGTTCCGAACCGCTGGAAGCGCCGCTTACCTAAGAATTTCAGGAGAAAAAAAAAAAAAAAACAGAAGAAAATTCATGCCAAACAATATTTGATTTGCTCTGGATACATTTTCAAAATTTACTCGCGAACATCCTCGGTGCTGTGGATAATTTTACAGCTGCTCAGATTCGAGTTGCCAGTTCCATGAGCTCATTCAACACTGATTATTTCTGTATTTACGCATTCGTAATCTTTAATGCCATGCTTCGTACTTTTCCGGAAGCAATCGCCACTCTTCGATAGTTAGGAAGCCTGACAAATTTTGTCACGTGAAATCACTGTGGCGTGTGAAGAAAGGTTTTGTTTTCTTTATATAGCGCTTTTAAACACAACTAAATATATGTCAATAGCATTTTACGTACTAGCAATAGTATTTTACTTAGTTTGGTATTTAGGTGTGACAAATAGGAAATTCTTGCGAAGTTTTAAATTATTAGCAAAAGTGTGAATTGCATACTTTATCCATTTTAGACTAACAGTTCACGCGGTGTAGGCCAGCTCTATGAAAAAGTGGAACGTCTGTGTGGCGAGGGGAAGCACGATGTATCTGCCTGTAGTATAAGCAGCCTTGCAGTGCAAGAAGGGCCTATGTGTTACTTTACAATAAAAAGAGCTCTGAAAAGTAGTCTTAGCTCTTTGAGTCATTCTCTTATTTTAATGGAAATTATTATTTAGAGCTACCTCTCTTTGAAAATCACGCCTCCTTACTGATGTTTACTTCCGTTCCATCTAACGCCACTTGCCATATTCTAGAAATGGTTTTAGAATATTTTCTTACAGAAGCTCGCTGGGCCCACTCGTTTGCTGGTATTAACTGATCTTATTTTCAACGGCTTTAATAACGTTAAAGAGAGATAAACAGGATAAATATTTTTCCAACAATAAATCACGTTGTGTAAATACTTCTGGAGACTCAAGGACACTGTTTACTACACTGGGCGTTAGATGCTCATGAGCAATAGTAATATGCACTATAATGAGTTAACTTGTTATAAGAAGAGGTAATATGGTCAGACCCAAACTTTGGCATGCGTCCCGTGAGGGGTCGCTAACATTTGTAGATCGAATCTACCGGAGGCCTCTAGTTCAACCGGCACCTTTCTCCATTGAACGGGACACATCCTTCGCGCAGGGTGTAAGCTCGGAGACCGTGATTCCGGAGAACGCCATGCAACGTTCGAGTGTGTGGGGTTTTAGGGCCCGTCGACAACAAGGTCATTTGGGCCCGATCAACGTTCGATATGCGGCGATTATTTTTGAAAGGAATAATAGGATGAAGGGTGAATGAAATGACAATGGAGGTAAAATGGAGGGAGAACAATTGAGGAAAGCAACTCTGGGGAACCTATGGGTTAGTAAACTCCGCTCACTTCATTACGTAAAAGTCATTCAGAATGTAGAAGACTTTAGAGGTAATCCCCAGAAAATTCAAGATATACCATTACTCGTGAAATATAAATATTTTTATCAGAATCATTAAAATCATTTTGAGTGAGTGAGGTTCAGGGCCCATAGACAACTAGATCATTTGGACCGGAGCATTTTCGAAACCCCCCCAACACAAAATTATCCATCATAAAGAAAGAGTGAACATTTTGACCATTTTTGAGAAAAATGAAAATTTTCAGACATTTTCTATGCAGTGGCTAATTTTGTGTGGGAGGGGTTTTATTGAATATCTAACTTGTGTTCTTAGATGGAAAACTTACATTTAACAAACTTTTCATGTTTGAATTATGCTTTTCACACACATGCTTTATTTTCCAGAAAGGCATTTTATTTGTGAACCTCAAGATGTGCATTAAAATATCTGCTTTAAAATATATAGACTTTTTTGGACGGAATGTGATAGCTTCTCTGCCTACTGGGCATTGGTAGAAAAAGTAATGATAATGTAACAAATATATTTTTCTTCTGTCTGCCTCTATTATATGACTATTGTTACCATTATCTAACAGTACAAATGTTTTCTTTGTTAGAGACCATATACAGATCACCAGGCAACCACAGTCTTGAAGATTACCCCAGAAAATGAATCTATGAACATAGAATGAGACCTTTTTACTTATGAAGTATTTATTTTTTCATAAATGTTGCAGCTTTGGATCGTTGCAAGAAGCTGGGACATGAAGTTGAGACGTGCATTGTTGTGCGACATTTGCCGAGACTGAGTGCCTCCCAAAACAGAAATGGAACTAATGAAACTAATGGAGAAAGCTCTCCAGAGAAGAGAAAAGCATATGATAACAAAGTAAGATAATATCTGATGTTAAAATAAATTTAGGATTTCTGTGGCTGGAATATATATGATAATTCTACTAAGCTCCAAAAGCAGAGGTTTGAATTATGAACATAAATGATTAAAATAATAAAATTATGCTACATAGTGCTATGTGCTCTAATCTGAAATTATTCAAGGATACTGGTAGTTGTAGGCAGTTTTTGACTGCTATTTTAGTGCCAACTTTGATTTTCTGTTCCTCAACAACTATTCAATATAATGAAATGAAACTGACACTGAATACAGCAATCTTTTTCGAACATAATCTGCGTAAAATTATATTTATATGCTAAAGGGCAATGCTAAAAATTTGTCTTAAAAATTAATTCTTTCAAAATGTTAGTGTTATGGGACTATTCAGGTGCACTTTTCTAAAACTGTCAATTATTTTTACCTTATTTTTATATGCCTTAATACTTACATTACTTGTCAATTTCCACTTAAATTTGTTTCCCATATTTTAACATATCTGCCCCCCAAAAATGTGTACATTATGATTACAGAATTCATATCAGATTTTACAAGCATATAAGTTAATAAATTATGATAATCAACACTACACACTCACTCACTCAATTTAAGCAATAATATTAAGTTGAATCTAATCCTTTGACTGAGAAATTACCAGTAAAAATATCCCCCTAGCTTAATTGGTTGCAGAGGAAAGTGTATGGTACCTAAGTATAAAAAACACAAGTTACTGTAAATTACAATGAAAGATATATATGTACACATAACAGCAGTGACTCACCAGGTTAGAACATGCCAATTAAAAACCCTTAATCAATTGAAAACACCAACATGTCATATACATTTTAAAGACTCAGAGTTTCCAGTATTTTTTAAATATTAAAACCAAAAATAGACTTTCTGGACCCAAAGAACTATCCAGTGACCTTAAACAGAGGAACTTTCAGAATTAGATATAAAAAACAAACTTCATAAGCATAGCAGTGGAAAAGTTAATAGCTAGGTTGATCTTTTGCAAATGCAAAAATGCTCAAAGGTAATACCTATTTTTATTTTTCATAGCCTCTAAAAGGTCTGTGTTTTAAAAATGTGATAAAATGTAGAAAGGATTCAAAATATAATATGAATATAAAATGTTATAATACATGAGCTCTTTCAGTTGAGAACATGAAAACCAAAATCGAAATATTAACGGGAGTGCTTATGTGCAAAATAGATGAGCAGTTGCACAGAAAAAATGAAATGCTTTTCTCCCTCAAGATAGTAAACTTGGGCAGTGTCGTGGCCGAGTGGTTAGACCCTCGACCAGACGACCGCAAAAAAATTGTGAGATTTGTGGTGGATAACACGGCACTGGGGTGGGTTTTCTCTGCGATCTCCGGTTTTCCCGCCATCATTCCTCAATTGCTCCGGCATGACCCTATCATTCATTTTGCCCTCATACTATCAACCACTTCTCACCCTCAAAACAGGCATCAGGCTGATCACCCATTCTGGTTCTCTACAGATCCAAAGCTTCGATTCCTCAGACCTGAACTTAAGGGATAAGGTAAAGAAAACAGTAAACTTTTCAACTGTTACTGTTGGCTATAAGTTGTCAATAGACTTAAAGAGTTTAATGTTTAATTGAAAATGAAAGAAAGGTCCCATATGTTTCGAGCTGTTAACATTGATAAGATTTTTCTTTCTCACTCTTTCCCTCTATTTCTATTTTTGTTTTTTCTCTAAGGACATGAATATTTTTATTCACAACTGGTACAGATTATGCAGGAAAGTAAATATGTAGATGTCTCAAACACTGTTGATAGTTTAGCTCAAATCCTTGAGTTTAAGCAGCTCTGCAATGCATTTGGATCCCACTTACCATACAGATGCAGAAAGATATCTCATCAAATACATTTTCATTTTAATGACAAGAACAGAAATAAAGAAAATGTTGAGGTATGTTCTATGGTTTTCATTCAACTTGCATGATTTGAGTTAATTTTGTGCATTTTCCATTTAATATTCTGGTTTGGCATTAAAATTTATCTCCATCAATGTTATGCTTTAGCTTGTAACAGTTTAGTTTCTGTGTGCTGCTTTAAGCTATATCAACTTAAATGTACATTCTAATTTAAGTATTAATGCTTGAAAAATTATACGCATTTCTGTCAAGGTAAACCTAACCTATAAAGACGTTATTGCTATTACTAAAACAAAATGATTTGAATTTTACATTGATGTTCTGACATTACGTATTTAGCAGTTACATGCTTTTGAGTTTTCTTTTAAAAATGCTATAAAGTGCTAAATTGCTACTGTAAAACATTAAAGCCACCAGATCTACTAATCGTAGCTTTAATAAAAAATAAAAAAATAAATAAAAAAAAAACAATTATTTCAAATATAATACACAGAGTATTATGACTAAATATTACCTTATCCAATAATTTACCTTGTTAAACCACATCTCTAAATCCACATTAAGTGTTCAGAAAAAAATTAAGTGTTTCATCTTTGATACATTTATTGTTAATTAACTTCACATGTTCTTGAGCTTTTATATTCCTGTGCACTGTTCATTGCACCAGATATATTTTTACTATCAATACTACTTTTCTATATTGTTTTTATCAACTGGCTTACTGTTAACTTAAGAAAAATAGCAAATTTTCCCTGTTTATTTCACTTCAGTTTGATATGGCATACTATGTCTCTGCAGTTGCTTAGAATATATATTTATGTTCCATATTTATCACAAGTGCTGGTTCATTGTAACCTTTTTCATTAAATAAACAAGCCTGTAATACCGTCACTGTATAACAAAGTTAATAAGTGTCAAGTTGATAAGCATCCTAGAGGTAGTGTAACTGCTAGTCAATAAAGATAGCTTACCTGTTTCATAAAAGAAAAGAATAAACTTTATCAACAATTGTACTGCAGGCTAGTTGAATCCATCGGATGGGCGGTGGACAAGTCATGTTCTACCACTTTACCAAACAATGTTGTTCATATTTATTCATTCTGGAAAGCGTTTTTAATGAAAAAAATGATAAAAGTGAATTTTTTCTGAATTCTTAATACAATTTCAGAGTCCATATGACAAAATATTATAGTCCATATAAACCTGAACCATTTCAATAGGCCATAGATTTTGAACCAATAATAGGACACACGTGCAACTTTGGAAGAATATAACACACAATTGGGAGATTACATTACACTATTCACATCTCAGAGAAAATTTTGAAAGTATCCTCCAGCAGCATCTATATATGTTTGCACTCACCTCACATATTCTCTGAAGTTTTATGGAGAGTATCCTCACCAATGTTACTTATTTTGGTTCGAATGGATTGTCCATGGCCTATTCTTGAACAGTATTTTTTAGATACCCCCACAAGAAAACATCCGGTAAGGTTAGGTAAGGGGATCTAGGGGGCCACAGACCTTTGGAGATTATTTGCTTATCAAAGAAACTGGTTACAAACTCCATGGTGTCATTAGATGTATGTAATGTTGCTCCATCTTGCTGGAAATAACCTTCTCTCAATTCGATATTATCCAGCTGCTCCACAAATGTCTTGAAGATACCTATATAAACTTCAGTGTCTACAGTCATATCAAAGAAAATGGCACATTTCAGATCATTAAAACAAATTCCTACATTCTAAGAGCTTTCAAAGGGAAATTATGGTCTATTGAAATGGTTCAGGTTTATATGGATCACACTATAGTTTTGCTTCTTAGTAATATTGAAAGTACCACACCCAAATTATACACTGACAAGGAAATTATCACTGTACTCACATGGTATGCACCTGAAAATTTGATGTTGTAATGCTTGCTGTATATAAATCATGTGTACCAAAAATGTTCTGAAGAGTAGAACATTGCCCAAAACTTGAGCCTGTAAAATGCCGCATGTGACTACCTACAAATAGGCCACGCCGTGGCTCAGTGGTTAGACCGCTTGGCTCTCACCAAGGCGGCCCGAGTTCGATCCCAGGCGACCGCAAAGTGAGATTTGTGGTGGACAACACGGCGTTGGGGCGGGTTTTCTGCGGGACCTCCGCTTTCCCCCGCCATCTCATTCCACCGGTGCTCCATCTTCATCTCATGCATCATCAGTGTCACCGCCTGCGGTGCCGTATGTAATAAAAGCGGGCGTTAAACACTACACTACACATACACCTACAAATAGCTGCTGGTCATCCCTTGTCTGTTTATGCTACTTGTGGTGGATGGCACTCCTTATGTATACCATGTGTAGGCCGCTACCCCTGAGGGGTAAACAATTCCTCCCATCCAGTGCTATGTTATTATGCCTATATGTTCCTACGTAATCTGGACTCATTTTTGGGTACTTCCAACTATACTCCACATCCGATTTTTGGCACACATACCCCACATAGCAGATATGATGCTATCAAACTCTCAAGCCTGTACAGGTGTGAGCATAATATAGTTCCCTTGTGAGATTTATCAAATAGCATTAAGGTACTTCAGAATGGATATTCTCTGTGTATTAATATTCTTTTAGTCTTTATCTGTTGTCTTATTTTATTTATTTTGGTAATACTTTTACTTGGCTTGCTTTCCTGTATTCCCAGATAAATGTTCCAATTCATTTTTATTTTAGGACTCCTGTTATTTCAATATCAGGTTTGTAAAAATTTGAGCAGTTTTCCAATGAGTAGGGTGCAGTTATAAATCTACTGACAGGATTTTTAAATACACAACACTAAACTTAATAACTGATTTGTTTAGATTCCTTGGAATGAGTCAAGAGACGTTTGGTGGCATGAAGAAATGGAAGATGCATCCTCATCATGCTATCCAGTGTGGGTAGGTGCTGAAGATCCCCTTTTCATGTTATACACTAGGTAAGTGTCAGAAATCAAGGTGCATTTCAGCAATATTCAATGTAATTCAATAAAATGATGCTTTTAAATCAATTCTATAACATAAAATATAAATATGTAATAATATGTAATATTATTTAATGTTTATTAATAGAAGGTTATGTTTATTACAACAGAATTCCTTAAATTTTACACAGAACACAGTAAAACCTCTACTATCCATGACTCGGTTAATCGTTTGGCTCATTAACCATTTTATTTTAGGGGAAGACCTGTTACATTTTATGAAAATGAGTTATTCACAGAAACCAACATATATGAGGTGTCCTGGATATGCATTTACAAATAGTTTAAGCATGTTGGATGCCAATAGACTTTAGTATACTGAAAATTTAAGCAAAGTGTGTTTTATAAATAATGGAGTATAAGTCACTTTAGAAGGGCAACAATGTAACAAACTGAATGCAGTATTAGTTTTAAATCACAAAGTGTCATGCAATCAGACAATAGTAATCATAATGTTCTATTGCCTCAATTTATATAGATAACTGATGAAAAATGGATGCCAATAAGCATATTAGTTTTACAGAACAAAAATGTTACACCTTAACATGTAGTGGCTCTACTTCATGTGCAATGAATATATTGAACATTTTTATAAAAGAAACACACACCCACACACACCCACACCCACATCCACACGCACACGCACATGCACACGTCTAAAATATGTCAACCTCACATAAAGAAGACAAAAATACAAGTATCCATGAACATAACACAAGACTTACTTACTTGACTTAATTCCTCTTGTCCCTTTTGGGGCATAGGGCATCCATGAAACGTTTCCATTCTTCTCTTCTCCTTCCAATGGCCTTGACTTCTCCCAAGTTCTCCCTTTTTCTGTCACTTCTCCTACAACTGTTCTTTTCCATGTTATCCTTGGGCGACCTATTTTTCGTGATCCTTGTGGATTCCAGTCAAGAACTTCCTTCTCTATTGACCCATCTTTTTTTCTGATGCTGTGTCCTATCCAGTTCCACTTCCTCCATTTAATTTCCTTCTCAACTGGGGATTGTTTAGTGATTTTCCATAGCTCTTCATTTGTAATAATATTTGCCCACTTAATGTTGCATATTCTTCTCAAACATCTATTAATAAAAGTTTGTAGTCAGTTTGAGATACTGCTAGTGACGCTCCATGTTTCACATGCATATAATAGCACTGACTTAACATTTGTATTGAATATTTTTATTTTTGTTTTTCTTGCAATATTTCTGTTCTTCCATACTGGGTACAGTTGTATAAAGGCTCCATTGGCTTTCTTTATTCTTTGTTTGACATCCTGATCTGCTCCTCCATCCTTAGTAACTTTACTTCTCAAGTATTTAAAAGATTCCACTTGCTCAATTTCCCCAGTTTCTATAATAAGTCCTTTTATTTTTGCATTCATTCTCATTTCTTTAGTTTTTTTCACATTTGTATTAAGTCCAGCACATTTTGCTTCCTTTTGTAAATGTACCAGTTTCCCTTTCGTATCACTAAAGTGAACATAACACAAGAACAAAAGAAAATTACTTTAGAAATAGACTAAGCAGCTCATTACAAAATAAGTGTATTGAAAGTAAGGCAAAAGATTTATACAATCATTTACCTCACTGGATTAAAGAAATAGGGAAAGAACAAATAAAATCTTATCTCATTAAGAATGCTTTCTATACAATAGAAGTACTATGTATAGTTCACATGACGAAACCTTGTAAAACTATTACAATTGGTGAATAAACATTCTCAATCTCTATAACACAGGACTCGTGTTGTTATTGTTATTAAACTATACTGCTTACTGCAGAAGTAAAGCCAGGCTGCTACATATATGCAGTTTAATTTTTCACCTGTTTTGCAGTGGTTCTACAGGTAAACCAAAGGGCGTCCTCCACACCACAGGAGGCTATCTGCTTTATGCTGCTACTACGTTCAAGTATGTGTTTGATTATCGTTCTGGTGATGTGTATTGGTGCACTGCTGATGTTGGATGGATTACAGGGCACACATACGTAGTATATGGACCACTTGCTAATGGTGCTACATCAGTGTTGGTAAGCTAAATGTTAGATTGCTGATGTATAAACTTACCTTCTTAGGGGTTTTACTTCATAAAAAAAACACAAGTGAGACATATATAAATAACAATGTCTTTAGGTCTAAAAAGGGAACTATCACTCTACTCACACCACTTGCATCTGAAAATTTTATGGTTATAATGCTTTCTGTATATAAACCATGTGCACCAAAAATATGCTGCGTAGTTGAACCGCAATGCCCCAAACTGAAGCCTGAAAAGTGCCACTTGCAACCTCTTGTAAGTAGGTGCTGGACATCCCTCGTCAGCTCTGTGGCAAGTGTGGGGGATGGTGTCTACCACTGCCCTTAAGGGGTAAACAATCCCTCCCATACAATGCTATGTTATTATGCCTATATGTTCCTGTATATTTTGGACTCATTTTTTGGGTATTTCCAGCTATACTCTGCACCCAATTTCTGGCACACAGGTCCCACTAGAGCAGAGATTGAGCCATCAAGCGAATACAGGTGTGAACATAGCGATAGCCCCCTTTTAAGATATTGTATGCCATTCTTTTGTATTGCTTCTAATAATAACTTGGCAAAGTGGCATATGAAAGTGTTAAATGTAATGCAACATCCACATAGCAAACCATGTGAGAAACATGCCTCGGCTTCTCTTTGCTCATGTTCACAGTAACCCACAGTTGAAAATAAGAACAGGAAACAATTGGTATACAAACTTACAGTACCTTGAGAATGAGAGCAGGAATACATAGTCAATTTTATACATTGGGGTTAATGACATTACAGTGGCCGCAACGGAAATCTTTACATGGTAATGAAACCTCAAATGCTGACTTTACATGGTTTTATTTTGAACTTCTTCTTACAGCAAGTACTTGTCTAATTTCTCTTAACTTCTATCGCCTTCATGAGTCTCCTAGGCATAGAATCTGCTAGATTTTTAAAATAATATTTTTTTTTCTTTTTTCCATTTTCACCCATAACTTCAGTGCCTCTTGTAGCTCCTTAATATTTGATGACTGCAGCTCTTCTATACTATTTTGCATTTAATCCCAAGTATTTTCTATTGGATTTAAATCAGGAGAGTTGCCAGGTCATTCAAGTCAGGTATATCACTCATTGTCTTTCAGGAGCTTCTGAACCATATTTGGTCTATGAAAAGGAGCACCATCATGCATAAAGAACTGACACTGAAGAATTGGCCAAAGTGTGACCAAATGCTGTTGTAACACTTCTAAATAGTTACTTCCCTTCATTGTTACAGTTTTAGCGAGGAAGTACAAGCTACCTCTAATATAATTACCACTGCTCGCCTCAGTAGCATAGATGATAGCATGTCTTCCTCATGTTCAAATGGTCCCAAGCTCAAATCTCGTTCAGGGTGAGTTACCTGGAAAAGCTTTTTCCGGGGTTTTCTCTTATCCTAAGAGACGAATGTTGAGTAACTAAGCTCTATGGATCCTGGACTCATTTGAGCATCCTTTCACCCATTCATTCATTGTCCAATATGACTTAACATTGGAGGATGTAAATTACAAAAACAAAAAACTAAAAGAAACCCATAGCATCACATTTTCTGAATGTTTAACAGTTTTGACCATAAACTTTGTCTTATACAGCAACATTTTTTTGACCTTCTGACCTTTTTGAATTTTCCTCTGACCAAGTTTAAAGAGCTTTCATCAGAAAACATTACTTTCACCAGTCCTCTTATGTCTAATGTTGATATATTTTGCAGAAATGTACTTTCCGTATTCATAGCTTCAGTTAGAAGATGGCTTTTAGCAGCACACTGAATTGGTAAATATCAGTCTTTTTGAAGTGGATGCTGAATGTTGCAGATTGTAACACTGATGAGCAGGTGTGGGTGATTCATCTTTAACCCTGCCTCTAATCAATGGGTTAGCCATCACTACGTTTCAGAAGGTCATCATCCTTGGAGAAGTCTTTCAATTTGGTGTGGTGCCATGCGACAAAGGACCTACCTTTTTTTTTTTTAGGTCGTAAATGCCTTGTCTTGAAATCTTTAGGCCAGGAGCTATATGAATTACAAGATTACCTACCTCTAACAGAGTTAAAGCACAAAACTTCTCCTGAGAAGTGAGCTGCTTGCATTCCATTTTGTGTATTATAGATGCAGAAATGCACATCTTCAAAAACAGCACACACATTAAAAGTCAGATGACAACACACAGTAAACGACTTGCTGTACAGCAAATACCAGAGGCAGACAGACCTGGGCTGCTAATGAAAGGAAGTTCCTTCTGTGCATTCGAAAATCACATGATTAGCAGCTCTGCCCACCTTTTCGTGTAATGGTGGGAGAAGGGAAACCTGAGCATATTTCTATGTAAAGATTTTCCTTGTTTTTAAAATGTAAAGATTTTCATTGCGGTGACTGTACTTCACCGCCTTCCAATTCAATCAACTTCAACATTTTTTAGGACAGATCTATTACTATTACTATTACTTCTTCCAACTTATCTAATTGTATCAAGCACCATTTCTTTATCAATAGCATACATTAAAGTTGCTTTTTTTACTTCAATTTGTACCTTTTTGCTGCTCTTTGTGGATTGTTATTATTTTTAAGGTAAGAAAATAACTGTTGCACTGTTGCACTCAGCCCTTCAATTACAAGCGCAACTTTGATTATTTTATTTTTATTTAGGTTTCTACTAAAATATCTTGTGTTTGTGAGTTGTTTATATGTTTTAATGTAAAGTTTCATTGAGCAGAGTATAAGAAAACATTTTTTGTGACATAACTATTTTAACAAATAGCCTTTCCTGTTTTTAACCTTTTACAGTTTGAAGGAACACCATTTTACCCTGAAAATGACAGATACTGGCAAATAATTGACAAGTACAGAGTGAGCCAATTCTACACAGCACCCACAGCACTGAGGGCCCTGATGAAATTTGGGGATGAGCCAGTTAAAAAGTAAGGGAAAAACACTTAATCTTTTGAACTTTTATCTGCTTTAACTACAGTTAATAAAAATATTACTTCTTTATTTATTGTACTTGTAGTACATTACAGACATACCCAGAATAAGAGAAACTCACTTGGAGCATAAGGTTTCTCAACAAACTTGACATATCTTGTTATTTACAATTTCATCCAGATTAGGCTCAATTTTAGGACCAGAGAAACATAATATTGAAATTAAATGTTGATTACTAATGTGCCTATGAACCAAGGAACTTTTCAATTTGTAACTGAGCTCTTCATCAGAGTTACAAATCAGCATTTTAAGAAGTCAATGTCTAAAAAAAAGTTTGAGATAGTTGAGCAATGTGGTGACAACTAACGGTCAGTGAACCTCATTGTGGCACATTCATACTTCTCATAATTTTACTTTTGAGATGTTCAGTTTTTTTCTCTAGCCAACACAACTTCCCACAGAAACAAGGACACTGTCAAAATCATAAATTATGAACATAATTGGATCTTGTTCTTGTCATTACATTTTTGGTAGCATCGAAGCCACGTTTCATATAAAGTTCTGATATGTCAAAGGAAACACTTGCCTTTATATTCATAGCTTTCTAAGTGCAATCTTATTTTCTTTCTCTGCCACATGTGTTTCTCTTCAAGATTGTGTGCAACTCTTCAAACATAGATTTTTTTAGGTAAATTGATAGAAATCATTTTTTCCACACTAGCTGTGTGCAGGCTAAGGTTTGAATAAGTAGAGCTAGACACGGATCTCCTGCACTCCATGTGGTTGCTCTAAACCACTGAGCTACTATGGCCAACATGGTAGCATGACTTTAAATTCTCCAACTGACCAACTGACTCGTATGTTTCTCGGTAGACCACTAGGAGTTCTTATATGCTATGAGACATGCACCTTTTGTGGTGACTTACTATGCTGTAAGTACTTAAGTCCCAGGGCTCATAGCTGAACCTCTATTTTTTTATTTACATAGTGGTTTAACTATGAAGCCTGGGACTAAGTACCTATGCATAGTAAGTCGCCACAAAAGGTGCATATCTCATAGCATATGAGTACCCCTAGTGGTCTACCGGGAAACATACGAGTCAATTGGAGAATTTAATGTCATGTCGGCAAGTTTGCCATAGTAGCTCAGTGGTTTAGAGCAACCACATGGAGAGCAGAGATCCGTGGTTCAAATCCCGGTTATGGTATTGAATTTTTCAGTCTGGCTCTACTCAGATTTTCTTTTTTAATTTCTTAAGTATATGAAGAATTGTACCAGGAATAATTCTAACTTCCAATGCTAGCCCAAAAGCCATGTTCTTCTGCCAGTGTTCTAACAGCCTTCATATGCATTTCACTTTATTGCAATCTGCCAGCTTCACGTTCTTTATATGTATCTCCTTACCTCACCTACCTAGCCATGGTACAATATAGTGAACTCTCTTTACCACAAGCTTACAGAAATGCTGCATGGGACCCTCAAGGATTCTTGCCTCTTCCAATCTGAATTTTAATCATTTTTATGCATATTTAATGAACATTTTAAAGCATTACAGATAACTTCATAAATTAAGCTCACTACAAATATGTTTTATTCAATTTATTCTATTTATTCATCCCCTATATTTCATACAGAGGATACGTCATTTTATATTATAAGAAAACAAAAATATACCTAAAAGTCTACTATATGCACTGCTTAGAAACTAAAATGTACATTGTTTATTTTCCATTTTTTGCTTTGTACTCTTCCACACTATAAAAAGCTTGTTCTAACAAATACCTTTTTATATTCTTAATATTACATAACTTAGTATTCTTTATATTACCTGGCAATCTATTATACATGTTACTAGAACTGCTGTCTTTAAACTTGCAGATAACATCAGATGCTATTTGCTACCAGCGCCAATTACAAACATTCAATTACAAACACTGAGTGATACTTTAAATCCAATATACTTTTACCTCCTTTATCCAAATAATAATGGACTTTTTTATCCCCAGGCACAGCCTAAACACACTACAAGTATTAGGTTCAGTTGGTGAACCAATCAATCCTGAGGCATGGCAGTGGTACTACAAAATAATTGGTCATGAGAAATGTTCAATCGTTGACACATTTTGGCAGACAGAAACAGGAGGCCACGTCCTAACACCATTGCCGGGTTGCACACCAATGAAACCTGGATCAGCGGTAAGTAAATTATACATATGTGAACATAGGCACTGAGTTAATGTATATTTTTTTGTAGCAGGATTGTATAATAAATCAGGCATTAAAATAATATTTAAGGTAAGTAGTAAAATAAAAGGTGAAATGAAATGATTGGAAAGGAAATTTGAGAATCGCAAAGTCCAAGATATCTCCCTGCAAATTATAAAGACAGAGGAATGAGAGGAACCCAGAAAAAAGCCAGTCAGGGAGTATAGTTCTAGCAGGATTTGAATCCTAGATTTCCTGGTGGTGTGAAGTGACAAGTATGAGGTAGGTAAAATAAAGGAAATATTTGTCAAAATAAAAAAATAATTATGTATCTACACATTCTGGCAGGACTCAGATTTAACCGTACAAGGTCATACATACTTCGGCATCAGTTTAACACGAATTCCACCCATGCATGATGAAGTTTGAGCCACGGAACAATGAATTACCAACCTGATTGTTTATTAAGTAAATTATACCTACTCTGGATTTTCGTTCAGCTTACCCCAGTAAATTTTCACTAAATGAAAAATGTCACCTTTTCTTGTCGCTGCTCATTCTGTCACAGCCTCATTGCTAGGTGACAAAGAATTCCTCCTTCAAGCTACAGTCCTATATGAAGAACTGGATGCATTTCTGTACTCTAATTCAAGAGGATGGGAAAAAGTGTCAAGTCCTGTCGGACAGAATGAAAACTAAACTGAATTAATACCATATTTTATGAGGGTTTTCAAGGTAGGTAATTATTTGTTTTATAGTCCTATTCAACCTTCCCACAGGATTAATCTGGTAATGATAAAATGGAGTTTGTTGATGTAACATTTTAACCAAAGATTGCAGACCAGCACTAAGTAAATAAGACCCATTGTCTAACATTATCCTCTTTAGAGTTCATATCTTTTTGATATACTACTCCTTTATTTTTTTGCGTTATTAAACCGACTTTGTGGTATATAAGGGAAATAGTTTCACTAGGAAACACATAATGCAAGATCAACAGATATGAGTATGGCCCATTTTACTTGTTGGGTATGGCCCCAGTAAACCCACTCCAAAGGTTGATACAAATCGAGGACACATCCTTCCCCTGGGAGGGGGGGGCATTATCCGGCTTTGCCCTCTAACACGCAAGACATCTTAACATGTACAACATTATGTTACATATTAGGCTAGCAATATTGCATTCTTAACCACTGATATGTTTTAGTCTCCCAAATGATCAACTTGCGAAGGATTATAACATTCTGCAATGATTCAATTTCTCTCAGATCAGCACGATTTCCATTGGTCTTCCTCATTCTCCAGGTCTCTCTTATGAAGAAACTCGACGACATTGAGAGACCTGTCCTTTTTTTTTTTTTTTTTTTGAGTTATATGGAACCTGATCGTATGTTGACTTCCAAAGCATCTGTTACTACTTTGTTTATCTTTGCTAATTCATGCTTAAAGTTATACTCTCGATGGCGTAATGTCCAACGGGACAGCCTACCTCTCGGATTCTTCAACTTACGCAGCCACCTTAAGCTCCGGAGGTCGTTAGCCACAGTAAATGGGGTAACCCTCCAAATACCCACGACAATTGCCCATACTACCGCCAAATACTCAAGATCCGTAGACGAATAATCTTGCTCGGCCGCAATGAGACTACGAGAGTCATAAATAGAGCTAGAATGTAGGCCTAAACAGCTTGAGAGTAGGGGATCATCACTCCTGATATTCGATACAATATCGACGTTATGTTATTTTCCACCATCTGAGGCAAAGCACTGAGTATGTATTGAGCTCTACTAAATATAAATAATATAGACCTGGCCAGGCCATTTACAGCTACCAGTAAAGTTAAAGTATAGGTAATTAAAAAATAAAAGTGCACTACGAAAACAAAAGGAGAAAAGCAAAGCATATGTGAACAATTGTATCAATATATCGCTAACAACTCTTACAGATATTACTGAAACATTAATAATACACACTTTTTGGACTGTTCTGTTTATCCATAGTTTGGCCTGGCACTATTAATAATAATCACGATCAAGTATCTTACCTTTGTGCTGCTCCCGTAGACGTTAATATAACACGTACAACTTTACGCAAACCACCTCTTCCTTTACGGAGTATTTTCCTATGTTATGCTGCACGTAGCCAGAGCCCACACTCGCCTATCCGCGATACGAGAACATACCCTCACAGTTGCTGACTTGTAAGCCCCACTCAACGCTTCATAAAGTTCTGAAAACCATCAGAACCTGAAGTTCTAAGACGAAAAATTACTTCCAGCACGAAGAAACAGTCGACCAGCTATACGTACTTCAACCAACATTCCATCCGAACGTCCACACTGGACTCATTTGACTGTTGCGAGCACACAAGCCTTATACTTCGGCTATACCATGTTGTAATGCCTGTCTACGAAATTTATTTTTCACTCCGGAAAAACACTTTCTTGTTATTTATATAGCTTTGAGCTCACCGCTCAACTTTTACGTTGAAAAAGGTATAGTGTTACTGTTTAGTCAGCTCTGTCCGAAGACTCCAATACGACCTCACTACCCTGAAACCGGCTCACGACTCCTTGCAATTTTTCTCTGCTCTGTCCACCGCAGAGGTGCCCAGGGCTAACCCTGTAAGGGGAAGGTGTTTTTACCTCCACCCACAGTTCGCGCAGCTATGACGTAATGTCACAGACCTCACTAACGTTGCTCTTAAGAGTGGCGGCGACTTCAGTTACTTATACTGTTGTTTTTTGTGTAAATAATATCAACAACACCTCCGAAACGCCGGTTTTTTTTTTTTTTTTTTTTTTTTTTTGTTTTGTTTTGTTACTGGCTCTTTTGGCGCAGTTTATTTGCAACCAGCTCATCAATGTTTACCTCCAAAGATGAACAACAGAGTCTTAAAAGACGGACCAAATGATCGTGCGTTATTTTACTACGATACTGACCTATTTGATTCATTTTCGAGATCATCTGCTCACAAATATATGTAGAACCAAATATTGACATTAACTTTGCAGCAAACGTTCGCAACTTGGGAAATGTTTCATTGGGAAGAGGTTTAAATAAGTTGCAAACTTTTTCCTGATAATATTTCAAGGTCGTTGAATTCTGCAACGCAACTAATTCCATTTGCAGTCGTGAGGAGCGTCTTTGCAGGCAAAATTAAATGGATTATGAAAAAGACCGATTTCCTCCTGTATAGTTTTCAGGTCTCGAAATTTGCACTCGAAACTGTCATACAGTTCCTTCAGAATTGTTACATATTTTCGTAACAGATTGACATTTATGATAAAAAATGTATCCAATGACTGAAAATAATGTTACCAATTTCCATTTGACCCTGCCATAGCGTCAATTGCGCCATAAATGTATTCACTACGTCAACTGCCCGCCTCGGTAGCGTAGATGGTAGCATGTCTGCCTCACGTTCAAGAGGTCCCGAGTTCGAATCTCGTTCAGGGTGAGTTACCTGGATAAGGTTTTTCCGGAATTCTCCCTTGTCCTTCAAGACGAATGTCAGGTAACTCTCAGCTCCATGGATCCTGGACTCATTTGAGCATCATTTCACCTAATTCATTCACCGTCCGATATGATTTAACGCTGGAGAACATAAATTAAAAAAAAATCCCTACGTCAACTAACCTAATTATTACAAAAGTGAATCGAGAAGATATTGACACATTGCTTCACTCACACTGTTTATTCACAGGACATGTTTCAAGAGCTCTTGCTGCTATCATCAGCTGATACTCGATTAGTGTAAGTTGTAGTGGTTTCCTCTTTCTCCGTATTGTCACTAGATGGCATGATGTACTTGTCAAAATGTCCGGTGGTGGAGTTTCAAAATTCATGACTCTAAGACGATTTTTGTTAATGAAGATTTTTTCCAATACGGAAAGGCCTATGGGGTGATTAACATATTTTATTAGAGATGTTTCCAAGTTGATGTCATGTCTAGTATTCAAAAAATGAAAAGCCACTGCTGATTTTTCTGTTTCACCATTTTTAATGTTTCTTAGATGTTCTTTAGTTCTGATGTTAATATTTCTTTTTGTTTTTCCTATATAAATTTTAGGGCAAGTTTCACATTTGATCTCATAGATTCCTGGTTTTTCTTTGGTAGTGATTGAATTTTTGGGAGGGCCTTTTAACAATTTCTGATATTAAACCTATTTTGAGGTGCAAGAGTTACGTTGTGTTTTGAGAAGATTTTTTGGAATTTATTATAGGCTGATGGGTGGAAGGTTAATTTTTTAAAAAGTTTTTTCTCTTTTTCTCCTGTAGGTTCTAGGGTGGTGGTTTCTTTTATTTTCTTAGCTTTGTTGAGTCTGTTAACTGTTTTGTCTACTAAATTTGGGTTGAAACCGTTGGATATAGCTACTTTTTTTTTGTACTAATTTGTGCTTCACTGTCCCTACGCTTCTTTCAAGTTTATACTTTAACATAATTATACTTTTATTTTCCCCCTGTAAGCTCATGTTTAGGATATCAAGATGGAAATAGATCGGTCGCAAAAGCAAAATCACACAGCCATTATTCTTCAGTTCGCACTGAAACTTGATGGCCCTACAATAATAATAAATAGTGTCAATTAGGAAAACAACTTTTTTGTACGACACCTTATAATGGATACATAAATATTTTACATTTGCATACTTACTTCTTTGTTCAGGAAAATATTTATCTCATTTCTTAGCTGGAAGAAACGCTTCATCAGGTCATCCCGACTGAGCCACCTGACATAATAATGTGACAGATTGTCATAATGAGATCCTAACTCATCTAGCAACTCCTTAAATTGTCTGTGATGAAGGGAACTTGATTTAATAAAGTTCACGCAGTTCACAACAGATATGGCACTATTTAAGGTAATTAATTTTGCACATAAAGCTTCCCTATGAATTATGCAGTGTACGGACAAAAAATCTGGGGGCACATCCATATTCCTTAAAAATGTCCTTAGTCTGCCGATGAAACCATTTTCTCCCCCTCTCAATGGGCCCCATCGGTCGCAACACTAACTGATTTGGCCCAAGGGAGTTCCAGTCTACAACGAATACCTCGCACAGCATTGAAAATATCTTCAGCACAAGTATGTGTTTTAAGGGAAACTACATTTAGAAGCTCTTCAGTGAAACTGACTTCGGCATCAACCCACTCAAAAACACAGCCAGTTGGGCTTTGTCAATTCTCTCCATGCTTTCATCCAACACTAGTGAAAAGAAAGTTAATGATTTTATTTTTTCCTGTAACTGTCGCTAATATCACACCCCAAATCTTCCATGCGTCTTGTCATGGTATTTCTAGATATGCTCATTGATTTCAAAGTACCTATTATATTGGGACACACTTCTTCGGCTGCAATAATTAAACAATCTTTTATGAACTTTCCTTCATTTAAAACCTTCATATTATTTGCAATATGTTCAGCAATTCTGTAAGAAACTTTAAGAACACTTTTAGAATGAGGCCCTTCAGGAATCGCCGCTTTCATATTTTGTAGCTTTTGCAGTCTTGCAGCACTTGCAAATGAAATGTATTAATTACAGTCAATACACAATTTAGCTAATATGAATTGAAATCATAACATGAAATTATGCATAAAAAATTGCTAATCTGATAGAACGTGTTTATCATAATCATAATGATGATACTTATCAAAGTGCTGTTTTATGTTAAATCGGCTATCCCACAATAAGTGATGTTTATAAATCAGACATCTCACCGTGTTTTCCTCTTCAACAGAAAAAAGAAGTCTTCCTCCCATTCATTGTGGAATGCTGGACGTTTGGCTTTCATTGTGAGAACCGTCACTGACTGAGTGAGTGGAGGGAAAATGGGTCTTGTACGGCACAAACACAAAATTTAGAGGTTGGGGTGAAATGACAGCGTTACGTCATTAGCTCATATGAGCAGCGTTTGGGCACCTCAGGTCCATCGTAACCATAACAACTGCCAATCGGCACTTCTCCCCAACATAGCCCTATGCAAGGATCGTTGGACTTTTGTAACATTAAACTCACAGATGCTCATATCACTACCATGTCAAGCTTAATCAATTACACTCGACCACATGCACTTATACAAATAAATTCTATTAGCATCTCTACCCCAAGTCATTTGATAATAACAAATCCTTTCTTATCACAAAACTGCACTAGTTTATTGCTCTTCGCATTCACTATCTTAGCTTTATTCCATCATTCCTATGTTCTATTATTTTTATCACTCTTCTTTTCATCCCGTACACTTTTCCATAAATTAATTCTTTTATTCTAAAATTAAAATTACCCAACATCATATAGTAGCAAAGACCCCTCACTTCTTCCTAATGTAATCCAAAATGAAACTGAAAGGCCTTGCTTAGCACTAATTATATATCACCAAAAGCATCAGTTTGTAGAACTAAAAACTGTTCAAACATTTAGTTTTTCCTGTAATATCACGTGCAGGAAAGTCTATGCATTCTCAACTATATCTAACTTGGAAAGGTTGCATAGCTTTTTCCAGATACATTTTGTTGAAGGAGTGCCTTGGGGCCTTGGGTTTTCTAAACATGTTTAATTTAAAATTGCCTAAATTGAATATCTGGAAAGTCTGCTTAATAGCTAATGGAAATTATTTTAAAAGTACTGCACTGAATTCTAAACAATGCACAATAAAAAACTTATTTCCAATGATAGCCAACATGTCTGAGAGGTAAATTTCTTGTTTTATGCATTTTTAATGAAGAGTAATTTTAATAAATCAAGTTTTTGTAAATTTCACGGAAACTACAGCGAACTATAGTTAGCATGCACAACTATAAACATATTTTTGAAGTGATTACCCCTTCCTCACTAGGTTCTGACTGCCTCATAATCTTTTCCTATTGCTGGAAAGGTTGGATGAACTGGTTATACCGTCCCTCTCCTTTGAGATCTCAAAGTTTATTCTGAATACAAAAGGAAATCAAGCAAGATAGGACTAAAGAAGCAAATTCCTTCAAACAAATCACATATGATCCCTGGGTCAATAGGACATTCAAAAACATTTTCAATGAATGGAATACCACATTAGCACCATAAACTATATTTTCCATTATGATCATGCTGAACATAGAACAGAAAACATTCCTCCAAAAATAGACCAGGCATTTCTCAAAATGATTATAAGGATTGCAGAAAAGTTGGGTCAGGAACTGGCACTCAAGACTGCAGAAAACATTTCCCCTCAAAAATCCTTTCTGCTACCCTGGGTTGCTCAAATTATTTTATGCAAAAGGATGGATGTGGAAGAATCATTGGTGTGCTAAGGGTAAGAAAACATATTCCCTTTGTAAGGATTCGGAATTGAATTATTTTTGTATCCAAAAGAAGGAAAAGGCAATCTATTTTTTATGCAGTGTATATATTCAGACATTTTACATCATTTAGATTAGACTGCCTTTATTGCTGCCTGCTACCTTAGCTTTCTTGTATATGAGTTTTGAATGAGGTTATAGTTGTGTTGAGCAAGAGCCTACCTAGGTAATTAAATTTTGATACCACTTCTAGTAGCTTGCAGATGGCATCAATATGTGTATATTTGCCTCTTTGATTGTTTTCTCCTTTCCTGAAGATCATCTGTTTCACTTTCTGTTGGTTTAAGTTATATTTTGTTTTTCCAAGAGATGCTGCTATATTTGAGAATTAATTGCACATTTATTGAATTCAATTTATTTATAAAACTTGCTATTTACAATATTTTATCTACAATGCATACATATTCCTTAATCTAGTTGTATAAAGGTGCCATTTCCCTTATTGACCTTGCTAGCTCAGCCTACTTGGCTCCCAGGCCTTTTAGCTTTGCTGAGTATCACAGTAACCCATCTATTCTCCCCTTATCCCATCATATTTTCTTTCACCCTCTTTACTTTTCTCATCCATTTCTCTTTAGCTTTCCAAAACACGTTCCCTATATTTCTATTTTTATTTTAATTTTTCCTTGTAAGCATTTTTATGGCTATCAACTCATTATGCATCTTTTCCCATTTCTTCTCCCATACTTCCTGCCTCCATGCACTAACTCTTTACACTCTATCAAAATATGAACTGCACTTTCTGTTTCTCCACATAATTCACAAATTTCTACATTATTACTTCTTAGTCCCCTTAAGAACATTGATCCTGTTCTAATCCAAGCCATTCCTTCCCTCTCCTGTCTGTTACATTGGTCTGCATATCTTTCCCTTCCCCATTCTCTCTTTATTAACCTATAAAATTTCAATGATCTGTTTTCTAATGCTCCCCATATTTCTTGTCTTTCTATATCCTCCACTCTATTTCTATTTTCCAAAAACCTTCTACATTCCTATTTTCTAGTCTCCATAAATCGTCCATTCCTGTTTCTTCCACAATTTTTTCCGCCTCAGCCCACCAGCTTTTCCTACTTCCTATTTTCTTTAAGATTTCATCCTCATCTTTCCTCAAACATTTATACCAAATGTTAAAACTCTTCCCATTTGCACATTTATAGATAGTACCAGATTGTATTAAGATGGTTTTAAAAGCTACACAATTATAGGAATTGTTTGCTATTTACTTCACATATATTCCATGATAAATTACTCCAAATAATTTATTTAAAATATTTTGTTCTGGTTTGCTTTTCTACAGACTTTCCCTTTCTTTGGAGTACTTCCAGTTTTATTGGATGAAAATGGGAAAGAAATAACTGGTCCTGGAGAAGGCTATCTGGTCTTCAAAAGGCCGTGGCCTGGAATAATGAGGACACTGTTTGGAAATCATGAAAGATTTGAAACAACATACTTCAAAAAATTTCCAGGATATTACTGCACAGGAGATGGTGAGCATATTTAATAAAATGAGTATAGTTCTTAATTTGAAAATGGTACCACATTACAGAAAATGAAAGTGGGATGGTATTCTAAGTAATCTTTTTATTCCTTATGTTTCTAAATTATTAACAAATGACTTTCATCACTACTTTGCCAGTGAATTGAGATGCTAAAGGTTGTAGGACGACTGAATTAAGAAATAAATTTACCAATTATCAGAGGTCCAACTTTTTAGAATTAAGGAACAAATGAGAGATGCTATATTCACCTTAAGAATAATACTCAGTAATAGTGAAAAGACTTAAAAACAGATATAGACACCTTTTATGCTGCAGACTTAAGAATTTTAGATACTTCACTCGTCGACACAATATGTCTCCATAACTTTTGTGGTGCACAAGTGTGTTTTTAAAAAGCTGTTTTGCATCTAAAAAGCTAAGTTTTGGAGCATTATATGTATAAATTAGGCCAAGTACATTTTTTTGCATAGTATTATTCTACATTTTTAAAACATTTATTTTTTCTGTCAGAAGACTCTGTAACTCAATCCACTATTCAGTTTGGCAGGCTGCAATTGTTGGTATGATGATAAAATTAACTGCAGACTCTATGACAGCAGGTCTTTGCCAACTTTGCATTAAAAAAAAAATAGGACACATTTTCTTACTCTTGTCTTGAAAGTTCATTTAATTGATGACAAAGCTCGAAATGTTTGTGAGTAGTTTTTTGTCTGTCTCTTATGGTTTGCCAATTATACCAAAGTGAGATTAAAAAAGGGCTTCAAAATTATTTCGAGCAAATTCAAGATATACATTTTGAATCAGAATTGTTAGAACCAATATTTGAAAAAATAAAATAATATGAAACATTTCCCATGAAATATTTGGGGAGGGGGATATTCTTGAACGTCTTTGTGTACATCTTTGGAAGATGCCAAACTTGTAAATCAAAATTTTCATTTTTCATATGCTGTTCTCCCCTCCTCCTTCATCAATCTTGATCTTGTCTTGATCACACCCACATTTACACTTCTTTTCCTTAACATATTTGTATAAAATCAGGGAGGCTGAAAATGTGTATTTCCAATGACATTTCTGTAGTGAATGCATGGATGGAATGCACCATCATCATATAGTTATTAGAGAAAAGAAAAGAAAAAGAAAGAAAAAACAATATAATTAAACAAACCATTTCTTTATCTGATGTATGTCCATCTTTAAACGACAATTTATTATTTAACTTCCATAAGATCAAAACACATACTGCAGTAAAATAACAAACATTAAACATCCTTACAGGAGCACGAAGGGATGAAGATGGCTACTTATGGGTGACTGGGCGAGTAGACGACATGCTGAATGTCTCAGGACATCTTCTGAGTACTGCTGAAGTAGAATCAGTACTAGTCGAACATCCTTCTGTAGCAGAAGCTGCTGTTGTCTCACAAGCTCATCCTATTAAGGGAGAATGTCTCTACTGTTTTGTTACACCTAATGAAGGTGTAGAATTTTCAAAGAAGCTTATTGATGAACTTAAACGAAAAGGTAAGAGTATTAATTTAGCTTTGTTTAATTGCATATTCCCTAATTAGTGCACTTAATCAGTTTCTAGAATGTGCAGAGGTGTAACATTTACTAACTGCAAGCAAAAGTTTAATATTTACTGCCTGAGGTTGTGTCCCCGATGTATTGAAGCTTTACTGTAAATGCCATTAGAATTTCTCACAATCAGAATTAGGTTGACTGCCTATATGAAAATGCTGAATATCTCTGCATTATAAACTTGTAGGTACTTCTGGACAGATGGAGACATTGTCCAAAATGAATCTTATATGACATTTTTAGTCATTCTTATAACCAGTATTATCTGTGAAAATTCTATACCATATCTGGAAATTAAATAGTGGATATTTGTTCAATGATATGTACTTCTGTACTTGTAGATTTTGTGGTTATGAGTTGGAAAAATAAAACTTCACCTGTAAAGTTACTGATGCAATGATGTGACTGGAGGAAAAGAAATATTCACAATGAAAAATAGTTGACAGTCATTCACGTGAGATATTGATTTGATTTTTAGAATTTGTAAATTATTTTAAAATGCAGAACTAGCAGTCACTTTTACTGTAAAACTATAATTGAGTGTAATAATTTTGACAGCTGTTAACAGCTACAAATTTTAAAGTATTTTAGTATTTGACTCAGAAGTAAAAGAACTCCAAGTGGACTTCCCCCCCTTTTTCTGTAATTTATTCTGAAATGATCTCAAATGAGCCCAGGATTCATGGAACTTAGAGTTACCAGACACTTATCTTTCAGATAGGGGAAACCCCGGAAGAAATCTTATCCACTCACACTGACCGAGATTCTAACTCAGGACCTCTTGAATGTGAGGTGGACACACAATCATCTACATAACTGAGATGGGCAGGAAGAATCTTATTGTACCTACATTACCAAATACAGGATATCAGAAATGTCGCGTCATTGCACGCTTAACATTTGCATTTTAAAATGTTAACATATTCATTTGGTGTAAAAAGTAAACCTATTGTGTTTGTTAATATCAATAGTCACATGGATTTCAATTATGAAAGTATCGTGGATAAAGAAAACCCATCCCACATACTTTTTCAGTCTGTAGAGTTCATGTTTTACCTTCTGTCAGATATTCATGGTCACTCGCTCTATGTACAGAGAAGTTTCGCGAGAAGTTTCTGTAAGGAATGTATTAACATACACAACATAGCTTGTATTGTAGAATTTCAACATATGTATCAACAAACAAGGTTTTTAGAAAACGTATGTCATTGTTCTATCAATGTTGGGATACTAATGCTAATTATGATATATGAGGGTCGTTTGATAGGTCTGGTAAAAACCAAGAATAATTTCTTTTTTCATGAACATCTCATCTTATTTCTCTACATAGTCTCCGTTGATGGCTATACACTTTGTCCAGCGATGTTCCAACTTTTTCATCCTGTCGGAAAAATAAGTTCTGTCAATGTTTGCAAAATACTTGTTGACAGTGATTATCACTTCTTCATTTTATAAACATTTCTTACCATAAAGCCAAATTTTCAAGTTTGGAAACAGGAAGAAGTCACTTGGGGCTAATTCTGGTGAAAAAGCTGGATGAGGAACTAATTCAAAGTCCAAGTCATATGCTTTCATCATTCGATTGCTGATGTGTGCAATGGTGCAATACCCTCATGAAAGAGCACTTTTTTTGTGTTTCAGTCTCGGTCTCTTTTCGATCAACTCATGTTGCTAACAATCCAACAATGAAGCGTAATATGCTCCAGTTATGGTTCTGCCTTTCATTCAAGTAGTTTATGAGGATTATTCTTTGAGAATCTCAAAAAACGGTGGCCATCATCTTATCAGCTGACAAAATGGTCCTTGCCTTCTTTGGTGCATTTTCACCAGACTTTGTTCACAGCCTTTGTAGACTGCTGTTTTGACTCTGGTGCATAATGAAGGATCCAACTTTCATCCACGGTTACAAATCTGTGCAAAAAGTTTTGCGGATTGAGATTAAACAGATACTTGATAGAAGTGTTCTTCCAGGTGCGCTTTTTGTCGACTGTGAGCAATTATGGCACCCATCTTAAACACAGCCTTTTCTAACCAATTGTTCATGCAGGATATTGTGCACTCACTCAGTTGAGATCCCTATAGCCTCAGAAATTTCACAAATTTTGATTTGGTGGTCCTGCATAACCAGATCGTGGATTTTTTCAATGGTGTCCTACGTAGTGACCTCAATTGGTCAGCGAGATTCATCTTTGGTGCTTCTACGACCACGTTTAAATTCATTAATCCAAAACTAAATGGTCTTTAATGTTGGTGCAGAGTCTGCATGAATTTCATCCAATTCAGTTTTGAGTTGCGCAGTAGCCCAGCCCTTCAAATGAAAATGTTTAATAACAACATGAAACTCTGTTTTTTTTTTTTTCCAATTTTAATTGCAGCTATCACTTTGACTAGTTCAGATGACTGTCAACAATGAACTGTATATTGTAGGACATTCAAATTTTCTGTACGATCTTTTGAATAATCAAGCTTACCAGCCACAAAGTTGCAGCAAAAAATTTCCGTCCCTGCATGGAAATTTACAAGATTATCAAATGACCCTCATAAACATTTGAGTTCTTAATGGTTAGAGAAAATTGTGTAACATAATCAGCTTTTGTTTAAGACTACAGTTGCTAAATATTAATTTTATTCTTTATTTCAGTACGCGAGAAAATTGGTCCTTTTGCCACACCAGAAGCGATTCAACATGCTCCAGCTCTTCCGAAAACAAGATCTGGAAAAATCATGAGGAGAGTCCTAAGGAAAATTGCACAAAATGACCGAGATATAGGAGATATTTCTACTTTGGCTGATGAAAGCATAGTAGAAATCCTTTTCCAAAATAGACAAGAAGTTAAAACTTAGACAGAAGTAAAAGAGAGAAAGCACAAAAATTTATTTCCTCTAAAGACAAAGCAGTATTGTGTAGATATTCTTAATTGTTATTTACTGTAATTACAGTTAAGTTTAGATGTCTGAAATGGTAATAATTAGAGAGGCATAGCATGATTATGTGAGTTACGAGGAAATTACTATAAAATATGTGAGGAAAGTTTTATAGAATCTTTCTCGTCGTTATTTAATCATGGTAAGCTTCAGTGTATATGTGATATTATGTATTCTGTGATTAACCATGCATAGTGTAAAACATTTCCTATCTATGCAAGTTCATCCAGAAAGCGATGTTTTACATTAAGACACCAAATGTAAAACTATTTTATTTCATTCCATTTGTCCATCCCATCAAGATTATATTAAAAAAAAAATTTCGCTCACCATGTTTACCTCACATTATGACAAAAAGCTGAATCTTTTCTGTTACATCACAGATAGTTCAACTACAAACTGTTACTGTATTGAAAACATTGTTACTGCATATTAAATTTGTTTCTTTATTTGCAATAAAGAAATTAAAGTACAGAAGAAGACAGATTTACGAAATCTAAAATACAAAATAATTATTTCAAAATAAAGATGTATCACATAGGCAAAAGTATAAGATGCAACAAAAGGTGTATTTTATTTTCTTACAATCAAGGAGGCTAACTGAAGTTAAACTTGTTACTTACAGCTCGAGTTTTAAGAGCATATCATCAAGGAAAATAGCAAAAGCCTCTAAGAAAATAAAATAATGGACAGTAGATGTTTCAATACATCAAAGTTGAAGCAATAACTAAAAACAATGTGCTTGTTGAATGCACGTCTTGATAGGCAGTAACAGAAATGAGATTTCGCTTCATCTGTTTTTAAAGAGAAGCACCAAATGTGTAGACTTAGTGATTGTTGTAGATGAAAACTTGCATGCAGGCATGCAATAACTGCTACATATCATTCATTCAGGAAATCGAGAGCTCAGCCTTTAAAGTTTATATTAAAAGGGGGGAAATCAAAGATGTTATGTACTGCTTTATATATACTGCATATCATTTAATCATCAAAAAAGCCAATTTTTGCTTTTATTAAATTATTGTTGATAAGATTAAATGGCTGTCATAATCACTAGACATATTTATGCATTTTACTGCAAGTGGGTCCATGTTTCCTTTTGTATTTATTGTTTATGCTTCGCCTTAGACTTAAATGAACGTCCAAATGTTTTAGGGCTGAGAAGGGTAAAAATAAAGTAACCCAGAAAATGTGGGTATATTCTCTATGCACTGTTGTGTTTACAATATTTATTTGTAATATTTTTGTGGCAATGTGTTATCACATAAGCACAAATAAATGTACATAAAAGATTATTGAGTAAAATATTTAGCACTTAGCCATTTACCCTTTTCTAGCGCTGGAAGGATATGCATTCTCTGGAAAATGTGGTAGCATGGCTTTATTTTGCTTTATCCTCTAAGAGTTGTCAGCTAAATGTAAAAAACCTCTGAAATTTATATCTAAAGTACGGAAATAATTGAACAACCACCCAGAACAAGGTTGTAACTACTAATGGGTCGGTACCAGTTTTTCATGATATTTGATTCTCGATACTGATACACAATATTTTCCATGATACTCATTACTTCGATACCATCATTTTTACTTCTAGCTTCAATACAAAACAGAATGTTGGGAGAGCTGTGTAATGTCAATAAAATTAAATAGGTGCACATATTTGATGAAAAAAAAAACTTAAAACCCTCAGTATTTTTATTTTTAAACCTTACATTAGACATTTAAAAGCAAAACAGTTCACTTTTATAAGTTTTTGATAAAAGATAATAGCATTTTCACTATTTCAGGGCCAAGTCTGTTTCTTTTTCTGTCACAAAGTCCTGCTGTGCTAACTAGTCCTTGAGAGAAAACTGCTGTAGGTAGAATACACAAATATTAAGTGGCTAATTCTCTTGTAATTCTGGAAATTTTGAATATGTATCCCAGTAATTCAGTGCACTAGAAAGAGGTGACAATTCGTTGTCAAAATATGCAGAGATTTCTTCTTGGAAACTGGTAACTGGCACTGAATTTGACATATGATTATTTTCTTGCAATGTTACTGTACAGGTACCACATTCCTGGCAATTTCTCGGGCTTTGCAATGTTCTACTTGCAACAATAATATTTTGTGATTTTAAAATAAAATAAAATTTGCAGAATCACGACCAAAGTATTTAAAAAAAATACCGAGCAAATTTTCTGAAGTATCATTTGATGTCGATATCATGCAAGTATTATGAGTATCGAGGTATCACAAGTATCAAGAACCTAATCCTAGTTGTAACCCTAAATTTTTTTCAACTGTACTTTTACATGGTTTGTTGATGCTATTTGGAACATTAGAAATTCGAAGTGGTATTGGTAGAACACAATCAGATATCTCTGGTTTGTCTCAAGTACTTCATATAAAAGTCAATTGTTCTGGAGGGCTATTCAATTATGTACAAAAAAGGTTTCCATATATGCCAAGTCCAACCCAGTCCAACATGGCCATATCCTGCTGTGAGTGGCCTTTCCATCAGGTTTGCCCCTCTATTGTATAATTTAATTCTAAGGTTGGTCCTCTGATCCAGAGCTGGAAACACACTACAAACTCTTTTTGAAAAGGCAAATTGGAATTAACACTTTGAATTATTTTTAATTATTACATTACTTCAATCATTCAACTGAGACACTCTTGTCTACTCAACATCCTAAAGAAATTGCTAGAATCTATTGGTACGATCAACACTCAGTTGAAGAATACATTAAATTAACAGACTAAATACCATTCTATCAGATCGTAAATGATTACTACTTATTTCAATTAAGGATGACTGATAATTCAATATGTATATATGTATACCATTGAGCAAACTTTGTTCACCTTCTAAGGGAACTTTTACCAACAACAATTTGGACTAACAATGGGCAACCCATTATTACCTTTTCATGAGTCACTTCGAAGGTCACATTACTGCAGCCTTCCTGTACATCTTTAAAATGTTGGTCAGATATGTGAATGATATAATTGCAACAGTCAACAAGAAATACAGCACTGATGCCCTAATACTATTATATTTACAGGAATTTACCATCAATTTCACAATGGAAATAGAATCCCATAACATGCTTCCTTTTCTGGACCTAAAAATAATCAAAGATAAAAGTAAGTTAAAATTTGGTGTTTACAGAAAGGACAGACAACTGCATCAAAGCCAGTATTTTCAACCCTAGACCTCATAAACATGCAGTCATCAATAGCCTAACACACAGACTGATTTAACACATCCAAGATGAAAAGGAATACGTAACCAAATATACCAAAATAATATAAATGGTGACTACAAATTGTTTCAGAAAAATGTGTAGTGAACAAAAAATTATAAAGGGTTCATTACACTAAAAAAGTTGAATGAGATCACTCCAAGCAGCTTTTAGAGACAAAAAAACATACTAGAAGATGAATGGGCAACCAGAAAATTTCAAAAGGTTTGCTGTGAATTTAACATCACCCTGGCACTAGTAAACAAATTCAATATCAGAAACCCTATCGTGAAACAAAAAACAGACAAAATCCCCCAGGAAAAATTAGTCTGGTATTTATAGAATTAATTGCTCAGACTGCAGTAAGATATACATTGGAAAGATGAAACATAAAATTGGAACCAGATTAAAAGAACACTTTCGAAACAACAAGCAAAAAGAAACAGAAAAATCTGCAATAGCAGCACGTTTCTGAGATGATAACTACAACATCAAATGTCACTTGATAATGCCTTCAAGTGGGGTTGAAACACGCTTAAAGAAAATGTATGGTATGTGAAGTACAGAGTGTCTTAGTTAACTCATTGTATAATAAATCCTTTCATGGAAGTGTTGAAAACAGTGTTGTTGTATAAATTAAATTAATTGGGAGTCGATTAATAACACAAAACAACACTCACTTTTGTATATATATATATATCATTGTATAATTCTTAATTACACTGGAAACTTTTGGATTATAGTAGCTGCCAGTTAGTGACCTCTAAAATATAAGATCATCAAAACATAATGTAACCCATTTACAGGCTCTCTTCACATGCCCACCTCGGTAGCATAGATGGTAGCATGTCTGCCTCATGTTCAAGAGATCCCAAGTTCGAATCTCGGTCAGGGGGTGAGTTACCTGGATAAGGTTTTTTCCGGGGTTTCCCTCATCCTCAATGACAAATGTCGGGTAACTCTAAGCTCTATTGACCCTGGGCTTATTTGAGCATCATTTCAGCCATTCCATTCATCGTCCGATATGACTTAACGTTAGACGTAAATTACAAAAAAAAAAAGCTCTCTCCACTTTGCAAGGAACTGAGAGTCACCTGCAAAATGGTCCTGGCAGAGCTGCACTAAAATCCTTACTTCACATACAGATAGCACATCTCTTGTTTTTTCATTAAAGACAATGTGTCCTATTAATTTCCTAGCACATCATTGTGACAATTTCATTGATTGTTTGTAAACTTGAAGCTTCAGGTCCAAGAAACATCCTAGACGAAATAGGTGCCAGTTTAGTGTGATCACCTGAGTGTGGCCTGAGAACATATCTCATGTAGAATAAGAAATTAATTATTTATACATTCATGTACATTTGAGCAATTCTTTTCTAAAGTGAGCTGTACTTAGAGCGATACAGCTCTGGTTTAAATGACAATACCCTTCTGTTAATGCAGCATCTCTCTATGTCTGCAGTTAAACCTGATGTTGATGAATTAGTGTTGAGAAAAAGGTATTTGCATTTTACCATATGCCTGAAAAAAGGTTTTCAAAGTGTCAGTTAAGGAAGAAAAAGTCCAAAATATATTTTGGTACTCTGCTGCTCACCTTTCAAATTGACTAGTTCTACTTTACATGAGAAGCAACAGTGTTGATAATAATTCCAGGAGGAATGGGAAGACCTCACACTTCCGCCCTGTTTACTAGATCCCAGGAGCACTGTAGATCATCTCAATTTGTATTAGTCTAAAGCAGAAAAATATCCTAATTTAGGAAAAATTTAATGAAATGTTGATTTCAAAATAGCTCCCATTCTTTCATAAACCAGTCTATCTTAATCCTTCTACAGGTATGGATTCTATTTGGGAGATAAGTCATAACAAAGTAGGTGTATCGGAAGGTGTACCTAGAAAGTAATCAGATTAAACTTAAAGTTAAGGTTTAGAATGGGCCCATCATTGCTGAATTTAATAATATTGGTTTCAGCACCCTTTCTCATTCTGGATACCCTTTGTTATTCTTTGACACAATCAGTGGCAAAGCATGCAATGAAGCGCTGGAAGCATCTCGTTTTCCCAAGAATTGAAGGAGAAAAATAATAAAAACAAGAAAATTCATGTAAGACTTGAAGCTTTCGCGGCGAGCATTATTGATTAAGGCTTCACGGGTGATCAGCCACGTCAAATTTAAGAAGATCGAGCTTTCGGCCATAGAGTGTAAAATATGGCCGAAAGCTCAATCTTTTTAAACATGACACGGCTGATCACCCGTGAAGCCTTAATCAAGAAAATTCATGCCAAGCATCATTTTATACGCTCTGGATACATTTTCAAAATTTATTTGCAAACCAGTTCCGCAGGCTCATTCAGTAATGTTGACGAATATTTTTGTATTTACACATTTGTAACCTTAAATACCATGCAATCGCAACTCATTGATAGTTAGAGATTTTGTCACATGAAGCCTCTGTATGTGTGAAGAAAAGTTTATTTTTATTTGTTTTCTGTGGCACTTTTAAATAAAGCTATAAGTGTATTTTAATAGCATTAGCAATAATATTTTACATAGATTGGTATTTAGTGGTGACAAATAGGAAATTCTTGAAAAGTTCTAAGTTATTAGTGTGCGAATTGCATACTTTCTCCATTTTAGACTAACAGTTCACATGGTGTGGATCAGCTGTAGGAAAAATTGGAACGTCTGAGTGGAGAGGGGAAGCAGGGAAAAGTCTGGTTGTATTGTGAGCAGTCTAGCAATGCAAGAAGGGCCTATGTATGACTGTATAATAGAGAGCACTGAAGAGTAGCCTTAGTTCGAGTCATTATTCTCCCTTATTTTAATGGAAATTATCATTTCGAGTTTCCCTCGCTTTGAAAGTCATGCCTCGCCACTGGACACAATTATAATATTTATGATAAGTGTTGCTTAAATTGTCCTACTGTCTGTCCTCCCTTAAAATTGTTCTTTTATATACAAGTATAGATGATACTTGTTCATATATGGATTTATCTTTTCACACCCATTCATAGCCTATCGTAATTTTAAGGTTAATTGCATAAGCTCGGAGAAAGCTATTTCATCTGACGGTTCAAGTTGCTTACATTTAATTCTCCTTTACTGCAAATGTGACTTGCAATTATGTTTGGACACTTGATGCAGCTGACACTCTGATCGTCAATCAGCCTGATCTCTTTTTGTAATTTATATATAATATTGCTATGCATGCTGCATATTCCTGCGACTATGACAAATGGAATTTTTAGCAGATCTACTTTAGCTTCTTTTTCATATGTAAGTGTTGTGGATTTTCACAGGCTCTTATGTCATTGCCTAAGCTTCTTCCTATTCATTTCCATTTCCCTTCTTATAATCTGTTTGTTCCAAATATGCTATTACCATATTATTTTCACCTTTTTCTTTATTTCTTTATGCTGTTTTATGCATCTTAAGCTAGGTAATTGCATTTATAATTAATACTGGTCATACTCTAGAATATCCTACATTATTATCATCAGCATCATGCCTAACCACACTTAAGACGTTTTCAAAGGGTGAGGAATAAAATAATATATCAATGAGAAAACACAAAGAGGAATTCTCTTATTGGAATGAAACTGTTTTATTAGATTATTACTCAACTACATACCTATTGCTTATATAAGAATGCCAAGATATGAAGAAATGCATTTAATTTATGCATGCTTGCCAATATTGTTATTCACTATTCAAAATTAGAGAATTTTCACAATACTGGTGCCCTTAAAATGGTTGAAAAAATTGTTAACCTCTTTACTTATCTGATTCTTTCACACTACTAGATATGTTGACGACATCTTTGCAACAGTGCTGAATAAACATGTAGATGATGCATTAAAGGTATTCAATCTGAAAGGATTATCAAATTCACAATAGAAAAGGAAATCAATGGACAACTCTCTTTCTTGGATCTAAATATCATCAGGAATAACACAAAATTAAAATTTGTAATTTACAGGAAACCAACACATTCAGAAACTTACATAAAAAATAATAGCTACAACCCAGTTATACATAAACATGCAATAATAAACAGTCTTACACACAGACTAGTCAACATACCCATGGATAAAGAAGAATACTTCAAAGAACAAAAAGCCATATACTACACATAGCAGAAGAAAATGGATACAACAAAAGTTTGGTGTTTAAGAAAATTAGAAAAGCTAAACTAAAGAAAATCATTCAGGAGGCAACTACATTTACAAAAGAAAAAGAAAGCAACAGCATATTCAGTTCATTCACATATCACCCAAAAACATTTAATAAATTTAAAAAGATCTTTAAGGAACAAAATATAATCTTGGCACCTACTAATGAACATTCAATTTTAAAATTTCTAAATTCAAAAACAAATGATGAAATCCCATCAGTTAACAGATCCGGAATATGCCAAATAAGTTGTAAAAATTGTGAAAAATGCTACATGGTTCAAACTAAAAGAAATCTAAAAACCAGACTCAAAGAGCACTTTAGAAAGATCAGATTGAAACAAGAAGAAAAGTCAGCAGTAGCATTTCAGTTTTGGAGCGAAAATCATGACATTGATCCAAATCCAAAATTATTAAAAGGAGTGATAAACCAAAATAAACTAACAACATGGAAGAACATATTCATATGGAAAAATGAGGACTGCATAATAAACTTCGAAATCCTACCAGTAGATAATTTGACAAAGAAGTACATAGTTCCACCACCAGAGAGAGGAGAGCAGACGACAACAGGTGCTAGTTGGAGAGAGGTTGAAAATGGAGGCAATGGCCTTTGAAACTACTCCCTCAATAATATAAAAAAAGTAAGTGAGTCAATAAACTGAATACAAATATATTGAGATTTAACTGTATTGGAACACCACAGTGAAGCGAAATAATTATTAATTTTTAGATGAGTCGTATTTATTACACATCTGCTTCACTTTCATACCTATTTTGAGGACATGTTTCGCAAATCATCGTTTGCATCTTCTGCTCTTATGCGACTCTTGCATCTTTGCAGAAGATGCAAACGATGATTTGCGAAACATGTCCTCAAAATAGGTACGAAAGTGAAGCAGATGTGTAATAAATACGACGACTCTAAAAATTAATAATGAATACAAATAGTTTTTATGATCATAATTTAGGCTTTCTTTTCCCCACCCTCATGGTGTTAGGGGACACAAATTCTGCTAGCCCAGAATGTCGGGGCGAGGGAAGCCGAAGCACTGAGCCTGAGAGAGGAACCAGGGTTGAGGGGCCAGCCCAACGCCTGGGATGAGAGCGGGAGAAATGGATGATAGTATGAGCGTGAAATAAATGATAGAAAATATGGATAATGGAGCAATTGGTGCAATGATGGCGGGGGGAACTGGAGGACCCAGAGGAAATCAACCCCAGTGCCATGTTGTCCACCACAAATCTCACTTTGGGTTACCTGGGAATGAAACCGGGCCACCTTGGTGAGAGTCAAGCGGTCTAATCACTTAGCCACATCACAGATTTAGGCTTTATGATAAAATAAATTTTGTATAATTTCTAGAGCTTGACTGTATTATGCACAGTGGAAACACTTGCATTATTTTGGCCTACTTCTTACCTTCATCATTAGTATCATCACATTCAACCTGGGGAAGAATAATTTTGTTGAATTGCATTGTAAACATATGCGGAGTAATAATGCATTTAAAAAATATTGATTCCTCTTCCAACATGTTTACATTTTTTGTTGCAAAAGCATAGACACAACATATGGAAACCCTATTCTGGCTGACGGATGATTACAGTAAATGTCATATCTACATACCTGAAAATAATAATTATTGCTATTATTTCTCATGGTTTCATATTTGTGGTGAAACTTATTACACTTTTTGATAGAGTCAACATGAAAAATTTAATGCCATGGCTGGGGTTTGAACCACGGATCTCCTGGTTTCCATCCAAAAAGACCTTAGCCTATATATGGCTATTGTGAAGAAATGATTAATTTCCATCAATTAACTTATTATGCTTTTTTAGTGAGTAAGGACTATGATACAATGAAGCATAAAATTAATATAATTTTGAGTCAAACTAGTATTTGAAGCTCCATATATTGCTAGTCTACCTAGAATGCATTCCTTCCTAACATCTTCAGCTAATGTCGATGGTTGAATTTTGATTTGATGAACTTCTTGGAGTTTTTTTTTTTTTTTTTTAAATATAATTTACATCCTCCAATGTTAAGTCATTTTGGATGATGAACAGAATGAGTGAAATGATGCTCAAATGAGCCAGGGGTCCATAGAGCTTTGAGCTACCCAACATTCGTCTCTCAGGATAAGGGAAAACCCCGTAAAAATCTTATCCAGGTAACTCACCTTGACCAGGATTCGAACTTGGGACCTCTTGAACATGATGCAGACACGCTACCATCTACACTACTGAGGCGGGCCTTTGGAGGTAATAGAGTCTCTTTTGGCATCCTGATGAACCTGAAATTTGGGTTCTCTTCAAAGGTGGTGTCAAAATTGAAGAGTTTTACTTCATATTTCTTTATGAATATCTGTTCCCATGTGGTTAATGCAGTTGAACCTTGAACACTTTTTAATAAATGGATTTCTAGTTCATTATCGTGTTATCATTCCAAAAATGGCACGTTACTGCCGAGTTGTATATTTCTTTGTTCCTGATATTTTGATGTTCCTAAAATACTTGTTAAGCCTAGTATTCAAATTCCTTTTTGTTTTTCCAATATAAAAGTTGTCACAGCCTTTGCAGTTTATCCAGTACACACCTGATTTTTTGTCTATGGGTTTCTCTTACATATTATATGATTTCAAAAGTTGTTGTACACTGAATTTGTACTGTGAAATCAAAGTAATGTGTTCTTTGAAGACCTTTTGGAAAACATATGTAGCTCTGGGATGGTGTGTCAATTTTGTATATGAAGTTACTACTGATTGTTGAAAGAGTAGTTATTTTTCTGCATCTCTGTTGTCCTTTGAATTGTTAGGTAAACACTAACAATATATGGAGCATGGAGTACTAGTTCGACTCAAAATTACATTATTACACTTTATTGAAATATACCAGCTGCTAATCCTTGAAAATGAATGCCAAATCTGCCATAATTACATGGAAGTATGTTATTAACTAGCTCAGTTGAAAGCCCTGATTGCTTCCATATTGTTATGCTGAGTGTGAGGAAAGGGGCTCACATTAGTGATTTCTATGTAGAGGAATGCTCTGTCCGTGCTACACTGAAGCTCGTCTATGAAGCAGAAATGTCCATCTGTATTGCATACCAAGTTGTTGTGGAAAGATTTCAGTGTCAGTACTTTGCAATTAAAACTGACAGCTGATGTTTTACATATATTTTACTTATACTACATTAAACCTGTCATGGAAATTTCAGGGGAATTGAGCACAAATGGCGTGATACTTCCCTTATGAGGCCTTGTACTTCAGGGACAAATTTGCTGAAAGTAATCATAAAAAAAGGGGTAAAATATTTTACCAATTTGAAGAAATAAGCAAATCTGTATTAATCGCATTACACATCGTTTCTTAACTTACTTTGGACATATTTCAAACAGGACTGCTTTAATCCTCAACCAATGTCAGTTGATTCCCTATTGTTGGTCAATGCTGTCATTCTAATCGCTCATCTAGCACAATAAGTAAAAACAGAATGAGATACAAATCCATTTCAGTTGGCAATGATTGAGAGTGAAAGCAGTCACACTTTTGATACATGATCAAAACACTGTAACGACCATGGTAGGAATCGAACCTCCACTGGCGAGATAACAACATTTGACAGAAAGTGCTGAAAGTAGTTCAAGCCTGGAATTTGGAATTGTAGAACCCTTACGTTTCAAGAAGAAAGTATTTAAGCTGACCCAATGTAGATCAACAGGGCAGTCAGTGAGAACAGTGGTCAGTTCACAGTGCAGTCCACAGTTAACAGAGCCATCATACGCCATTATGACTGTCACAAGAATCTGTAGTCGCAAGCGTTGAACTCATATATCTGATAGCCTACTAAGAACTGTAAAATAAGTTTGGATAAGCTGCCTTAGGTCAAGTCTGCCTACGGCCCTTATGTACTTATCTGATTAATAAACATGGCTTATGCACTAATTGAGGTTAATCAACTTTTCTTGCCCTAATGCGGTTACGTTCTCTACCCTCTTTGAGTAGCCTACTGCTGAAAGCTACAACCCCCTAGTATTGAACCTTTCAGAGTTTGCTGCAATACGTTCAACTGAGCAATGTAAATAATACTAAATCATTCAATTCTTAAATTGGCTAGTACATCATTGTCTATACTCTTCCACTAATGAAAGTCTACTAGAAATATTACCTCTACTCACTCACACTTAGGTCTTAACAATTCCATGAGATAGTCATTTTACAGCTGGAGTTGGAGTGAAATGCCACGTCTACTAGTAAATAAAATTGTAAGTTTACTGACCACAGCTTTTCTAAAACCTAAATTACACAATACACGTAGCAAGGTAAGTGCAACTTATGTTATTTTCTTGAAAAATTAATAAATCATGTTCGATCAAACTTAGAAATGTGAAAATGACAAAAGTAAAGAATCTAACTTTTTAGTATGATCTTCCTTAAAGATGACAGACATCTGAGTCATGTTACCAGACACAGAAGATCAGAGTGTCATTTAGAATTGTTGGACTTTGTAACAGTAATGTGCACTAATTTAGTATTACCGAGTCCATTTTTAACACTACATCATTGCATTATTTTGTTTATTAAGGGAAACAAGTAAGTGATGTAGTAATTAATGTGTCATGGAATTTAGTAACAGCTACATCCAAATTAATAGTGTCACCGATTGCATTGTTTCGCTAGAGCTGTGGCAAGCCAGTGCCGGTCACGCGTGGTCAGGTAGAAAGAGACAGATAGTGGTGTGCGTGTTGGACACTTGTCGAGAGAGAGAAATAAACAGAGGGAGAAAAAGGCAGAGAGATGTCTGGATAGTTTGCTTTCTCTTGCTGCTGCGAAAGGTCTTGAAACATCGGCGGCTTTCTAGAAACAATGACTGGGAGTATAAAAGCCTGCAAGTGTTAGAGTTGCTAGTCAGTTGCTAGTGAGTTGCAGTTGTTAACTGAGTGTGCAGCTGTGTGGACATTTCAAGTATACTGCAGTGAATTCTTTTGTTTGTTTACTTGTGGCGGGAGTAAAAAGATGACCTTGAGGACTGGGATTGTGTATGTTACATCATTTCGCAGCTGTAAGGGGTGTACAAAGCTTCTTTTTACTGAAATAAAGAGCATTTTAAATTTCTGCAAACAAGACTTTTAATTCTACAAGCCCACAAAGTCACAATAAACATTTGGTAGTCTTCACATAGCGGATCATAATGGATACAACAAAAGCCCTATTCAAGAACATTAAAAAAGCAAAGCAAGCATGTTCATTACAGAAAAAGAAAGCAGCAGCACATTCAGGGATTCACCTACCATCCAAAGACATTTTGCAATTTCAAAAAGGTTGTTACAGAACAAAATGTCATCTTAGCAACAATAAATATACTCACTGATAAAATTGTTAAATTTAAAAAGAAAAGATGAAATTTCATAATTCAACAGATCCAGAATATTCCGAATATACTGTAAGAATTTTGAAAAGTTTTACGCAGGTCAAACCAAAAGAAACATAAAAATCAGAACCAAAGAATATTTTGGAAGTGTCAAATTGAAACAGGAAGACATTTAAGCAGTAGCATTTCACTTATGAAATCACCTTAATCCAAAATTTATTAAAAAATGTGATAGGTCAGAATAAATTCACAATGTTGGATGATATCATAATATGGAAACGCAAAGTTTGAGTAATAAATTTAGAAATCTTGCAGGTCCACAATTAAGTAACAAGTTCTTTGTACTACCACAGAGAAGATTACAGGCAACTACAACCAATGACAGTTGGATATTCAAGATAAAAAATACAAGCAACCGCTCCCGAAACTAGTCCCTCAAAAATTGAAAAGTGACATAGTATTAGAAACCAAATACCAAATGTTTATTAAATGATGTAGTGTTAAAAGATTAATTCAGTAATACTGAAAACATAGAATCTACATTTAACAAACCCACATTCTTATCGTCACAAACAATGGAGCAGCTAAAATTGAGTGTGGGCTTTTATGCAAGATTTGCAACCTTCAATGAAAACGGTTAAAGGAAGATTAAGGACTATCTTACCAATGTTAAATCTGCTAAATTCATAACCATTGTTTCCAATATTATTCAATACCAGACTGAAATATTTATAGTATGTATATGCATGCCTTGTAAGATCATTAATTTATTTTAATCCAATCTTTTGATTTAACAAAACATGGTCACTACTGGAGATTTGTCCATTTGTTTATATTTAATGCTGCTTAGAGTCTGTTCTATCTGACATATAGACTTCATTTTGTTTTTCCAATGTATGTGTGCAAAAGCTTTGATATTCCTATGCAAGTGGATAGATTTCTGCAGATTTTCCAGTCTCCACTGCCAGGAGAACTTTGTTGATCCTATGATGTAAGCGACATCCTATACTCTGGCAGTATATATGAGTTAATGAAATACGAGGTGCATCCAGAAATTAAGCCCCGATAACTGATTAAGAGAACAAAGACATCACTAAGTAAAAAATATTTATTGGAATAATTACTTATACTTACTAGTTATTTTTTAACATAGATACCACCACTGTCGAGGCATTTATCATAACAGTGCACCATCAATTATATGCTTAAGTTATAAGTTCTGCCATCAATGTCCAGGGCCATGAAATCACTTCATTCTGCACCTCAGCATCATTATGGAAAAGTTTTACTAATAGAAAATGCTTTATGAGCTGGAAGGCATGAAAATCACTTGGGGAGAGTTTGGAGTTGTAGGGTGAATGGTTGAAGATCTCCCAGCCAAACTTATCAACACTTCTCATGTGGCATTGGCTGTATAGGGCCTTGCATCGTCATGCAATAATGAAATGCCTCTTGCCAACATCCCATGTCTGTTGTTCTGTATTGCTCTCCTCAGTTTATGCCACGTCTCTCAATACTGATCAACATTTATGGTCTCCATTCACGGTAAAACCTTGCACAAGAGGACATCAAGTCAATGTCAGAAAACAGAGCACATGATTTTCTTTTGTTTTTGACAGAGATTGTCTGCTTGAATTTGGTCTCTACAGGTGAGCCACTACGCTGCCAATGTAGTGACTTGTTTTTTTGCCTCTGGTGTGGCATACGACACCCATGCTTCATCTGCAATGACAATATTGTTGAGAAATTCATCAGCTTTCTCTGCATACTGCTGTAGAAATATCAATTCTGCGGCCAGACATCTGGTTTTGTTCATTGTCAGTTGTCTAGGTACCCATCTTGATCACTCTTTGTGAAAACCAAGCCATCGGGACACAATTTCATGCAAAAGCGAGGGAGACATCTGGGGGAATTGACAAGAGAGTACTTAAATTGTGAAGCACCGGTTCTGCACAATTTCTTGGTACACATTTTCCAACACTTCTGGCGTCACCAGGGAGGTTGGCCATTATGGTCTTTATCATGAATATTGGTTTGTCCTTCAATGAATTGCATGCATCATTGTCTTACCATACAGACATACATAATGTGTCCATACAGAAGATACAATTACTGATGGAATCACTGCTGGAGATTACTTGTGAGTGTGCAAAAATTGGATACTGCATGAACCTCACAGTTGCAGGAGATGATATCAGAGCAGTCATTTTCTCCTAGCACAGTATGGTAACCACTTACATTCAAAGTTGATAATAGATGCAACAGCTTCCAAAACTCGGCTCTCAATAAAATAAAACTGCAAGTGACGAAATTTTAAAAGCCGACTTCAAATAGCTTTTTCAATTAAAGTTAGACAAGTTGAAGATTGTCACGGAAAAGTTAAAGAAAAGTGTTACCTCATGTTTTTGATGACAGAATAATTGAATGAATTGTTTTCTAGGTCTAAATCATATGGTTATTTTCTTTAAAAATTGCTTATATATATGCAAAAGCTTTAAAGGGCATTGTCTACCATATCTTCTAAATTTTCTAGGCAGTTTTGTTAACACCTGATAGATTAAACTGTTTTTATCTGATGTTTTATCCTTGCTGCGGAGATCTTCAGAGGTGTTGGCATCATGTTGCTTCCCTCTCAGATGAGGGAGAACACACATAAAAGTCTTTTTCTAGTAGCAGAACATATAATTTTGCCTTAATGTGTTTACAGTTTATCACAGAGTTTAATTGACAACTTTTTTAAAACTTTATTATGCTATGAAAACACACTAGCACAAATGGATTTGATTATAACTATAACAAATACAAAAGTGAAGGTGGAGTAAGGAAATGTAATTCTGGATAGACGGACTGGGAAATTTCAGCAATGCATTGTGAATTAAAAATTCATTATTACTGGATTTACAGCTTCTTGGTGTTTGGAATACTTTCTATTAGTTTGGAATATTTTCTATTAGTACGCTGATTGGGATTTCATTTCAATATTTTGGTGCAGCTATAAAGATTTATTGAATACAGGTGCTTAAAAATGTGTATTCAAACACTGAAGATGATTTTAAAAAAATTTTAAAGGCTAAGTGTACTAAAGAATTATGTCCATGCAACGAGATAGTGCATATTATAGGCAATTTCAGGTTCTGCAGATTAGGTTTTAGATTTTTAAAGGAATATTCTAATATTCAAACAAATTAGACTGTACCAATATTCAGTAATGAGTTATTTATGAAAGCAGTAAGAAAGTTCATTATAAAACTGTACATTTACTTGCTAGGAGGCTCCAGTAAGTAAAATTTCACTTTTTATTCAACTTTCAGTGGTTTATTCCTTAAGACAGTATATCATTCGCATATGGAGAGTAATCAGAGTTTATACAAATACGCTCAAATCAAACTTTTCAGGGCAGAATGTTCATTTTTAAATGTACTTTATCTAAACTCGCATTTGGAAACATGAAGGATGGAAATCTAATTTCAATATTCAGCAATAATATTTATGATTGATTATATATTTGAGGCATATTCCTACATTGTTGATGCGGATAATAGCAAAAGCTTTTTCTTAAAAAGAACAAACAAGGTTAGCATCCTTCCAGGACTAGCAGGGATTGTCCTGGTATTAAATTCTTAGTCCTGGATGCTTATTGTAAGTAACAGTATCCATTAGTGATAAACTCATAGGGTTCAAGCAAATAAAACTATTATGTGTTTCAAATAGGAAGAGTTCTCGTCTGTAGCGAATCAGAAGCGTTAGAGTCTTCAGGGTTGCCACCTCAATATCCCCACTCTTTATATTTCCCTCCCTCTCGCACACTTGCGAGTGCTTTTGGTGCTAGACGTAAGGGAATGCAAACTGAATTTTCTGAAGTTTTATAATAATGCAGTTGTTGAAATCACAATTGCAATGTGGATATTTGTATAGTACGCAAATGGTTTATATATTTAGTTTAAAATTAGTTATAGTTTATGAATTACTTATTTTTCTAATCCAACGAAAATACCAGCGGTGCATCTGTATAGCTGTGAATGTTACTTACATTAAGAGATAATTCGTTATTGTCATTGTCTTCATCGTCTGAGTACTGCAAATTTATGATGATAGGTTCCAAACTCTCGTCACGTGCTATTTCTTTCCAAAAGTCGTCTTCTTGTAGTTTATCTGATGTCTCACGCAGTTTTTCCAGTCTTGTGTTCCTTGTCAATCTCTTCGTGAATAAGTCATTCAACATCAGTCAGTTTAAAAATATTTTTGTTTGTAACATATTATGAGCCCACATTAACTCAATTGGATTGTTCTGGCGGTAGTAAGGGGGAAGGTGGATTGTATCTCATTGATCCAGCTGATTCACTTTTTCATGGAAGAGTAACTGAATAATGCTGCTTTGAACTCTAGAGTAAATAGAGATTTAATGTGACCAGATACATTCTGCCAGACTAGCAAGAAGTGTATCGTTTCCTCTTATCAAATTTAACAAACACCTTGGCTTATTCAAAGTACATATTTCTTTTACCACGTCATGTCAAATGTTTACGTTTCAGGTATGAGTAATTTCAAATAAAAGTTCACACATATATGCCAATCAATAATGATATTCATTACAGTGCTTACGTCGTAATACATTCCTATAATATAATGGTATCTACTTCATTTATTTGTATTAGCAAAACTATATGAGCTAAAAATATGGGGTTTTTAAGGTTATGTTAAATACATTACTCTCTCCTTCCTCATGGGTCAGTTTTTGCAAAATCTGAATTTTTGTCTTAGCGCGAATAGGATTTATTAGAGATTGATTAGTTTGCTGCTCATCACACCCACTTAGGGGAATGCAATACAACAACACCGCATGACTTCGATTGGTTGCTCACCTAGTAGTGCTCAAGGACAAACACCCTCCCATTTGAAACACATAATAGTACCTTTTCTTCTGGAAAGCTTATATAATTTTAGTCTCAGTATCTGATTTTACAGGAATCAAGATGAATAGGTCTAAGAATGGTGATTATTAATAACAAACTTATAACATAGCACACTACTACAGATTAATATTATAGCCCACTTTGAGGTAAGTAAACACTGGAGAATTGCCACTACCCAATATATATGTCAGACCAAGAAGTAGATGTAGGGCCTGGGTTTTTTTGAAGTATTTTCTGGTTTGCCAGGCGAATGCTGGTTAGGTTCATCCCCCAAATATCCTGTCTCTCCATTTTATCTCCGTTATCATTTCACACTAACGCTTATCTGGTGGTCTCTTTCAGGGTAGAAGTGTCAGCAGTTGTCTTGACATTGCATGACAGGATGATATGCTCTGAGGTAAACACTTCCTCCTGCAGTGGGACAGTCTCCAGGTTGACCTTCTGGGCTGTTTCACGACCACAGTGGGTGGGATGCAGGTTGTATTGGCCTGCTGGGGAGTTTCCAACTGGTCAATTGTAGGGATCCTGCCTTCTACATTGTCGTGGCTCCTTGGGACAGCTGCCCTGTATTTCCTCTCGCCTTATCCTTCCTCCCTGGGTGCCCCATTTGGGGGCATAGGTAGTTTGGAACCTCAATACCAATTCTCTTCTGTAGCATAGTCCAGTCCAGTCCAGTCCAGTCCAGATATAAGGTTACAAAATCACAAGATTTAGCCGACTACCAGCCCTGCTTTAAACCCTGATTAAAATTACAGAAAACAAATTCTTAGTTTTACTTCATCATTTGTTTGTAACAACTACATACGTAAATGGATAAGGCAATAAAATAAATAAGCTGAATCAAACTATTAACTTTTGTAAAGAATCTGATTAGGGTAATGTGTTGAAAATGTTGTATCTGAGGAAGGCGAGAGAGACAGAGAGAGAGAGAGAGTCATTATTAAAGCCAACATTTTGATGTCCTAAAAATGTTTAAAACTTCAGCTATAGATTTACTCTGAAATTTAAAAAAAAATTACATGATAATTACAAAAAATGATCTAAATGAAATTTATTTATTAAACTAAGTGCACAGAAAGTTATAAATTAATTTATACATGGGTATAACTATTACACAAGTAGAAAGTAAGAATATAAATAAGAATAATGAAATAATTTAGAAATTAGTTAAAGATGTATAAATGTTCCATGTTCTTTGGCGACTCAGAAAAGAAAATTAAAACTATTAAATTATAAATGAGTCGTATTTATTACACATCGGCTTCACTTACATACCTATATTGAGGACAAGTTTCGCAAACCATCATTCGCATCATTGCATAAGGGTCGGCTCTTATGCGATGATTCAAACGATGGTTTGCGAATCATGTCCTCAATATAGGTACGTAAGTAAAGCCAATGTGTAATAAATATGACTCATCTATAATTTAATAATTATTTTGCTTCACTGTGGTGTTCCAATAGAGTTAAATTTCCATATATTAAGAGAACTGTTTTTGAAGCAGATCTGACATACATTAAATTTTTCTCAGATATCAAAAATTCATTGCAAATAAAAAGGACTTCACAATGACAATATTAACCTATCCATACACACTCATTACTGCAAAAACTGGAAGACAGACTTGTCTTACCTGTGTTTTGATTCAACTCCCTTGACAATAACAACCCCTCCAACCATAACCAACTGACAGGCTATTAAATAACAATGTGATAACAATGATTTTTTTCTAAGAATGGGAGTAAATGATCTACAAAATTACTCTTATTCCTCTGTTGAATAGCGAAATTTCCGGTGTTTGAAACATTACCTTATGTAAAAAGTAAATAATATAAAAGTCTTTCTACATATATACAATGAAATGCAAAAAAATTACTAAATAAAGACACAAGGTTATCTGGCATTCATATTTTCAGGATAAGAGAAACTCCAGAAACACCTTATGTGGGGAATGACCCTAAGCAAGTATCAAACTTAGGACCTCTTGAATATAAGACATATAATCCCCTCCACAATCACAGAGGTGGGCCTATACATTTTATTCATCGTGTAACCTGTTGTCAGTTTTGATGACAAAATAAAGAATATCAAAACATTTTCCATACAAACGGTTGTTGGTGGATGGATTTCCCTGATTTTTTTCTTTTTCTTTTTTCTAAAAATTTGTGGATCCAGAAGTTAAATTATTAAAACAATTGTATGGAATGATAGATTTAATGGTTTGGGAGAGAATATTTATTTTGGGAAAAAAAAAAGTGAAACCAATAGATTTAGCCAGTAAGTTTGTTTTGTTCCTAGTAGACGACAATATGATAGTGAACTGTCACCTTACGTAAGTGACCAAGGTCAGTTTACTGGCTGAGGATGTGATGGAAATGTCATGAAACTGGTGTTGGAGGATTCGACAAATTCAAAAAACAGATAAGTGAAGTTGGTTACCAGGTGTTGTAGTTTTAATACTATATGTCACATCTTTAGAAGATACTGAATTGAATATGAAGTTTGATATGCATCTAAGTTATGGTGTACATAGACACACACATGTTCCTTTTTCTAAAAATGAGAGTTTTTGATTTAATGCACTTCAAAACAAGTATTTCCAATGAAATCTCAGAATTTTCAGACTGAATGCAGTAAGTAATTTCTCAACTTACTAGGCATTATTACAGAAAGCAAAATACTTGCATTAACATATAAAGAGTGTGAGTGTCTCAAAAGAATCTATTAAATTATTTTAAGAATTATTCCACAATTGAAAACTACAGCTCTTCCTGGCAGCAATGATCGCTTTAAATGAGTTTGCAATAAATAAAAACAAGACAGTACAAATGGTCTTCAGGAGAGGTGGAAGAGTAGTAGCAAGCGACACTCTCAAGCTAGGGAAAAACCAATGTGACTTGTAAACAAATTCAAATACTTAGGCATTACACTGCAGCCAACCGCAAAGTCTTTCAGCACACACATACAGGAGAGAGCATCAGCAACTATACGAGTAATCTTCAATATCAAGACTAAACCTAGAAGATTAATTAGGTCATAGAAATGTAACTACTTAATTTGATGATCAATCTGTATAGATCTGTGCTTCTTAAGTCAATTTATTTCCATTTTTAAAGCCGGTTTCCACGAAGAGTTGAAGTGAAATCCAGCATCACGATTAAGTGTGTTCCTTTCAGAGAAAATAGCCAAAGCCTCCTTAACTTTCCACTCCCAGTAACTCCTACATTTTGCCAAGATGGTCGTCTCCCGAATGTTGGCCGTTTGGTCCTTATCAAAGCAATGCTGCCAATCCAGACTTATAAGGTTGCATTAAACGAATGCTGCGTTCATGTTCGCTTATTCTGGTTGCAATGGCCCTTCCAGTTTGTCCTATACACGGTGTCCCACATTCACAGGGAATGCGGTTCACTCCAAGAACTTGGACATCCAGTTTGTCTTTTACCAGTCTCAACAGCTGTTTAATCTTTGGAGGTTTCCAATCATCTAATTTCTAATCGTCATTTCACCTCGCTTGTTTTCCGAGAATATCTTCAATACAGTGTTCATTAATGTGATTAACCTTACTGTTCAAAAACGTCCAATTATTAGCAAATGCACTGCCTGTTTTGAAATTTGTAGCATGTGGTAAGGAATTTTAATATGTTAGTTTCTCTCTTGTTTCACAATATTGTGTATCTGTTAAGTATCTAGAGGATTTTGTATTCATTTAGCACATACATTATGATGCCTATATTTTATTTAACGATGGGGCCAAAGGAAAGCTGTAACAAGGTGTTTTATCCTTAAGAGCTGCAGCACTACCACTGTAATGGATTATCATCTCTCAGAAAATATACATACAAATACAATAATTTGTAACTTGAAGAACTTCACTTATCTTTTAAGAAATGATGACAGTTTTTCTTACAAATAATATTTAAATTGTAAATATTTGTAAGAAATGTGGTCATCATTTCTTAAAAGATAAGTGAAGTTTTTCAAGTTACAAATTATTATATTTGTATATATTTGTTTGCTTCACTGATAATAGCTTCAATTACATATTTCTTAGAAAATTGTTTGCATCTTTGACATATTTCACATTTTCTTAAATACGAAAACCATCCTCTTTGCATAATGATTTTGTTAACTTGCTAACAGAAATATTGGACTGTAGCATTGCAAAAGCAGACAAATCCTTTTGCACTTTAATGAAGGGTGAGAGGGTGAAAGGTAGTCAACTGAAACAGCATATGTGACTGCGGACTTCCTAGATCAAAATCAAAATCAAAATCTTTATAACACCCACTCTCCCCTGATTCCATTTCTGACCCTATCATTAATGGCTTTAATGCTATGGCAAATGGATTCTTTATGTTCTTAAAACTAAATGGAAAACATTTTTCAAAAATAAATATTTTACGGCATTATGGAATAAAACTATTATGCAACTATTTTGTTAAAATATGTTTTGTAATTTTAAAACAAGAATCCACAACAATGTTCACATTAATAATTATAGAACTACATTTTTTAGAAAATCACCAATTTGTTCCATAAGTTACATCAATGCCATGTAATTTACTTTTTATAGGCAGTCCAGAGACTTTTAAAACAAAAGTGAAATGCTATCTCATTGAGCAATTTCACTATAATCTAAGTGAATCTTTTAATATGTTATAATTTTAACTTCTTGACAAGTCAATCTATACTGCTGTATGGCAAATGACAATAAATGCTATCTATCTAATCTTTTATGGTAGTCAAATTCCAATATAACACTATATTTCTATTTAGAATGTGTTCTGTTTATTGATATGATTGCATTACCAAACTCATTTTAATATAGCATATCAAGAGCAAGTGAACTGTGTCCAAATAGGACATTTTTCAGTGTATCCATTTGTTTCTATGGCGACAGCTTATAAATAATGCAGTGCAAGTATTATTGTTTCCAAATTTCAGAATAGAAGATGGACTTATTTACAGGTGCTGATCATTTACTGTTACAAGAACATGAAGAAAATGTAAGTGTGCAACCCACACTTTAAAAAGAATATATACAGGTTGTTTCAAAATGACACCAAACGATTATATCCGTTGCGTAGTTTATAACTTAACTAGTCCAAATTTCGGTGTCACAGCTTCGAAGTTCTGTTAGATATAATTTTATGCAGCATTAAATATTACATGATTTTGTGATTAGGCAGCGCAGGAACCACTGGTGTGCGAACCTCAAAAGTTGTTATTGGAACGCACCAGCCACGAAACTCGTTGCTCTTTATCAGTGACCCTAGCCTGGCTTTCAGGTAATGGGGCAAAGGGCAGTTATTTGTGCGAAATTCGACTAATAACTCGGACAGTTGCAAGTTTGCTCTTCAGTGTAAAACTACACATTCCGTCCTAACAGGGAGGATTTTGTGCGTACTTAGATAGCAAATCCAAGCAATATGGAGCACTATATGAATGCCAAAATCAGTGATATGGTTTTCATGGATGGAAGAGCTGAAGGGAGTTCAACGAATGCACAATTAATTTACTTTCATTAAAAATATGAATTATAAAAATAGTTACATCAATGATAATATTTATTTGCTTAACTTCAGAGCATTTTGTTATGATCTTAATTGTACAATACTTTCAACCACTTACTGTAAATATTAAGAGCTTCCTTTTCAGTTACAAATGTTTTATTTAGTATTATCAAACACGTGAAATAAAATGTTAGACTCATTGCATAAGAATTTAGTTTTAATTAATTTATCTACAATTCTTTGATGTTTTCTGTTCTGTTTATCATTAATGCTTACATCCTCAACCTCACTAACATTAACTTCCCTCTAAAAGGTTTAAGTTGCATATCTCCACCAGCTTATTTGCCGTCATGGACTGCTATAACGGAATTTTGGAAAGCGTTAAACACTCATAAGCAATAATTAAGCAGTAGCTTCTTTACTGCGGTTAAATAAGCTAAAGAAATTCTTAATAGTAGCAAGCAAGCTACTGCGGAGTATGCTGGTATGTTTACAAACAGTTACAGCATGCAGCACCATGTGTGAACTATACCTGCGAACTCCAACAGCGTGATGCATGCATCATTGCTCCTGTCATTGCCTAATCCACACTCATTCTGTAGCATCTTTTTATGCGGCTCTATTGGCAGTAAAAACTATCTATATGTGTCACATAGAAGCTGAGCAGCTACTTCTGTATGTTCGTTCGGTGTCATTTTTAAACACCCTGTAGGTATGACATTGGTACATGCATTCTAAGCTCTTATAAAATACTTCTTGAAGCAATGACTAACTGCTCCTGTCATTTTAATTTTTATTATAATATTGGTTGGTTGGAATCTAATACTAAACAGTTGGCAATGAAGCCATTTGCTCTCTTGCACTCCAGTATTTTGATGTTATGTTGGTATGTTGACTAAAAGTTGGTCAGCGAAGTAAGTGGTCTCCATCCATATCTTCTTTAAGTGTACAGAAAGGACACAGGAGATTTCACTATATTTCAATCCTAAATAAATGTTTAATGAGACAGTTGTGGCCTGTTAGAAGTCTAAAAGTTGCTTCATCATCTAGTGTCATTTGTTTCAGAACACATGAAGAGGTTTCAGATTTTGTAAATTCTTCAGCTAAGCACAGATGGTGTTCAATATTAAACAGTTCTGATGGGTTGATACTTGTTTGCAAGTTCCTTAAGTAAAGAAGTTTTAATTTTCTATGATTTCTTTGACTTCAGTAAGGAAACTTTGCGGAGTTTTTAAGACTGTGGAAAGGGTTTTCTTAATAACAGGGAGGAGAACTTCTAATTCCTTTAATAATTAACTGAAGGCTTAAAGGAACTGATCCGGACAAAAGCATAATGTTCGATTCCTCACATTCAATGCAGTGCAGCTGTTAGTAATCACCAGAGCTAGGAAGTTCGTACCTATTTCCTTGAGCAGTGTTAGAGCGGCCAGGCATGGCTATACAAACCAGCGCTACTAGCAAGGGCAAGGTTCATCGTAGAATGCAACTCATTACTGCAAAACAGATGTAACTGAATGACACAAGAGCTCATTGTTAGGAAGAAAGACATTCAAATAACATCTTTGTTGTGCTTTAAAGATGAGCAACTAAATTTGCTGTACCAACCATTGCATATTTTCTAGACGTGTACTTACTTATATCCTTATTTACTTCATTATTTACATTTACATTTCAGTGGGATACTTCGTCAAACATGGAAAAAGAAAAGTCAGATTGAGAAACTAAATTAGCTGAAATGATTAACGAATTCGCAACAGATTATCAATCAATTAAATCTTGTTTTACGGGACATACAATGAGTTTTTCATTTGAAAGGCTTCAGAGGTACATTATTGTTTTTAGTAATACGGTTGCAGATGAGTAAATATGTAGTAAAATTCCTGCTTTGGCATTTTGTCTGGTAAGAGTCTTCAGATATTTAAGAAATTAATTATATTATTTGGATATTATTTTACATTCGATCAGGATATGTTACAATCCACGTTATAATTGCTTGGGTGTTGCCACAATGTGCCTATTTAAATGAGATCAGCCAGAGGCAAAACCGTATGTACTATATAAGAATTTGTATATTGTACATAATGATCTAAATAGATATGAATTTACAAATGTCTCATAAGTAATTTTTTTTCCTCTGGGCAACCGGTTTCAATGCCTCTCTGCTGTGCATTACTGTGACTTGTTTGGATGCTGGGAGAGGGTCGGTCGCAACCTGCATAGGAAACGGTGAGTGATACGAACTTCCTAGCCCTGGTAATCACACATCAATTTTGTTATAATAGAAGGGAGACCCTTAAATTGCATCTACAATTTGAAGACTTAAAGGAATCGATCTAAACAAAATTATGTGATGAACTAAAGGGAAGGGCTGCTAACCAATAAGCACTGGTCAGGTTAGATTGATATATCTTCCTTTCCATATCTCAGATCCGCTCTTAACTCTCCTATCCAGACTCCTTAACTCAACTGTCGTTTTCTTCAAACCCGATGGTATTAGAGATTCAAGACCTAGGGAATTATTTCATTTTCTTTCCTGTTCATACTTTTCTCTACTTGTGCCATGTAACCAACCACATTTATGGTGTCCAACTTTAAATGGTTATAAAGAAGTTAAATAAAATCACTCCAGTTAATATGATGTCTCCTTGGATAAAGAAGCATTTTATTGTAATGTAGGCAGAAGCAAAGGAAATAAACCTGTTCACTATTAGATGTTAACAAATCTTGCTATCCATTGCTAAGTCTGGTGACTACATATATATTCAGTCATGCCATTTTGTGTCACCTCCTCCTTTCTCCTTACAACTTTGTGTATGGACCTGATGACACACTGAGAACAGAAGAAAAGCTTTTCTGTAGCAGGTAATCTGAGGCAGATGGATTAAACCCTGTGTTTTCTCCAGTGACAACCCACATATAAATTAACTTGATTAACAGAATATTCAGTTAACTAGCCAACCCTTACTAGTTTCAATTTAAAAAATAAATTTTCAGGAGAGTTTATGCTATTATCCTACAAACTGTTTGTTATACCAAAGTGTTCTATTAATTATAATGTTATTGCTCTATTCATCGTAATGTTATTATTCTATTCATCTTAATGTTTGTACATTGAACATCCAAAAGGATGTTGTGGTCCTGCATGATCATTTTCTAGCAAATTTTCTGCTAATTAACTCTGGAATTTTACTAAAAGTAAATTTTTATATTCAGTTCGTTGGTATGTAAACAGCCCACTACTGAATTTTAATGCAGTTTTCTTTGTTTGAATTTCAGTGCATATTTTGTTTCTTCGTTCAGGACTAAGGTAAGATGTGACAATATCAAGGTAAAAAAACCACAATGAGTAAGGATCTATAATGATACATGAAGCATTTCCATCATCAATTGGATATTTAATATCAGAACAATAGTTGTTGTCTAACCCAATTCCTCAAGAAGACTGTACATCATCTCTGTACAACATACATTGTTCCCTTGCAAAGAGGTAAGGATTGGGAAGGCTAGCTTGGAACATTAATCACCCATGGTTCTTGTGGAAGAATATTTCACTATCTCTCATATTTTAACATCAGCTATAAAATAGAAGAGTTAATCGAATAAAGTCTTACACAAATTAACTTTCAAAGAGTTACTTTGTTAATTTAAAGTACAGAAAGGCAAATGTATAGAAATACTAATGTGAATAAAGTTATTTTCAGATCCATCAATCACTGCAACTGCATAGCCTACACTATTTTATTTCAGATGTTTTACAGTAGAAAAGAGTGCTACTTGATGGCAGTGCAGCTGCAAAAGAATGATCACACAACTGTAACTTTATTCATGACACATCAAGTGATCAAATTTGTTTGGAACTTCCCAAGAGCCAGTTTAAATCACTGACATCACTGAGAGTTGAGTGTCTTCTCTTAAAGGTTTGAGTATAGAAACAAAAAATGTCTTGATACTGTAACCAAACAAGTGGTTTCAGAATTATAAAATCTGCATTTGAATCGTTGAAGCTATGGTGGACCACAATCATGCTTGTCAACCTTGTAAAACGAAGTCTTTAAAAAACTTTTATTCATCTAGAAAGAATAATAATTTTACAATGACATGAAATTTAAAGCATGTCCAATTCAGAAAATGCATAACAACTGCATTTGAAATAAATGGAAAGAACACAACTAGTCCATATTTTAGACATCATAAGATTAACCATAAACAAAAACTCTAAAAAAATGAGAAACTTATCCAATAAAATTTAATTAGATACACAATTTAGCTGAAAAAGATGATTTTACAACTCATGTTATTACACCATTTAGGGCTGGTTGCTAAACATGAAATAAAATTTAAAATCTGTACATTGTTGTTTTAAATAAACGTCTTCCAATGTTATGTCATATCAGACAATGAGTGAAGTGGGTGAAATGATGCTCAAATAAGCCCGGGATCCATACAGCCCAAAGTTACCAGACATTCAACTTATACGATACGGGAAAGCCCTGGAAAAGCCTTATCCAGATAACTCCTCCAGACCAACATTCAAGCTTGGTACCTCTCAAGTGTGAGGCAGACATGCTACCATCTATGTTAATTAGGTGGGCATCCGTACACTTTGAATTTTATTGCAGCCAAGTGAAGTGGGATCTTCATCATGATGGACAAACATACACAAGCCCTGTCATATTGCTTCACTAGATATATACACCAAGTTGGCAAGTATGATAATTTTATGTACTTTGGAGAACCTAATTTTATATTATAGCATCTATTCCTATCCTTTCATGGAAGTGTTGAAAACAGTGTTGTATAAATTAAATTTATTGGGAGTCGATTAATGACACTAAACAACACTTACTTTTAAATTTTCCCGGAACTAGTTTCAGAGGCCTTCCCTCGATGTCTGGCTGAAGATAGAGGGAAGGCCTCTGAAACTAGTTCCGGGAAAATTTAAAAGTAAGTGTTGTTTAGTGTCATTAATCGACTCCCAATAAATTTAAGCGTCTATTCCTGTTTACAATTTATGTATCTTCAGTATATTCAAAATAATATTTTTCCTGATGCTCCCCATACACTGCATAATAACAGAACAACCTGATTTTACATTGTGTATGGAATCAGAAAAAATACACCCTCTTGTAGAAACTGTTTATGTTCAGAGTTTTTCTGAGCACCTCATTCTTAATATTTAGAAATATAATTACATATGCTAATGTTAATGTTAATATTATATATCTTTTTGTTTGGACAATATGACGGTCTCTGCTAATGAAAAAACCAGAATATGATAATGCTTTGGTCATTATTTGAATGAGAAGATGCTGAATTCCTAAGATATGGTGCAAACTGTAAGTTACACAGTGTATGACTAGAATTATTGTAATTTGAGAAGTTTTTATCAATTTCTTTATTAGAACAGTTTCTTTAAATTTTTACTTAATGTTTATATGACATTGGTGGATAATGAACATAACCTCATAGTGTAATCTTTCCAACATAAATTTCAAATTAAAGGATTTAATAAAAACAAATGAAAACTAGTTGGAGGTGCAAGAATTTTGGTTATGTCTCCCAGTGCAACAATCAGGTCCACAAAATGGAAATTTACTGCTACACACCATTATGAGTAATTTGCCTATGATTCAAGAAAAATTGCGGTAATTTTCTTCTCCACTTTCCTCTGCTTCAGAACTATCACTGTTTAAGGAATTCCTCAGAATTAACAGATAGTTGCTTACTTATTATGCGGAAATTCACTGTTTAATTAATGATTCAAACTAGCTCATGGGAAGGTCCAAACAAATTTGATCAACTTGTATGTATGCTGCCCATTTGCGTACAAGTCACTGAAATATTAAGACACAGTTGGAAAAGCTCCAGCAACAAAATATCAATTACAAAATAAAATGAACTATGGCCATGTTTGATTGTCTGTTTTCTTGAAAGCTTCCTCTTTTGATGATATAGGTACTGTTTCTTCTTCTCTGCTTGGTCATTTCTGCGGCATGCCATAACCTGCATGGTTCTGCTACAGTCCAATTGAAGTGAACTACACAACAAAGCACCACAGCAGTGCAGCTGCACTAAACATTTTGTTATTATGCAGATATGGAGAGTCAAACTGCAGCACAAGGGTTTTGCAACAACAAAAAATTATCTTTATTTTAATCTTTTTTGTAATGTGCACATTGGTTCCCTGCATTTTCTTTCTTATATTTTTTTAAAATATTTTCCCCTACAAAAATTATTTAATTTTTTTTAACAATATCCGTCTCCTTGATTCATATATATATTAAACGGAATCCAGTCTTTGCAACAAAGCATGGGTCTGTACAGGATGCAAGTGTGTCCTTTTGAAGCACAAGCAAAGAGGATGCACTGCACAGACAAATATAATTATTATTGTACATGCTCAAGTTAATTGGTCCTGTTTTGTCAAAACCTTACACAAACTTAAAATAGCACTAGCACTCCAAAACCAGTCTTTTTTTTTTCTTTCTTTCTTCTTTGATCTGAATGCTTTATGGTTACACAAGCAAACACACTCTCTACAATGATTAATTAAAACACTGATTATTACAAATGCTTCTTTTTATTTAAACAAAGCAAATAAGTAAATGCCCTTTACCGTGTCATAACAGAAGCAGCAGCAGATATCGAGAATAACATAAAGGGGTTAAGTTGGCGGGCAACAATGTAAATGAAGAATATAAAATATATTACAAACAACATTTTGAAGCCAAGTGCATAACACAATAATAATAAGAGATGCACAGGCACGTGATAATGGAGACTGGATGGTAGTGAGAGTGTGTTTGTGTGTATGTACCTACTGAATCACGCAACACTTGCACTTGGGTTTCTTCTTGAGGACAACATGCTCAACTTGAGATGCATCACTGGGAGGTACAACAGTGCCCCTTTGAACCTCGACGGCTCCTGGAGCAGCAGCTGGTGGTGGTTTTTCATTGGAACATGGTGCATTACCATTGGCCCCCACTTTATTGTGAGGCGAGGATTGGGACATGGGTGGAGCCACGACCTTGGCAGCAGAATCTGTTGTAGTGACAGGCGCTGCCACTGGTGAGGATGCTCCACTACGTTGCTCCGTTTCCTCTCCTACTGATGGGAGCTTTGGGGCCGTGCTGCCTGGAGTTGGGGTTATGGGTTTACCACCCTTTATCATCTCCACAATCTCATCAGCTTCCCGGCTCAGGTCACCATCTGGCCGGAAAGGGTTGTCCCATCCACTATCCGTGCTGAAAACATACCACAAACATTACCTATATATTTTGTAAGTAGATGTTATGTACATTACACAGATTTTAGGAATAAGATTCTTTGCATTATTTCCAGAGATAGAAGAAAATTCAGTTAAAATAATTTAATTAATATTTAAGCTCTTTACTTGTAATCATTAAATTTAATTTGTGAACTACACACTTGAACACTACCACTGTAACATAAAATAATATTTTTTTTATCATATATGCAGTTGTAACATGAGTATTTAGAGTTGGGTAATACAAAATGGAGGGGAATAATTATAGAAAGAATACTGAAATTCTGGTATAAGTGTATTATAGGGCAGAAAGGGGAATTATTGAATCCGTGCATTAAGCAACAGAAAAGCATTAAGGACACAAATAGTTGGTGGTCAGAATTGGAAAGAATGGTATTGAAGATAGGCATGGGAGATTTATGGAGAGCAGAGGAGTCAAATCATTAGCGGTTTTTGGAAGGAAGTGAGAACCAGAGTACAAGACATAGATAGGCAGGGGATATGGGAAAGTATAGAAGAAGAGAAATCTTTGAAAGCAATTAAAAACAGAATGATGTAGGGAAAAATATATAGATCAAGGTGATAAAACTGGAAGAGAAGGCATAGCATGGATAAGAGTAGGAGTAATATATCTAAAAGGGTTGAGAAGTAATGAGGTAGGGGATATGTGAATTTTGTGGAGATAAAGAGAGCACTGTTCAGTATGTGGTAGAATGTAAGGAGTTAACAAATTGCAGGAGAAAAATATGGGATAAGAAGTGGGACAGCGTGAGCAAAGAAGTAGTGACATTACGCATGTTAACGGGGATGAGTGAAAAGAAAAATAGATGTATAGGAGAATTCTTATATAAGTTAAGAGAAAAGTGGATTAGGGTAAAAGAAATGGTCAAGAAGAAATGACACCAAGCTGCTCAGGAAAACCAAAGGCTTATAGCCAGGGTACCTGAGTCAGCAAGTAAATCTTAGGTCAGCAATTTCATGTATTTGTACAGGAGTATAATAGTGCTTGTTAAATGTCAAAGTCATTTTAGTAAAAATGTAATGGAAACGGAACAAATAAACATCAAAAAATAAATATAAAATAAACATAAGTATTAATATTAAATGCTACTACTTAATTATGGGGATTCACCAATCAAAATAGATAAACATTTTCAAAACTGAGATTTTTTATTTATTATTTTTCTTTGAAATTTGGTGATTAAAAATGGTATATAACGCTTATTTAGTTTTGCTTTATTTAATATTTTATTTTTATCTTAAAAACTATACTGCATATACAAAAATGACAGTGAACTGACAGAAAATATGAAAAAGTACTTTACTTTTTACTATTTTACTTATTATTTTTACTATTTACTTTAAACAGATGAGCATCTATTTTTGAGCCAGTAAGTGAATTATTTTAGCACTGGAGTATATCTCAAAAGATGTTCCTTCTAGTTGAGCAAGAAAAGAAACAGACAGGCCAAAACAAATAAGCATTATTGATTAATTAGAGCCAACTGAAAAATTCAATGCCATTGAATTTTTCAGTTGGCTCTAATTAATCAAAAATCACCCATATACCGGAGTAATGTATTTAAAAGGATTAATTCTTTAAGGATTAATTCCTCAATATAAATTTACATTAAAAATAAGCATTATATTTAAAAGCAAAGAAATTTTAGATATATACATTAAAACAATTGGAAAAGAATTCTTTCAGTAAAATTAAGTAATCAAACTGCTTAAATATTATGCTTATTAAATAAACCTTTCTATAAGTCTTCTCAAAATTTAAATGATTGCATCTGCACAAAGATTCATTTATTATCATCATTATCACTATTGTTGTAATTATCATTATTAATTTACGTCCACCAACGATAAGTCATATCGGACGATGAATAAAATGGGAGAAATGATGGTCAAATGAGCCCAGGATTATTAGAGCATAGAGCATAGAGCTTAGGGTACCGGACATACATATTTGAGATAAGGCAAAACCCCGCAAAAAGCATTACCCAGATAACTCACCCTGACCGAACCGAGCGGGATGGCTCAGGCGGTTTCGTCTGTGGCCCGCATTCGGGAGGCCCGGGTTGGATTCCCGTGGCCGACCTATCTGAGCCATGTGTTTTTTCGGGGGTTTTCCCGGGTCGCTAGGCGAATGCTGGGTAGGTTAATTACATCCCCCGAATTTCCTGTCCCTCCATTTCATCTCCATTTCATATCATCTCTCATCTGGTGGTCTCTTTCAGGGTAGAAGTGTCGGCGGGTGTCTCGGCGGTGCGTGGCATGGACCGCCAGCCAGGGACCTTTGGGGCTCGGATCGCTTGCCTGGAACCATTACGGTTCGGCTGCTGGGCTCGTTGCCGTTCCTCAGTAGGGTACACAGGCAGCCGTCGCTGACCTCCCTCTTGTACTAGGGAGTTACCGAGCTGTCCCCGAAAGGCGCCCGGCGCCTCCATGGGGCTTTCCAGTAGGGCAAGACCTAAATATTAACAAGCCCATCCATCTGGTCCGAAAACTCAAGACGGGTGGAAGTGAATACGCCACTTACGTGCGCCAAACCCTCGGTGGGGGCGCCTGGTGACCTAGGGGAGCAAGTTCGCTATCCTGGCCTGTCGGGGGAGGTCTCTATCCAAGTAAACTGTAGGAACGCTGCCCTCTGTACTGTCGTGGCTCCTTGGGTCAGCCACCCTCTGTCTCCTTCGCCTCATCCTTCCTCCAGGGGGTGCGCCCACTTGGGGGCATAGGAACAATGGGACAAGTATGGTGGCCTACGTATCGAATCCCCTCCGTAATGAAATCCCAATCCCACCCTGACCGAGATTCGAACTAGGGACCTCTTGAACGTGCGGCAGACACGCTACCATCTACGTTATCGAGGCGGACTTATATTATTTATAAGATATTTGAAAATGTAAAGTATAAAATGCTCTATTACTGAATGTATTTTGTTCAATGGTAAGTACTATTTCAAAATAGCCCTTCTGGATCTCTATCTTACGCCACCTTTTTGTGTATGCGTTTCCAATCATTGATTACTGCCTCTGGTTTTATTCAAAGTTTGTTATATGTTCACTTACTGATCTCTTCCCTAATCTTTGTCTTAACTGCCATCATTTCATCTTTTAATTACACAGATACAGAACAAGAGCTCCTTCAGGGCGAAATTTTGGCATACCAGCGGCGTTAATACGATCCCTGCAATTGATAATGTTAATAAATATTTATTTAGTGTTAAACATATGGCAGAAACGATGCCAAATGTTTCTTTTAATATATTTTGCATTTAAGTATTTATGGCAAAAATTATACTACGCTGTGCTTCCTTAGTTTGGAGTGAGGAAAACTGCAGAGAAACCTCACTTGTCCCAAACGGGAATCAATACCGGTACTGCCACTTGACAAGCAGACTTTAGCGCCTGAGCTACGGCAGATGCCCCCTCCAGTTTCCTAAGAAAAATACCAATATTGGGCGTCAGTCTGCACACCAACCTGTTAGCGGTTCTCTAATCATTTTCTTTGGATCACTAACCAATAGAACTGTCACGTCACGTTCTCCAGCTCATCTCATTCAGGATATTGCAACTGGAAATATTTTTCTTTCAGTAATGAAGTTAATTCATTAGATCTAAACGGCTAATTGTTACATTTTTCAGCATCATGTGCTTTAAAAACTGAAAATAATTAGAATGTGGTGCCATGGTGGAGATTGAACTATATTCTTCAGGTTACTGCACGAAATTATCACTTAAATACCGTGATCGAAGCTTCCAAAAGCACATAGTGTCACTACGTAGTTTTAAGAAGAGATGCCATGCCTTAAATGTAACCCACAGTGCTTTCACGCCCTTAGTTAACATAATACGGAGTTAATTTGTAATTTAGTTAACCGACAGTTAACACGACAGTGTGAATGTACATCGGGATACATGAGACAGAACACAAGTTACGTGCGACTTTGGAAGCATTGTTTGCAAAAGACGGCCGTCTTTAACATCTAAGGTGTAATTAAGGATTCGCGCCTGCAGGTAGACACGCGAAATCTCATCTAGAAATATATAAACTTTAGAACAGACGTTCTCAGAGAAGCAGGTGTTTCAATTTTACAGCACTGGCAAGTGCTAGAAATTAGTCTCATAATCCAAACACTTTAGCGGACTTGATGCAATAATATCTCTTCAGCAGTGGCGAGGAGTGACTTTCAAAATGAGGGAACCTCTAAGTGATAAATTGCATTAAAATAAGAGAGAATAACACTTAAAAAAATAAAACTAAACCTCAGTAATCTTTCTATTGTACAGTCACATGTAGGCCCTTCCTAAATGCAAAGCTGCGTAACCCCTCCACTGAGACGTTAAAACTTTTCCTACAGCTCGCCCACACCACGTGAATTGTAAATCTAACATAAGGAAAGTAGGCAATTGTCATACTTCCGCTTATAGTTCAAAACTTCACAAGAATTTCCTGTTTGTCACCAGTATATACAATATACCTACAGTTGTATTTAAAAGCGCCACTTATAAACTTTGCTTCACACACTACAGAGACTTCATGTGATGAAAATCTGTCAAGCGCTTCCTAAATACCAAAGAGTTACGACTGCTTCCGGAAACCTACGAAGCATAGTACTCAAGGTTACAATTCAATGCGTGAATACAGAAATGTTCAGTATTGAATGAGCTCCTGCAACCGGTCACTCGAGCTTAAGTAGCTGTCAAATTGTCCGCAGCACCGCGGACATTAGCGAACAGATTTTGAAAATATATCCAGAGCAAATAAAATATTGTTTTTCTTCTTTTTCTCCTGAAATTCTAGGGGAAGGGCGCTTCCAGCGCTACATTGCCCCCTTCGCCACTACTATTAAGATACTTATACTAAAAGAACCACTTACGTTTAATGGTATAATTGTTAATATCACATTAAATCATCTTACAATCTGTTTTAAAACTTTCATTAGAAGAATCCGTTCAATATGAGTTAAAATAGAACATTGGAAATAATCGGTCTTAACAATTACTGTGCATCTTTTACATTTCATTTCAATAGTTTTTAAATTTTGTTTTTAACCCTTAAGCCACACAGACAGTTACACTAGGGGTTATACAGAATAAACCCATCTTCAAACAGCAGACCTCTGGATTTCGGCGTGCTGACCACTATACCGCAGAGGCAGTCAAGTATGCATTGCAGTTAGCTTTCTGAAGAGTTATGTAATAGGCGTGGGAGGAGGTTAAACATTTCACGGTCATTTTGCTTACATCGTGCAATGTATCCTGGTTAAACTGGCATAACTCATGATCCATCAGGGCGTTACCTCTTAAACATTAAAGTTCACAGCTGTATTAGGCGGGGTTCGAACAAAGGATCAGGTTTCACCTTCAGTGAAAAACTGTCATAAGGTTTAGGCTTCTTTGATCCACGAGGACTTCATTTACACTAGGGATTTTTGTCTTAAATTAATTCAAAGTTTTCAAAGAGTTAAAATTCCTCAATTATATATCCTATAAACTTTTAATAATATTATAAAGCTAACATTTGTGTATGTGGATGTCATTTCGTAAATCATTAAACTGATTTGGACACTTATTTGATTATTGAAAAGTCTGTGTTACACAATAGTAGTAGTTTAGAGTCATAAATGAAGATTATATATTTGAACTTCCGTTGAGAATACCACGGAGCAGAAAGTAGTTACTCCATAGAATACTTATTTAAAACTAAGAAACGACGAAGATCTCATTCCAAGCAACGTACATAGGGCATCACAATTTATAAACTGGGAAAATAGAAGCCTCCTACCTAGTAAAACAAAAGACATCAGATTTACGTAAGAAGGCTTTGCTTTATTCCCTCTATATGCCGAGTTTATTACCAGTGCAGGCTAATCAGAAGAACTTAACAAATTAGTCGAGCGATATGAAATTATTGGGTACCTGCATTATGAAAATTGCATAGCCTTTATGTTACTAAATAACTATGGGACCACAGGGAAAGCACAATAGTTTAAAATTGCATTTAATGTAATTAAAAATTGCTGGACCGTTCTGATAATACTTTATAATCAGTTTTTTTCAACGTCATATGTATAGTTTTTGGAATGCTGATAGCGTTATGTAAATTTCGTTTCTACAGCAAAATCAGAACTACTAAGCTAAAAATCAGTTACTGTGATTTCATTAAGGCTATAAATAACAAGAACAGTTCGTCTAGTTAATGGCATCGCACTTTTTACGAAGACAAAAACTGTTCAGAAGTTACACGCCTAAAAGGACTTCAACACAGGAGAAAATATTGGGAGCATGATTTATACTATAATGGCTTAACAGTGAAATTTATAGGATGACTTTCAAATCGATTTCTAAGAAAGTTACAAGATGGATGAAGGCACACTTCTGGTAGGGAATGAAACTTCTCCAAACTTTGCAGTCCTATCAGCAGGGGTTTTCGAGTTTCCAAGGATTTCTAAGTTATTGCACTTGGTGACTACCCACTACATGGCTCTGTGTTAAGGAAAAGATTTAAAAAAAAGCTATTGGACAAAACTAAACAGCAGTTAAAGCAAATAAACATTGTTTTATATTTCGTCAGCTTCTTCAAAATTACGATCATTGATCTATCTTGAATCAAAGAAAACTTTAGTTGCATACTGAATCGTTTATGCATTTGGTGTAACAGCACCCCCAACCCGCTACAAACCGACTTATTATTACAATCCACCACTGGTTATTTCTATATCAGTTCTACAAATTATTTTTTTTTATAAAAACTTATTATTTCTCTGACCTTAATGATAAAGTGTTAAACATCTGCAAAATCAGTTAAACTAGAATTGTATTTCTGACATCTATATGTCTGATATAACATTTATGATCAGGGCGCCGGGGTAGCGCGGTGGTTTCGTTCGCGGCTCCCGTTCTAAGGGTCCCGAGTTCGATTCCCGGCTCTGGGGTTGGCGATTTTAAGTCGGCCCTATCCACGCCTTCACCTCTGTCTAGCACACGTGAAGTATCCCCTATGCCCAACGTGGTTCGGAGTCCACGGTAAAAACTGTAGGTCCTCTCACCTCACCGCCATCTTCACTATCACCCTATCATCGGAGGTAATGGACACCGCCCTCTGGGTGCCTCCACCTGAGAAATGGGTCCGGTCATCGCTTGGTGGGGTGAGGTTACCCCGAAGGCCAAGGTTGCCATGTGGGGAGCGTTAGTAACTAACTAACTAACTAACATTTATGATCATATTGTCAAGTTTTCTTTTTGGAACAATTGCCCATCAGCAATGGTAGATTTACTGGTCTTCTTGTTAATTCACCCTTTCTTTGCAATTTTAGATAAATTTCCACAAAGTCAAACTTTCAGACTCAAGCATAGATAAAAATTAACTCAGAGTAAGGAAAAATCTCAACTCTAACTGAAAGTAAACAAGGGTCTCGATTTTGGAGTATAGAATATTGTGACTTCTTGGGTTCGTAGAATTAAAATTCTTGCTTGCAGAAATTTAAAACACTCTTTATTGCAATGAACGGTAACGTTGTACAACCCTTGTAGCACTAAAAAGACGTGAAATACACAAACAGCAGTCTTCAAGGTCGTCTCGTTCCCCGTCTCATGTAAGCAAACAAAAGAATACTGCGGTACTACTCACAATTACACCACTGCACAACTGCAACACAACTAACTCTCCAGTTTGCCGCTATATATACCCCCCAGTCATTGTTCTAGAATGCAGCAAACCTCTTGATAACAATCGCGACGGCAGTGGGAAATTCCTGACTTCTCTGAGTCTTTTTCTTTCTCTTGGAAAGCGTCCAGCTCGCGAGCCACTGTCTCTTTCTTTCCTGCCCACGCGTGCCGGCACTGGGTTGTCGCAGCTCTAACGCAACAATGCGATCGGTGAAAGTATGAAATGATGTACGTAACATTTAAGATTAAGACATGTTTAATAATATTTATTAGCAATATTTAATGCTTTTTTTCAACTTCAGAAAAGGAAGACAGGTTGCTATATCCCTGAACTGATTTCGACCACATTTGACACGCATTCTTTAGCAATAAAATAAAAATACAGTGGGGGTTGTATCAAAAGTACTCTCAGCGGAGGATGGAGTGAAATATTAAGGATTTTCAGCACTAATTTGTCTTCAAAATACATATAACATAAAAAGATTGGTGGTCATTCGAAAACCACCCATATGTGATTGATAATTGCTCGATGCCAGGTACTTTGGAGGATTTTCTGTACGGATAGGCAATTTAATGCACGTGCTCTTTAACGCAAGAGTAAAATCTACTGCGAGGGTGCAACCACCCGCAACGGGAACGGGCGGAAGGCAATTCTGGAGGTTTTCAGCACCTATGGACTTTTTCTCAATATGTTTGTGTAATAAAACGCAATGCTCTTTTCCTTCTTTCATCACAAAAGCCACTTCAATGGTAGAATATTCTTCTGAAGGATTGTGAACATTTCAGGGCAAATGTTTAATTAATAATAAAATTATAAATATAACTGTCTTCGTTATTTTAAGATTGGTAATGCTATGGGAAGGGTTTCGATGGGAGGCAATCAGGTGCTACAAATGGGGAAACTGGGACACTGAAAGCGAGGTGATCAAATTAAAAGAACCGAGTACCATGAACATGTAGCTTTAGTGTAAATAAATATTTAGAAATTAAACCAAAATCGTGGACAATTGATAAAGTACACAGTTAACAAAATACAATAAGTACATTGCTGTTGAGCTATTGGCAAAAGTGCTTCGAAGTTGCAGAAAGAAAATTGACTGCAATAATTGATGTTTGTCCATGGCCTTGATAAGTGTTATTGAGCTGAGAGATTTAGTGGTGTCATTAGAGTGATTTAAAGAATTCACGCCCGCTCTAGTGTGACATTACAGGATGTAGTTGCCATTTAGATAGGAGGAGCAGCTTATCATCTTTAGATACGCTCACTCTCTCTCCAAAATGTATTGTGTGGATGAAGGACGCAGGAAAAGGCGTATTCCGTGGTTCACTTTTTGACATTATCTGTCACCTACTTAAGGTAGATTGAGGAAATATTGTATTTTAGCCACGTTTTAAGACCCTGAACGCCTAAGAAGCATTTTGTATGTGTGTACACAGCATAACTCAAAAAGGAAATAAAATTTGATATTCAAATACAGAGATATTTCAAGAAAAACCCTCCAATAAATAAATTATAAAAAACTAGTTCATATTTTCTCAAAGTGTCTAACAATTTTGATAAAAATATCACACACTCGTTTATATATTTTGATAAGTACGAGGTGCGTACAAATAACACCCTTTTTTTTCAGGACTGGTGCCAGATACGAACTTCTGTTCTTTTTTAAACACAGGTGGACTGTTGTGAATGCGCGACAGAGGTGGCAGCACTTTACTCTGGTGGCAGCGACGAGAGTTATGACTCTTTTTGATACTTAAAATGGCGACGTTTTCATTGCAAGAAAAATGTAATCATTCGTGTTCTCCATTTTCATGGTGTAACACCTACTGAAATTCATCGCCAGTTGAGTGAGGCATGTGGTGATGTTACCATGGATGTGTCTAATGTGCGTTCCTGCGTACGACAATTCAATTTTTTGTTGTTGTAATTTACCTCCTCCAAAGTTAAGTCATATCGGACGATGGATGAAATGGGTGAGATGATGCTCAAATGAGTCCGGGGTTCATGGAGCTTAGCGTTATCCGACATTCGTCTATCAGGATAAGGGAAAACCCCGGAAAAACCGTATCCAGGTAACTCACCCTAACCGAGATTCGAACTCGGGACCTCTTGAACGTGAGGCATACATGCTACCACCACGCTACCGAGGCGGGCACGACAGTTCAATGAAGGCAGAACATCGTGCGACAACAAACCAAGACAGTTGTAGACATCACTTCCAAAATTCGCATTTCCGTAGGATCTGTGCACAGAATCCTGTATGAAGATCTGAAAATGCTCAATCGGCGATCCTCCAAAACGACGTTCTCCACTCACTGGATCATGTCTTCAGACCGCCTGGTGCGAGGCCGTGACTGTCTTGGTTTGTTGTCACACGATGTTCTGTCTTCATTGAACTCTCGCACCTAGGAATGCACATTAGACACATCCATGGTATCATCACCACATGCCTCACTCAACTGGCGATGAATTTCAATAGGTGTCACACCACGAAAATGGAGAAAACGAATGATTACACGCTGTTCTTGAAATGAAAATGTCGCCATTTTAAATATCAGAAACACTCCTAACTCTGTCACTCATCCACAGAGTCCGCGTGTATTTAAAAAACAGAAGTTCCTCCCTGGTCCCAGTCCTGAAAAATAATAAGTGTTTTGTAATTTACGTCCTCCAACGTTAAGTCATATCGGACGGTGAATGAAATGGGTGGAATGATGTTCAAATGAGTGCGGGGTCCATTGAGCTTAGAGCTACCCGACATTCGTCTAACAGGATCAGGGAAAACCCCGGAAAAAACCTTATCCAGGTAACTCGCCCTGACCAGATTCGAACTTCGGAGCTCTTGAAGTGAGACAGACACGTTACTATCTACGCTACCGAGGCGGGCGATAGGTGTTATAACTTAATGCAACTCGTAAAAGTTATAACTTAAAAGTTTTGAGAACAGCCTGAATCCTCTTCATTTTTAATTATTTTAGCATAACAATATTATAGAAATCATACCGTAAAGGATACAAACGACTCGAATAGTCTTTCAAACGCATCATTTATGTAATATTTTTATTCATTTTCAACCATAACACAAAAAAAAAAAAAAAAAAAAAAATAAAACAGTGCAATCAAACAATTTCGTATAGGAGAAACACACATTTTTAAACAGGATACTCCTGCTTAAGACGCGCTATTGAAATTATGCTCAATGCGGGTCCTAAACTTAAATCAACCACATTCCTTTGTTTGTATGAATTGTGCAACACAACAGACCTTTTACATCATATATTATGTACCAAGCTTTCCTAAATCAGAGGATATGCCACTCGATACATTCGTCTTACTTTCTACCGTTCCAAGGTGAAATACAAGAATGATACTCTGTACTATGAATGCTAATTTTCACAACACTATTGCAGAGGGACATTTATTCATTTGTCGACCAAAATAAAATGCAATGTCACTCATTCATCGGTGCAATTAAATGAGATGCGATTTGTTCGGAACTCGCCAACAATGATTATGTAAAATACTTCCTTTCTTCCTGCCAATTAACACAATACCCATTGCATCATGGGCTTTTAACTCATAAATAACTAAATCAATGTGCTGTGTATCCGGCATTGCGTAACTGTATTAACAATTTTGTGACCTGTGAAAGAGATTATCTTATTGTACAGAAAAACAATAGCATTTGGGTGAAACTCATAGAAAGCAAACTAATGTTTGTAGCGAAGAACCGAGTTTTTAAATATTCTGTTTAGAATGTAATTGCAAAATACTGGAATTTGATTGCTAATATTTCGTGAATGTCAATTACGAAGAGTAATGTTGTAATGTTGATAAAAATATGTTATCTCTACTTTTTAAATCAACAGAAGTGGAAAAGAAACTGTAATTACACAGTTTTAAGTCTGTTGCACTGCCAGAAAGGTTTAATTAACGTATTCAATTACGACACATTATCTTAGATAACCGGTCCTATCGATGTATTTAACAAAATTAAATATAGAAACTGAATTGGCTCAGGAAATTACAGCTAGGTCATGTAAGAATTTAAAAACTGAACAGACCTTTAATAGTGGAAACGTAGAGTCAGACTGAAAAATCCAATGCCATAGCCGGGATTTGAACTACGGATCTTCTGGTTTCCGTCCTGCCGCACTACCATTGTGCTACTATGGCCAACGTGCCGATATGACATTAAATTCTCCAACTGACTCGTATTTTCCCGGTAAACCACTTAGGCGATTGGCCATAGTAGCACAATGGTAGTGCGGCTGGACGGAAACCAGAAGATCCGTGGTTCAAATCCCGGCTATGGCATTGAATTTTTCAGTCTGACTCTACGTTTCCACAATTTAGCCTACACACGGCCAGTGTGAAAGAATAATTAATTTCCAGACTTAAATAGTTTTGATTAAATAATCTAAACGTTGATGCTAATTTTACTCTCCATTTTTAAAGAATGTATACCTCCGAAACTTAAATATTGGTATATTTTCTAAAGTTTTATTTCTGCATTTCTTCTTCTTAATGTTTAGGAACAGTTCTTTAACAAATGCAGTGCCTCCCTATAATACAAACAAATGCACACTATGAATTTATATTGTTAAATTTGAATTAAAAGGACTTTTAAGGTTATTACTATTATTCTGGACGTTTATAAGTAATAAAGTTTTAACCATATAAGCCAAATTCTACCATCTGAACTTCATTGGTTAAAATTTATGCATATATGAGGCGTGTCCGTAAACTAAGGTCTCCAACGCGCTGGAGCCATGAGGAACGCTAATTAGTGAGATCCGGCAACACTGGTGTGTATCTTGGTTTCACCCCTTCAAATACCCAGCATAACGAACCCATTGCAACCGTTAGTCTTGCCTGGGCAGCCGTTTGCGATGGAGCTTCCCATCACTTCAACCACCAAGTGCGATTTGCATGCAGTGATCCGTTTTTTGAGTGCCAAGGGCACTACCCCTACGGAAATTCATCGTCAGTTATGCGAAGTCTATGGGCCACAAAGTATGGACGTCAAAAAGGCGCGAAAGTGGATCAGTGTTCAAAGACGGATGTACAGACGCCCATGACGAACAGCGTTCTGGTCGGCCTTCGGTTTCAGCCGAAACAATTGCAAAACTGGAGCAAGAAATGCTTAAAGATCGGCGTGTGTCAGTTCGCGAGCTGTACGAACTTATCCCGAAGTCAGTAAGACTACGACTGACAAGATTTTGACCGAACATTTGCATTATCGCATACTGCACATGCAACGGCTGATCTCCTGGCCCAGTTCGGATGGGACTTCCTCACCCATCCCCCGTACAGTCCACACTTAGCACCTAGTGGTTATCATCTGTTTCCTGAGTTGAAGTCACACCTGGGTGGAACACATTTCCAGATCGACGATGACTTGAAAAACGAGGTTGAGCGCTATCTGCGCAATTTGGCGGGAGAGTGCTATAACAAAGGTATACAGAAACAGCCACAACGCATGCAAAGGTGCATCGATCGCAATGATGATTACGTTGAAAAATAGCTGTAAGTTCCGCCTTTCCACCAATGTAACATTCATTGACAATAAACATGTTTCCTATATTAAATAAAATTGGAGACCTTATTTTACACATTCGCCTCGTACATAGCTTCACGATAGTCAGATCTTCTCTTGAAATTCCATTCTTTTTGCATGAACAAAATAACACATTCCTCTTTGAAAAAAAGTATAATTATTGGATAATTCAAACGAATAATAAAGAATATCTTGTAAATTGCCTAGTCCGAAAAATATTGTTTTAGCCAGATCTGAAAATAGATTTTATTTCTCCCTTGCTGTTTATCAGATATGCAAAAGCTATTCAAAATAAAGAAGGCAGAGATTTTTCCCTATTTTATCCTAGGCAGGGCTGCTCACAGAAGGGGAATGAGGGACGGAGGAACTCAAAATGTGGCAGATCGCAAAAATACTGAACTAAATTAAGGCAAATAATACAAATACATTTATTAAAACTGTAAATTAAATATTATATTGGTCAATTTAAATGTATCGTATGTAAAAATAAGCAAAGAAAAAGCTGGACTGGACTACGAGAAGAAGGACCAAACTTGGTACTTATACCCCCAAGTGGGGCATGCCCGGGAGGAAGGATGAGGCGAGAAGGCCGTCCCAAAGAACCCCGACAGTGCAGAGCGCAGGGTCATTACACTTTGCAAGCTGGAAGCTCCCCGGCAGGCGAGTACAACCGGCATCCCACCCTACTGTGGTCCAGAAACGGTCCCACCAGATCGGGTTCGGAGACTGCTCAACTGGAGGATGAAGTTTTACCGAGTCTTCCATCCATCGCCGAGACACCCGCCGAACTTTCTACCCTGAAAGAGACCACCAGATGAGATGATGTGAAATGACAATGAAGATGAAATGGAGAGGGAAATTTGGGGATGTAATTAACCTACCTAGTTTTTTTTTTTTTTTAATTTACGTCCGCCTCAACGTTAATTCATATCGGACGGTGAACGAATTGGGTGGAATGGTGCTCAAATGAGTCCAGGGTCCATGGAGCTTAGAGTTGCCCGATATTCGTCTTGAAGGATAAGGAAAAACCCCGGGAAACCCTTATCCAGGTAACTCACCCTGACCAAGATTCGAACTCGGGACCTCTTGAACGTGAGGCAGACATGCTACCATCTACGCTACCGAGGCGGGCACCTACCTAGGTATATTAACCCCGAAAAAATCCACGAGTTTGGTTGGTCAGCCACAGAAATCGAACCCAAAACTGTTTGTACATTTGTTTCCGATTATTTAAGACTTTATTGTACATCAGTACCATACATCTATTATGGTACTTAAAAGGTACAACTAATATCAAATATTTTCATAAAAATTTCCTTAATTACTAAACAGTTGACAGGTTATGTGACCAAACCTGCCGATTACGTATGTAGCTTTTCTCTCAATTCACGTGGCGATGAATACAAGGTGTTGACAATGGATGAAATGATGACCTTGCGGGGAACGTGCCTCAACTGTTCTTCCTACTTCCTCATTAAAACTTAGTGCTGCAAAACGAAGCTCTAAATTGCCTGGTGAATACAACTACACTCATGAGGGTGGGTGCGTTTACTGGTAGCAAAAGGAAGTGGAAGGAGCCGTTAAGGGTAACACGGAAGCCATTACCTGCGGAAGTACACTCCCCTGAGTCCAGACAGACATCAAGGTTAACATGGATCAAAAAGAACGAGGTAGCTTTATTAGAAACCATTGGAAAATTAGACACAGCCGAGAGCATGACCCACACTAACTTGTCTGTTAATACCTATTAGCGCTGATTTATTAGTTTGTACGCGTGAAAGGAAGCGGCTTTCCATGGATTTGAAATGAGGCACCACCTGAATAAAAAATACGCTTGGAAATTAGTGTATTTTTTATATACTGACTACAACAACTACATATATAAAGAAAAGGGAAATCTACCTCTGTATCAAACATATAACCTTTTTTTCCGGATAACAGTTATAAGTGCCGTCAATAACTAGTTAACGTTCAACAGTTTAAGTGATTAAATGGCTTATTTGTTTTCATGTTATTTTCTGTCCATCCCAACTCATTCACTAAGCAGACAGTGGAAAGATTTGTGCACGAGGCTCCTGGTAATTTCTGAAAGCGCTGCTGCGATTTTATTCAAAAAATGTTATGCACGTTGATGGAAATTGCTAACTTATGTAGAGAAAGTATGCGAATTGGAAAATTCAAAACTGTGATTCGAGTAAATCATCTATCAAGGAACAACTTTCACAGAATTTCCCGCAACCTTAATATAGAAGGCATTTATTATTTTTTATTTTCTATAAACAACTAACAACCACTATTAAATTATAATAATGCCACGATGAATAAAATTTACACTTCGAATGCTTTCCTAAAAGCTTTTCTTACTTATTATTTGAATTCTATACAGCACAGACCACAAAATATAACAAAGTTTCTCTAGAAAAGAAACTTATGTTGTTTACAATACAAAACTTGACGTTAAAACATTCCGAAATATTCCTTCTTGTGTATTTACATTTTCCCAAATAAGACTTGGGGGAACATATTTGTTCATTCTGATCTTCCCTTCCCCCTTTTCTTACGAGTTCATTATTACAGCTTACGATGTAAGCGTTAGCCTTTTGTTCTTACCTGTTGTGCATATCAGTAGATACTGATTTTTATTTTTAATTTACGTCCTCCAACATTAAGTCATATCGGACAATGAATGAAAATGGTGAAATGATGCTAAAATGAGCCCAGGGTCTATAGAGCTTAAAGCTACCCGACATTAGATTTTTAGTATAAGGGAAACCCCGGAAAAACCTTAAAAACCTGACCGAAAACTCTGAGTGTCTTGAACGTGAGGCAGACACGCTACCATCTACACTACCGAGGTGGGCAGATATTTCTTTATTATAAGTTGTTTATCTGCAAATATTTATCGTGAATAATGAAACATAACTTTTATCGATTTGGCATAAAATGTGTTACGCGATTTGAAATGCAGGAGGTCGTTGAATGTTCCGAACCATATATTTTATTCAGAGGATCCCAAAATATGTTATTTCCGGTTAAATTCTGACATTGAATTGTTGGATGGAGTGTAATAATTCCTCTACCCGAAATATATAGACAAATAGATAAATAGATGTAGATTGTGCGTTGTAAGTTGTCATTAAGGTAGTGGTCTCACGTGTATACGAGAACTTAAAGTCGTTTGCCAAGAAAAATACCAAGTCAGTTGGAGAATTAATATGGCGCTGGCACGTTGCCATGGTAGCTCAATGGTTAAGAGCAACCGGACGAAGGCCGAGAGATTCATGGTTCAAATTCCGGCTATAGCACTGAATTTTTAAATCCGACTCTACCTATCCATAGATTACCATGTTTAAAATTAATGCAACTATTTTCCTTATTTGTGTCTCAGAAGAGAAGGAGAGAATGAAGGACCTAAGACTTATTCAGGATAGGTTTGCCAACGAGTTGGTTTTTACTCCTAATACATGCTTCTATGGAGGTTTTGGCAGTATGTCTTCACTGGTTCAGAGATGAAATGAAATGTGTAGTGTTTAACACCCGCTTTTACTACATATGGCACCGCAGGTGGTGACACTGATGGTACATGAGATGAAGATGGAGCACCGGTGGAATGAGATGGCGGGGGAAACCGGAGATCCCGGAGAAAACCCGCCCCAGCGCCGTGTTCACCACAAATCTCACTTTGCGGTCGCCTGGGATCGAACCCGGGCCGCCTTGGTGAGAGCCAAGCGGTCTAACCAATGAGCCACGGCGCGGCCAACACACCGGTTCAGAGACGACATAGGGTATCATTATCCTAATCAGTCAACCTTTTCAACTTTTAGGTTTCCATGGATACCCTACTACATCCACCACATTTGCAGTATGTTGCAAGATGACCATTTGTTTACTATGGTTACATTTCTTAAGTCCTCTTACAGCACAGCTCACGATAGAAAATACCTCTGCCTCTACCTGAAGTGGTATAGAAACTAATAACATTGTATATGAAGAACAATGGGCAGAGAAATACTCTTCCCTTTAGGCAGTTTTTGCTAGGATGAGGCACTAGAAACCTTTGGTGGTGAAATTACGTACAAAACGTGTACAATGTTTGTTAGCAAAGCACTGCCAATATCCGAGCAGTTAAGCAACACATCACGTTCAACGAGCTACAAGAAATATGGTTATCTTTCCTGGCATGACAAGTTTGTCACGACGGGTGACACACAGTGCTTAATAGCGCTCAAGGACTATCGTAAACCAATTTACACTGGAATGAAAGACCTCAGGAAAACTTAATTTCCAGTATAATCAGGCCGTTAGACGAGTGTCAGTTTTAACCAATGCTTTTACTTAGGATGCCCAAGTTTACTGAACTTTTAGTTTAGCTTTCCCACAATATCTAGAAAACGAAACTGTTTGGCAGTGAACATGGAAGTTTTTCATTATATCCGAGCACAGTTAATCATACTGTGCAGCAAAATGCACTAAGAGAAGGTAGGAATGTTGCAATAGATTATTGTATTTGTTATTTTTAAAAATATGTGAATGGTTACATTGTTAAATGGGGACGATACTTGTTAGAGGTTAACTCTGTTGACCCTACACGTGTGGTATTTCCAGGAAATCCCTTCCACCTTGTAATTTACACAGCGTTATAAAAAGGGAAAAAATATCAAATTACACAGTGGAATGTATAGACATTAAAGAGATCCTAGCTATCTTAGGACGTTAATAAATAAGAGAAAGAAGAAATGAATACGCCACAGTAATGATTAGAGACTGGTGCTGATGACCACTGCATTTCCGGGAGGGCAGTGTCAAAGGATAGAGAGATAGCAAAAACTTCGGTGTACGATCATGGCAAACTCAGTATGCAAAAGAGGACAAGCTAACCTCTCGTTCGATAAACATCGAGTTTTACGAAGGAGTGCTATCCACATATTCAGTTCTGCAATTTATACCAAGACTGCAGTTTTCTCGATGAGGGCTCTTAATTTAAATACTGGTTAAACTTTATGCATTGCAGCATAATTCCACAAAATACGATTATACAATAAGCAACTGAAAAATAAAATAGCTAATAAGTGTAGTTTACAAATTTCATTAACAGATTTGTTCAACAAATATTAACTTTCACTGTGTGCCTTTCCAAGAAGACAATGTTCAGAATTTAAGTCCGAGTCTCGTATAAAACGCCCCACGCAATAAAAAATTGAAATTGTTGAACTTTTCAGAAAGTTGAATCCCGCTTTCAGGACTCAGACAATGAATCGACGACTAACCGTGCCGACGTTATCATCACTGAAATATGCTTCTTTAAAATCAAAGAACATATCTTGTATTAGGAAGTTTTAAAGTGTACTAAAAATTAATATATTTAATTAAAATCTTATATATCCAAAAGTATGTTTAAACCATCTGAATTGTTTACTAATCTTGAAGAAGCACATTTTATTTGTCATGTAAATACCATAAATAATAGAGATATAAATCAAAATTATTTGAGTTATTTTTGAGAAAATAAAATATGTTTTTCTGTATAAGGGATAGTTTGGGATCTCAATGTTTACTTCGAAATTCTTGTGTTGTCTTTCTAAGTTAGCACGAGAGGATGAAGCAGTATTAAATTAAAAAAAATAGTAACAGTGTACATAGCTGTCTTTAAAGTTCCATACGCTTTGCATGGAGGAATATCATGTCGCAAGAAAAACATAATGGTGAGCTCACTTCAATAATGTATGATACCGTATAGAATATTTCAACTAATAGCAGCCATATATAACACAACACATTTTACATAAATAAAATCTCAATTTCTTCATCGGCAAGCTTCTATCGATCTTTTATGGTTTTGCAGATGTGCAAAATTTTACAAAATTTATTCAGAATGAAGACTTTATATACTACAGGCAGAAAATTCCAAGATTTGCGCTTTATTACTCATGCATATGCTAAAAACCTTTTTGATACAAACTCGTTAGTCTTTTTGTTTTTAACTTTCGTTTTCGAGTCATGGTACACCTAACTCCACCCCGCTCTCTCTCTCTCTCTCTCTCTCTCTCTCTCTCTCTCTCTCTCTCTCTCTCTCTCTCTCTCTCTCTCTCTCTCTCTCTCTCTCTCTCTCTCTCTCTCTCTCTCTCTCTCTCTCTCTCTCATGTCATTTGAGTTCAGGGGATCTCAAAAGACGTATTTTCGGTAAAATCTATGTAGCACCTCTACCTACCATAGCTAAGGGATAGACAAAGTCAAATGTAAACAAAATCTGCTGTACAAAAGTGAATCGAGAAGACATTGACACATTGCTTCACTCACACTGTTTATTCACAGGACATGTTTCAAGAGCTCTTGCTCCTATCCTCAGCTGATACTCGACTAGTGCAAGTTGTAGTGGTTTCCTCTTTCTCCGTATTGTCAATAGATGGCGTGATGTACTTGTCAAAGATGTCCGGTGGTGGAGTTTCGAAATTCATGACTCTATGACGATTTTTGTTAATGAAGATTTTTTCCCATACGGAAAGGTCTATGGGGCGATTAACATATTTTATTAGAGATGTTTCCAAGTTGATGTCATGTCTAGTATTCAAAAAATGAAAAGCCACTCGATTCACTTTTGTACTAATTTGTGCTTCACTGTCCCTACGCTTCTTCCAAGTTTATACTTTGAAAATCTGCTGTATTACACCCGTAAGACCACCTTAACTCACTATTCTTAAAATAGTGCAAAATACAGTAGTGCAATATCTAAACAAGTTCATTCTTCATATGAATCGAGGTAAAACATTTCTAAAATGATTTTATTAAACATATCTTTGTAGTTCAAGGGGTATACACTTGTTTCAGCGTTAGTTAAATCCTTTAAAGGCGATGACGCGATTCTCTTTTGGGGAGGGGGAGAAAAATTAAAAGCCTTTAAAGAAAAAAATCAATATTAAAGTTAGGAGAATACTTAATGTCACAATTGTGTTTTTAAGGTTTATAAAAATCATTCATAACTAAGAGGACTTCATAGGCTAGCTATTATATACAATTTAAATTGCAAGCTCATGCATTTTGTGATGCAGATAATTACATAAACCAAACGATATTTCAATCAAAGTTAAAGAGCCATTTTTATAAAATAAATGAAGGACAGTTTAGTGTGGTGCATTTTTTTGAAAGTCAAGTTGCATCCTTGAAATATACTGGATTTAAATAAGTTCTGTTTTTATCACAAGAAGTTAACAGTTCGTTGAATAATGACGAGAAAATCAGAGAATGTAAGCATAACCTCAATTTAAAATTCTGATTAAATGCTTGGATGCTTACAGTACAATAGGAACTGTATGACATGCAGAAGCTAATATCCCACCCCAGTACACCAAGAGGAAGAAAATTACAATCTCGGACACCAGCGTATGAAAGGCATGACAATGGCCTGGACTACTTCATATTCAGTTAGCCACATAAAAGCTCTCGTTTATTTCTGGAGCGTCATAAATTCCAGATGCAAGACGTAGTTGGGCATTCCTGGAATATCGTCCATGGAAACTTTAAACAAAGTTAACAGCTTTATTGCTTTTTGGATGTGGACGTATAGTAGATGCGACTATTAGTACAGCTCGACTCAATAGACGATTGTAGGACAACCACTTATTCGTTTACTATTTAAAAATAATTAAATAAATTACAGCAGGATAAATGTATTAAATATCCCTATAATTCATACCTTAAACACACTAAATTTCATTATTTTCTTCATGAAGAATATACTGTAAAAGATTCTTTAATTTTGCACTCTTCAATTACCATGTATGTTTATGGGAAAATTTTTAAGTAATATATGTCTCTAACGTATTTTACACTCGCAATTATGTAGAATATGTTATTTAATACTGTCATCTCCACTTCACACTTTATATAGTTTTACAAAGACACGATTTTTTAAACACAAATCTTAGTTTGATGAAACTCAAATTCTGATATGGGGAGTGCGACCTCTGAGCTTGTAATATGAAACCACTACGAAACACACCCTTGCTGGACAAACAAAGGCGTGTGAAACCAAATGCTGATTGTGTCGTACACATTTGTGAACCCTTTTACGGTTTTACTTCAGTTAGTGTTAGTGTGGTTTATTGATGACTGATTGCCAGCACGAGTTCTGCAACGTCATGGCTTGGGGCATACAAAGGCAGTTCTGTTACCGGACCAATGTGACATATCTCAAACAGCTGCTCTACATTCACCCTTTTACTGATGTTATCTGCATTGAAGGTAAAGGTCTTGGCATGCACAAAATGCCACGTGTAATGGACATGTCCCCAGTAAGCAAATGTCGAACAAATAATTACTCCCTCAATTAATAAAACCAGTGCCTTGTTTTCCAAGCGTAGAAGCATTTCGAGCCAGTAGCATGGATTTCCATTAAATAAAGGTCTATATTTAACGAAAAAGATGCAATAAAATTGTGTAATAATACTATTATTTTCTCATTGTTAAACTTATTAAAGTTATGACAGCTTGTCACTTTTGCACGCCGTTATACATACTACAGATAATCAATTGCAAATATTTTATTCAATATATTGAATTTTTCACCTACAAAAGCCAGAAATACTGTTTCAGATATCTCCTTCACCATTATATTCTTTTTCTTGGAGCATTAGAATATCTGCTGGTTCCTCTATCCCTGTGGAATAACACCTACACCGTTTTTCTAGCTAATTTAATTAAATTTTAAGAAACTCTTATGCTATAATAACTGTAAAATGGCAACCACATACAACTTTATTTACGAGTGTTTCCACGACAACGTGCTCTACGAACCAGTTTTCACTAAATCGATTATTAACGCCACCACTAATTATCAGGAGACCTAGATTCTTAATTCTTACTGCAGTTCAAGAATGACAAAGTACGGACAAATGACGTATTTCTGGAGGTATGTAGCAAAAATAACTATGTACGGGTTTTATAAAATGATTCCTTTTTTGAACTTGCGAATTTTCAGAAATCACCTGGAGGCTATTCTTGGAAATTTCTCGTGACGTCTAAAAATTAGTGCTGTAGATAGATAAAAATTTTTAATCGATTAAATGTGTTACTTTAATCGATTAATCAAGATAATATCCGTTCAAAAATTAGGTGTAAGGATTATATAAAGTACTTTAACACTCTGTACATTTCATTATTTATGAAACTTTAAAATATTTACATTCAAAATTTGTGTTTGCATCAAGTGCACATGCTTTATATATGTATTGAACTAGATCTACAATATTTTTGTAAGTAACTATTTAGTAACGTATTATATCAGTATGTACTAAGATTTGTGAGACTGACATGCAGTTGGTTTTTATAACGATTTTATTATTTTAACTTTTTAACACAAAACTTTCACTCACTATCACGAACTCGGCTTCCTGCAATTAACAGCACAGTTACACCACCACCAGCCCTGAGAAGAGGGATCAGCTATTATTTCCATAGCTGCTTAAGCGAAGTGTCCGGTTCAAGGTAGTACAGTTCAGTTTATGCTAGCAAGCGATAAATAATCATTTGTATACGATATATTGTCACACACAAGCTGTAAGGAAAGAAATCTCTCTGTCAACATCTGTATGTAGTTATGTACCTCTTAGAATATTTCACAACAGAAGTGTTATTTAGACTCTCTCGGGCTTCAGAGTGATTTCTTTTAGCTGTCAGGAGTTATATTATCTCAAAGTTCAAAGAACATTACGTGTCTAGTGAAAACTTGATGCGTTGGGAAGTATGTTAAGGTTGGAAGCAATACATCAAAACAAAGAGGGCCAAATTTGGCTAAAAGTTTTGATTAGTATTTATAGTAATCGTTTAATTTTAATCGACTCGGATTAATCGATTAAACTTTTTTAATCTTTAATCTAAAATAAAGAATTAATCGATTAATCGTTTCGGTTAATATATTAAATCACGCAGCACTACTAAAAGTGCGTCGCTTTCTATACTTGTTGCACAAATAACTATTACAGGTACCTATTATTTTTGTACGATCGTGATTCACTAAAGAGAACTTAAAATTCCAACACACGGTTTCCAGGGAAACCGCAACACAACAGAAATAGGAGCGGGAAGCACCAACTGTCTGATTCTTCAATATCTGCGGCTTCATAGTACAGATCTTCTATTTAAAATTCCTTTTGAAATAATGAATCTCAATTATAATGCATGACCCGCTTGGAGTTACCGCATCTACCATCAAAATAATTGACTCAAAGCATCCTAAATTATAGCCGTAGTATCGTACTAAGGTATTGTACTAGTTAATAGCCGTTAAATTGGCAGCCTTGGTAGTAACGACGATTTTAATCCTGTTACCATTCGACCATGGCCTACAATCTCGAAAAACGTGTTATATTTTAGTAATGAATGAAATTTTGATTATTTAGTCTGATTGGTTTTCTTCCTTCTACATAGGAAAATAATATTATTAACGATGTTTTCACAAACCTCATTATTGAAATTTACTTGTCTAAGAATGTACGCACCCGATTTCCACTACTGCCTTGATCTTCGAACTGATAAGCGATTAATATTATTTCCCATACTCCTAAATCGACTTTTTAAAATTCCATTATGGAATGGTTCAATGTTACATATTATGGAAACCGAGCTTAAGAAAGTTTAAGTTATATTTTTCACTTATTTCACAATAGTTATTTATGCTACTGGACCAATGCATATACAACGCATTCGGTTTGGTTGAAATACCTTTCACCTCTTTGCTTTATTTGAGCGGATGTATGCCACTTTAACCCTTAGTTTAGGAGTCTCACCTTTTCAGCTTTTAAAAAATTCTTTCAACGATGCCACAGGATTAAGAAAATCTCCCAACCTATCCACACTTTGCAGAGAAAACTTTAACGTTATGGACTTATCTTTGTGGTTACCGTGAACGTAGAAAGGCAAAGCAAGTTCGTGACGATCTTCAGATGGGAGGGAATAGTTTAAAGCTCAGAGGAGCAGTAAACTGAGACCAGCAGGAGCACTACGTAATGTTTAAATGTGCAGAAATAGCTTCACTGGGCTAAATGATACACAAAGTTCTGGAATAGCAAAATGGTGCCCAGGCTCGTTTCCGGCGTGTCCTGGTTTTTGCTCACAACGATCGCCTGCAGTCGTCTGGTTTCCTGCAAACCCATTACTTAATAGCACATGTCTGCAACGGAAAAAGTGCTTAGTTTTAGATATTTTGACCAGCAAAGTTCAGTAAAAATCATTTACTACGTCCATCATATGCGTTTTTTACTTCTGTTACTCCTAATTGAGCTAAGCTGTAAACATGTAGCCTACCAGAAGATTTAATAGACTATTTCAGCGAAAAATAAGTATTGAAGTTTATTGAACTCAAAATAAAAATTTTTCTTAAATAGTGTCCGCATGCATGTGTACACACGAACATTATCGAAAAATAAAAGACTTAATACAAAGCTGATATTCTACGATAATTCACTATCTTCCAACAATGCTACACGAAGTGTGACAAAATCCTATATCCCCAAAATAACCTTATAATAAAATAGTCAAATACATCCCTTAGTACAAACGCTCCCCCTGACGGTGCGTGGCTATTGAGGGCTCATTTGGATAGCAAATACTTTTTTCTTACACACTTATCCACCAAAATTGATCTCTTAAATCGTTAAGTTTATTCTCATTTACCATATTCTCAATTCTAAGTCGATGAATCAATGAAATTTCCAAAACAGACCTTTTGCAATCTTGGTTTTCTTCTAACTTTACAAACTGATGTAGGTTTGATTACATTTCAAATAAAATAATGCCAAACACTTTGCACTATCACTAACTTTACTGTAAGTTTTCTTAATTTTTACAAAAAAGACTGGTATTTTAGGATATTTGCAAGTCTAATAACAGCGAATCTTGAATTCGATATTGACAAAAAAGGTGTTCACAAAAAATATCTCTCTAAAAAAGAATATTTACTTCTATTCATCTTTTTGTGCATCAGATATCTCACAGATTTTTTCGACACTTGTTTTATTATTGAGGGTGTATCAATACAGTATTTCTACTAAAATCTTGATATGAAACCTTTGGGGGGGGGGGGGAGGCACAGTGCAACTCTTCCTCTAAGCAGATGCTGCAGAAGTAAAAGAGAAAGATCAGTTTGTTTAGCTTTAGTCAAGAAATGTGTGCCAAGGTAATATGTTCACCTTGAGAGCAACAAAAATAAAATAAAAAAGGTAGGTACAGAAACAGGCTATGATGAACACTTTCCTCTTCATCTAGCAGTTGGCAGCTGTGTAAAGCCAAACGAGATATCCTAGTGCTGGTTTCCAACAGCGCACTACGTAAGGAATAAACACGTATTCCACGAAGTTACAAATATCACTCCATTTGCTTTTACACAACCGCTGAATTTCCCATTTCCTTTTATCTGCGCATCATTAAATCAAGTTCTGAGAAGAGTTTATTTCTCTGCCAGCCGGACCTTTCTCAAAAAGATTCTTATTTTAGCTTATCCTGTGATCTGCCATTCGCAGATTAGTTCCAAACTTCCAATTTTCAAAATTGCACTGAAACCGCAATATCTCTTGTTGAAATTGGTGTGTAATATTTATTGCCATTTTCGAGTGTTGAAATTTTGATCTTGTATGACGGGTAGAAGGAAACGTGGGAATTCGAAAAGCCGGCGACACCAGAGCGACCGAAATGAAAGCACACAAATCGGACCTTACGAAACTTTAATGCTAAAACTGCACTTAAAAGAAATTCAATTTATTTTAAAGCAGGCTACCTCAATCAGATCGAACATTGGGCAGTTTGTTATTATTACGAAGATAGATAACAAAATACACAGCAAGCATATTTTCTACCAGTGTTGTGTAGAGAAAAGAAAAAAAGTATACTGTAAATTAAAATAAAAATGCTTATCCTATTGCCATACATTTTTGTTTAGGACTGATTTTAAATTATACACGAACTGATGTAGAAACAGAAATGTTTATTTATGCTAACAAGCTGTTTCTCTGAAAAGAAAAGGGGGGGGGGGGGAAGAAAGGAATTTCAATGCCGGTTAGGTGACAAATCCACACTTGGCAGAAGTGTAAATAAGGAATATTTACATTCCTATTTCCTAAACGGCTAACGCTACGAAAAGATTTGTCAACATTTGTGTATTTTAATGGGCTCCACAATTTTCTACAGTCAGCTTTTGTCTAATTCGCATGGGTTTTTAATTATACAAAATTGTGCAAATTCATATCGAGGAAAACTTCAGGGGACATTACTAGAAATTTTAACACGTGTGTGACACTAAGTCAGAGGAAGACATCTTCGAGAGTTGTGACGTATTTCAGTCGGAAGCGAGGCCTGCAGTGCGTGTGACGTCAGGCAAGAGCTGTGTATTACCAAGTTGTCTATATAAATGACAGTGAGTACAGAATATGAGGGTTCAGTCATGTCATTGTCTCGATGACAACAATGTAGCTGCCACGTAGCAAATGGAACTGTTAAATTTACAATGTGACGATTTATTGAAGGACAACTATACACACAAGAAAGACTTGGCTGATTTTTACAAGAATGTCCCCCAAACCAGATTTCCGAGGTTGTATTCCCTTGCCGCACGGACATTGTGTATGTTTGGCTCGACATATGTGTGAGACCATTTTTTTTCTGTTATGAAATTAGCTAAGTCCAAACCCCGAAGTACCTTGTCGTATCACAATCTAACATGCAGTCTTCGATTACAAATTTTCTAGACATTACGTCCTGACACCGAAGTTAAAGAAAAACGAAACAGAAAGTGTCGGAAAATGTTCACGTAATTTAACATGCCTGACCTTCAGATAAACTACGAGTTGAAATTTTATATATTTTCTCATAGCACAGAGCCAAAATGAAATTTGTTTATATACTTTCGGAACCCCAACACATCAAACTGTTTCGTTCCTCTTGGGCAGCAGAAATAAGCACGGTGACGTCACACGCTAACCTGCCCTTTATTTCGGGGGCATATTTGGCGGTTAGAGCTGACGTCACTCCGCCACTACCTGTCTTCCCCTGAATTCTAAGCCATATACCATTGTATCAACATTGTTAGAGAATGATATTGAGAAAATAAAATAAAAAATCTTAATAAATTCACATGACTATCTCTGTCCATTCTTTCACAAACTATACTTAGGCTTGGTTTTCTATCTACTTCACACTAATCGAAATAAATATTTGGAAAAATGTTTTCACCAAAAATTTCGCTGCAGGTATGAACATACCTTTAATTATGTTACGTAGCAGGTAGCAGGTAGCAGGATCGTGTGCCAGGATCGAGCCCCAGAATGGGTTGTACTGTCAAAACCCGGCCCGAGTACCATTGTCTAATTGTGTTTTAAATATAAGTGTTTTACAGTAATGATTACCATTCATTATTATTATCATCATCATCATCATCATCATCATCATCATCATCATCATCATCATCATCATCATCATCATCATCATCATCATCATCATCATCATCATCATCATCATCATCATCATCATCATCATCATCATCATCATCATCATTATTATTATTATTATTATTATTATTATTATTATACTGCTGGAAGACCCGATAATGGATACGACCAGGTCCTTGGAACCAACTGAGGAGCAATTTTAAGGAATACTGGAAGCTAATGTCTTGGAATCCTAAGCGGTATTTTGATGTCTCATTGCACACACTCCGCCTCTATTAATGTACCTACTCCGTGCAGGATGTCCTAGCGTGGATGGACGAGAGTTTGTGACGCACCGTTATTCGCAATTGGATAAAACATTTACTATCACTATATTTACTACTCCTATGGATATGTATATATTACGATAATTGTGATATTCCAGGCATCTTAACATCGCGGACCAAACAATACTCTTGCAGACATCAAATAATGTGTACTGTCCACCCAACATAAGAAGGTAACGCAGAGGAATGTGTAACGTGATCACTTTTGCTGTCCGCATGCTCGTCTTCCGGAGATAATGCTAGGTTCATTGAAGTACACAGTGTTGTCACCTAACTCATCTAAGCATAATACTTACCACTGCAGTCACTGAAACGAGTGTTAGATGTGGCAGCCTTGGTGACTTATATGCATTCTCATATACTCTTTTCGTAGTAAACAGATCCACTATCAGTCCTCTTGCCTTCTTGTGGTGGGTAGACAGTACGAAGCCGTACAGCTAGGTGTGTTAGGACCACCTCTACACATAGGTTAAGGTTATTTGTTAAGAATACATAGCAGAAGGTCTTGTAAAATTGGCCAAACAACAAGTGAAGCCTTTGGGAACATGGGAGAGCGATCCATATAAATGGACGGCCACTCAGCGACATCCTGCATTTGGTTCCCATCATTTTATATCCTTCCGCGATAAAAATGGATTAATGGAACCGTTTAGATAACTTTTACAAGCACCAAGTAACGATATTTGTAAAGCCATTAATGTCACACAATGTGTGTTGACGTAAAATATTGCCAAAAAGCGACCACGCATGAGTAGTGGTAAGGCACCGCGCTTTCCATTTGTGAACGCGCATACGTAATCCAAGCCATTCATCCTCCTCTGTGTTGCGTCAATGTGTGTTTTCACCTTCACACGTCCCGTCACAGATCACGGAGGATCAACAAAAGACAGATAGAGACCTGCCATTCGTGACGTCAGACTCGTTTGCTGGGCACAAAAATGATTCTCTGCTTTGTGTGTGAAAAACTGCACTATGCTGACATCACATCCTTGGTGTTGTTACGTAACCAATAGGAGACCAGTATGTCCGTATTAGTGGGTCATATGATATGTTTACTCATCAGTTTCACGGTTAATACATAAACAAAGAAGTACTAGATGTGGCAATTCCTATCATAAAAACCGAATTTCAAACACATGGCACAAACTTGCGTTTATCAGGAGGAAAGTCTGAGTCCAATCAATATTAAGCGTGGTTTTCCTTAGCCGCAATCGATTTTTCAGTTTCCAGAAACTAAAAGAACATGCAGTTGCGAAACGGAACACATAATCACGGTAAATAGTACAATAAACTCTATGGTTGATCTCCATTTGCAGATGAAAAAAGATGGTACAGAGAGCATAGTATTACCAGTGACAAGACATGCACAAAAATTGCCAAAATTTGTTTTATGAGTAGCGTATCAAAAACAGCTTTTATGATGCTTTTCGTAAGGACAAAAACACATTTAAGACCTAATGGAGTAGGTTTTGAGAGGGCAGAGCAATGATTATATCCACAAAACACTGACCTATGTCCTATCCAATGTTCACACTCATACATATAGATGTTGTCTAAATATATGTATTATTTAGGACAGATAACACTGCAAAATAAGACCTGAAGCTTTCCTGGCGACGAATATGTTCTTCTCAGGAAACAAGCCAAGTGAAAAGACGATTAGAAACCGACGTTTCGGGAGCTCTCCCATCATCAGGATATTTATAAGAAATGTTATAAAAACTACATTGAGACAACACAAAAAATAAAACACTACCAATATTCGCATCACTGAACAAAAGAATGTTTGCAGTAAATTAAATGCCAGGTCCGGAGATGGCGTGAGTAAAGAAAACGAATTAGGTCATACAAACATAACTAGTTAATTTGATGATCAAGCTGTATTGATCTGTACTTCTTAAGCCCACTGATTTCCATTTAAGGCCGGTTTCCAAGAGGAGCTGAGCTGAAATCCAGCATCACAATTAAGCGTGCTCCTCTCGGAGGAAATGGCTAAAGCCTCCTTAATTCTCCGCTCCTAGTAACTGTTGCATTTTGCCAAGATGGTCGTATCCCGAAAGTTGGCTCTATGGTCGTTATCAAAGCAATGCTCTACCAGCACAGACTTCTCTGGCTGCATTAAACGAATGCTCCGATCATGTTCGTTTATTTTGGTAGCGATGGTCCTTCCGGTTTGTCCTGTGTACGGTGTCCCACATTCACAAAGAATGCGTACACTCCCGGAACTTGGAAGTCAAATTTGTCTTTCACTGGTCTCAACAGATGTTTAATCTTCGGAGGTAGCTTGTTGATGGTCCTGATGTATTTGGCGAGAATTCTTCTGATTCTGCCGGATAGGTTTTCAGGTAAACGGGATGTAAGCTTAAGATAGCACTGCGTTTATTTGCGACTAACGAAGGAATTACGCGTAATCTGCCTAACCAATGTATAGGTACATATGCAAACTCGGTAACAGCGTCACCGAACTATGCGGATTAGTAAAAAATGTCCCGAGTAAACTATATGAACTATTCTCCGAGAGTCGTTCTCGTGATTTAGGAGTAACATGCTAGCGAGTTCACTGGTGAGAGCGATGGATTTGTTCGGGAGAAAAATCTTTTCCTTCGGACGACCCGGAGGTCCAAACTTGGTCTGTTGTACCTATGCGTACCCCCGGAAGGAAGGATGAGGTGAGAGGAGACAGAGGGCCACCATCACAAGGAGCCACGATATTGTAAAGGGCAGGGTTCTACAGTTTACCAGTTGTAAATTCCCCGGCAGGCCAAAACAACCTCCATCCCACCCTACTTTGGCCCGGAAACGGCCCCATCAGACCGGGTTCAGAAACCGGAGTTATATCAAGAGTCTATCATCCTGCCATGCAACGCCGAGATACCCGCTGACACTTCTAACCTGAAAGAGACCACCAGATGAGAGATGTGAAATAATGGAAATGAAATGGAGGGAGAGGAAATGTAAATAATTTACCCAGAATTCGCCTGGCGACACGGGAAAGCCCCCGGAAACCCTATGGGTAAGATAGGTCGGCCTGGGAATCTAACCCAGACCTTCCGAATACGGACCAGACGAAAAAGGTGAGTCTTCCTGCTTGATCTTCAGAAGGGAAGTAAATTCGAAGGTACGGTATCGTAGATTTGTGGCACGTTAAAGAACCGGAAGCATGATTAAGAGGCCTCTGAGCCAAATTAGGCAGTCCTTAACGCCCATTATAGCATGTGAGTTGAGAACGACAACAATTAAAGAGAGTCCATAACTGAAAAATCAATTTATTCACTCTCTGAGGGAGGATATTTTAAGAGCAGCGGAGTCCGACAGTTGTGGAGGGAATGGGCTCAGCTCTTGAGTAGCCTCACATGTTTCTTCCTGGGCAGTTGTCTTTTCTTTTACGTTTAACGTCATTGTTTTATGTACAGTTAGCTTGAATTGACTTAATAAAGTAGGCACAGACGACACTGAAGATAAATTACGCACTAGAAATGTTAAATTATATATTTTAAAATTAAACTGCATTTACTCGTATTCTAACCTATCTTAAAGTGTGAACAGTAATTTTATTTCCACTTGATTTTAAACTGTTGATTCAAAAATATAAATAATATCATCAGATGAACATAATAATGAACGCCTTTGATAACAACTTAATAAATATTTTGTCGTTCAAACGCTGCAGATTAAATGTTATTTTTGAGACATAAAGCAGAAGTGCAGGAAAATGTGACCTGTAACATATGGGAACTCTGGTTTGTGAAAGACATTGCCATGGAGTTCTTAATTGGTTAACAAATGAAAGCTACATACAAACTTAGTTTTGGTACGAGGTAATGATATTCTTAAATGCTTTCTTGTTTTTCATTCCATAATATATTTAAGAAACAGCCCAAAATATAAAGAAAAAACAAAATTCTATCTCTTTAGACTTGTCACAGAAAGTTGTGCACAATCTGAAGTTGTACATATCTTAATGTTCCTACATGTATGTTTGCATACTATATCTGTTTCCTACGATTATATTTACTTCAAAAGTGTGACACTTAAATCTCATTCCTGCAGACGGAAGAATTTTTTCTTAAATATAAAGATTCTGTACAACAAACAGCGCACCGAGGTCAAGGGAAGATTTAAAAAATGCCATTTTCCTTTTTTTAAGTTAATTGGTGGACAATAATCATTTCTTCACACTAGCCATATATAGACTAAGCTTTTGGATAGATAGTCAACATGAAAAATTCAATGTCATACCCGGAATTTGAACTAAAGATCTCCTGGTTTCCGTCCAGTTGTTCTTACCCATTGAGATACCACGGCCAATGTGCCGTCCTGACATTAAATTCTCCAATTGACTCATATTTTCCCAGTATATCTCGAATACGAGAGTCCCTGGTGGTTTACCGGGAAATGTATGAGTCAATTGGAGAATTTAATTTCAGGATGGCACGTTGGCAATGGTAGCTCAACGGGTAAGAGCATCTGGAAGGAAACCAGGAGATCCGTGGTTCAAATTCCGGGCATGACATTGAATTTTTCAGGTGACTACACCATTTTCCTACTCTGCAGACGTTTTCATTGCAGTTTTTCATTTTCTGTACTGAAAGTACCATTTACCACGGGTTAATTGGTGATTGTTATTGTAGTAAGTTTTTTAAAATTGTAAAATACTTTTTATTAAATGATTGTAAACATTACGCAAAGAAACTACTTAAAAATTACGCTAAAATGTATTTCCTCTGCGATTTACTTTGTATAAACAATATAAAAATGTGAACTATGACCCAAATAAGCCAAGTAGCTGAACACGCACTGAAATAAGTTTGACAAAAGGAACATCACCTACAAGACAGCTTTGCATTCCCCTTCTCGTAGCAGAGTTCTGAACTGGGTCATCTTTTGGGTTTCTGCCCCAGTTTGGTGGGGCGTTTCGACATTCGCAGCGATCCCTGATTGTTAAGAAAGCCTCCTCAGTGTAGGCAGCTTTTTTCTGGAACAAATCTCTCAATGCCTAAGAAGTTCCCATTCTATTCACTAGTTTCTGTCAAAGAAATGTAATGAAAAGAGCAGGAAAGTATTATGACTTTCTCGATTTATTTGAATGGGCCAGCTAGTATAGAATGCCGTTCATGCGAGATAATATATTATTTATTTAAAAATTTGGGTAAAAGTTTGTTTCACATTTTTTTTCCCTACAAAATTCAAGCTCCTGATACAAAACTGATAGTTCAGTAGTAAATTAATGTAACAAGTTAACTGCATAAATAATGTAGACCCTTTAAGCGCAGTGCTTATGAATATTTTATGACATCTTGAGATATCATTTATTACTGGCTGGAATATTTTTCCTGTGGTAAAGGAAGGGACATGGTGACCCCCTTTTAAAGAATTTTGCTATAGCTTGAATCCATTCTAGTCCTCGTGTCATTTTTGGAAATGCATTTCTTTTCAAATGATATCTTTAAGAACTAAGTAAGGTTTTGTAATGATTGTGGAACATGAATAGACAAAAGTCAGGTAAACTTAAAAAATTTTTAATATTGTTTGACTGTGAAGTATTGACATTTATTCACAAGGCTAATAATGTACACCTTTAGAATTAATTAAGTGCTGAATCAAATACTTTTACGTTTTCGTCATCTTACAAAATTAATTTTACACATTTCATTGTTGCTGAACACTTTCATTCTTTCCTGTTAGGATTAACTTGCTTATCTTTACCATACAATCATGAGCGAAAGTGCTTACCGATTCCAAACATGTCCGTCTCACTAGCGTAGGCAGTAGAGGTCTGCCTCACGTTCAAGAGATCACGACTTCGAATCTAGGTAATATAGGTAGAGTTATCTGAGTAATTTTTCTTCCAGGGTTTTAGGTTATCCTGAAAGATGAATGTCTAATAACTCTAAGCTCTATGGAACCTGGGCTCATTTGAGCATCACTTCACCCATTACATTTATCTCCTATATGACAAAGTTGCAGGACGTAAATAAGAAAAATAATGATTTAACAATTTTCTCTACAAAGGTGTCTTCGAGTAAAATTATTTTATTTCAAAACAAACAACCCCTCCCTCTCTCTCTCTCTCTCTCTCTCTCTCTCTCTCTCTCTCTCTCTCTCTCTCTCTCAGCGGAACCTCACTGAGAAATCGTAGTCAGCTGAGGAACTGGTTTCCACCGCAGCCTGCTTCTGAACATTTCTTCTTCCCCGTTTCGATCTCTAAGAAGTGTTTTCTTTTTTGAAATCTGAGTTGAAGTTGTGAGGTCACGAGTGACCTTGCCTGTCATTACGCGGTGTTTGGAGAGGAAGAAGGCGTTGCTTCATTGAAAATAACTTCCTTTGTGCTCGCACGAAATCACCGTTAAATTTAGTCTGAGAGTTCTGCACTATAGGCAATCGAATGTTCCGTTCGATAGGTCGCTATCTAAAAATGCAGGAAGTAATTTCTACCCTCCACAATCACGATCCCCTAACTACACAGGCAACGTGCGCTGTGCAGGTGTACAACGGTATGCCTATGCAAGATTCTGCAGGCGAACTATTTGTTTTACATCCGTTATGCTTTTTTTTTTATATCACTAAACCATAATCACTAAATCTAAATATGTAAGTCCCAAATTGAAAAAAGTGTTACATTCACGTGGTTTTCTCTGCCCATTAACGCTTATACACCATTCCTTTCGTATTTTTTGTGATACACGTTTGCAGAATTCGTTATACTGCGCTTCTCGTTGAAAGTACAAGGGAGAAGATTTGAATACAGAAATACAAACGCTGTTTGCTGATATACTTGGGAAAAGATAATTAAATTAGTACATTACAATAAATGTGTATGGGAAAGAAGTATATATAGCCAAACTAAAGAAGAAATAGAGGGTGTAGCATGAATGGGAACGAGTACATGGACACTGAGAGGTGTGAAAAAAGGGTTTTCCTTAAAAAAGTGCCCAATTTGGGAAAGAAATAAAGATATAGAACACACAATATTTGGGCGTAAAGGGACAGAGTTATAGAGAAAATAATTTATAAATAAGAAATGGCTGAAAATGGATAAAATATTGCATTAATTATAATTTTCAGTAAATACTATATAATACACCATAAAAGATAGTCTCACATAACAGTCTCAGATAATAATAGCGAAACAGTTAACAAAAGATTATACAAAAGTAATTCAAAATGAAGTCGACACAGGGTATTTCCAGACAATCTAAGATATAGATTGTAATAGTCACTTTGTCATAAACAATACTTGAATCAATGCAAAACATTGGTATTGAAGCTTAACATCTTTGGAAGGTGAGAAACGAAGTTTTTGAACTCCTATACCTACTGCTATAGCCTGGGTGGTAGTGCGTCTGCCTCACGCTCAAGAGGTCTAGACTTCGAATCTCGGTCAGGGTGAGTTATCTCAAGGTTTTTCTGCGGAGTTTTCCTTTATCCTGAAAGTTAAATGCCTGGTAACACTAAACTCTTATGAAATCTGGATTCATTTGATCATTTCATCCATTTCATCCATCATCCGATAGGATTTATGTTGGAGGACGTTAAATTAAAACAAAATTACTTTGCCAATATAGAAAACGCTCCTTTTTCTAGGAAATGAATGTCGGAAGTCTCACTGACGCTGTTCGACTATATCTACATTTTAATGTTCATTTTCAAGATACGTTATGATCAGGAAAATAAATATTCTAAACATGTGCCCTATAACTGAAAGGTAAAAGTCATATGAACTACATTGGTTCTGCGTACAAATCACATGCGCCTTTTCCATTAAAATTATATTACCATCTATGTGATAAACGTTTCATGCACTTCCTTGGATCGGCCTAAAATCTCACGACTTGCTTATAACCTCAGCGCACTTCTAAAAGTTGGATGTAACTGACATTTGCATAATGAACCTAAGGCTCGTGTGCAGAAATGCCAATATGAGTTGACCTCTTCAAGAATCTGCCGATTTTTCCTCCAAAGTTTATAACAAATGTTTGGTAAGTATTTCTGAAGTGTGTAAAATAAAAAACAGTGAAACAAAATGCGGATTTTTCTCTACCAATTGTAGGAAAAGGCCTTGATAAAACCGTCAGAGGCTTACTTAAGCTGCCTTCAGAATTTTATGCTGAATGATAGGTTTTTAAATAGTCATCAGCAAAGATTTTTCTAGTATTTTCAGTAAAATAAATCCTAGATGAGTGTTCTACGTTACAAAGGGGTGTCAATAAGTTTTAATTATCACCCGGTAGTTTTTATGCTAGTGATGAAAATTTTGCAGTATCATCATTGATCCCTCGGGAAATAACGTTGGTAGTTTCAGTGATTTGAGTCCATTTGTTTTGTGTTTTTTTTTTTTTTTTTTTTTTTTTTTTTTTTTTACAGTGAGTGCCAGAACTGACTGAGGTGTAAAATGGAGAAAACTGAGGCTCGTAGTTTGATCAAGTTCCTGCATTTGAAGGGCAAAACTACCCGGGAAATCGACGATGAGATGGCGGCTGTTTGTGGAAATGCTTGCCTATCGTATGACACTATTGAGGTGGAAAAGGAATTTTCAAACTTGTCCATGACAGATGAGCCAAGAGCTGGTAGACCGTCAATGACAGACGACGCTGTCACAGTAAAGAAAGTGGAGTGTTTAATACTGGAGAACAGGCGAGCAACCATCCAAATGATCATGAATGAGACACGTCTTAGTTATGGTAGAATGGAAAATTATTCATGACGAACTGCACTTGTCTAAGGTGTCTGCACTGTGGGTTCCAAACCCTTTTTGGAACACCTTTCCAAAAGCAAACACGGCGTGGCCTTTCAAGACACATGTTGATGCTGTTGGAACAGGATGAAGATGATTTTTTTGATCATTTGGTAAACATGGTTGAATCCTGGATCTGTCAGTATGAACCAGAGACATGGCGATCCCCCCCTCCCAAAAAGGCATGGGTGCAAATGTCAGCTGGGAAGGTCATGCTTTCAGTTTTCTGGGACTGTCCTGGAGTGATCGTTACAGATTATCTTGCCAAGGGTCAAACGATCACTGGCAGATACTACTGCAATCTTATGACCAAGTTACGAGCAGGTCGACGCGGTATGCTCTCCAAAGCTGTTCGTCTTCTGGCTGACAATCCACCAGCTCATTAATTTCAAGTTGCAGTTGATAAAACAAGAGAATGTGGCTTTGAGACCTTACAGCATCCGCCTTATTCGCCCGCTCTCGCACCAAGTGACCTTTTTTGCTCCCAGAAATGAAGAATCCGTTGCGTGGCCGCCGATTTTACAACAGAAATGACGTCATTAATGAAGTGGAAGTGGTTTAAAGCGAATTTTGCAGACTTTTACAATCAAGGTATTCGAAAGGTTAAGAAACGCTGGGAAAAACGTAAATCTGGAGAGTGACTACATAGAGAAGAGCTAACAAGCACATAAACACAAACCCTCTATCACATTTTTTTAAAGGGTGATAATTAAATCTTTACGACACCCATTCGTATACTTTTAATAAGGGTATTCATGTATAATTTAATTCACTGCATTCACCCTCAAAATATACTTCATATTTTTTTTAGTTACAAAATTGCGTAATTGTTAGTCCACTTACTACGAGTACGTCCAATAGGAGTACTTCAGCTGTATAAAATCAGGTGATGAAACTAATGCAAAATGACTGCATATTTTATCAAAATAGTTAATCATATTTTAAGACACAGTTATATAATTGAAGATATATATTTTTGTGTTCAATAGAGACTATTAAAGCTATACACATAGTAAAAAATCATTACCAGATGTCTCAAGTTTATACTAACTTTAAATAGAGACAGAAAGTGAACTGCTCTAATAGGTTTTTGCTTTGCTATATCTTCAAGACTTCCAGCTGTTTCTGTGGAAAAAAGGAATTAAAAGAGAGGAGAAAAGAAAGGAAAAGCTTTATCTGAAGAGCGGAGTTTAACACACTTATCCCTGACATTGCAGATCGATCAAACACTGCAGTGTCGCCTCTCTATCCCTGCAAGGCTTTATCAAATATAGAACCGCTTTATTACTTTCTCTATCACTTGTCTACCCCAGACGAAGTAATATGTTCCACCAAAGCATTTGGCATACAGATTGCACCGGAAATAAAGGGTTTAAGGACCTCGTTAATTACATTTAGAAAAAGTTTTGTGTACACGATATCTCTAAACAATGAAATCCCGACAATTACATGGACACTTATTAATTTTTCATAATCTCAAAAATACTTCTGTAGTTTTGATAAAAATGCCACACATTTAAAATACTTGCGTAGCAAATAAAATGCATATCTTGAATTATCTGCAAATAGCCTATGAAATTCTCTTAATTCTGAATAATTTTTGTGTAATTCTGTACACATTTTTGAACTCACAAGAGATTGAAAAAAAAAACTCGATAAAGAAAAATGTAAGCACACAATTTGTATGAAACAATTTTTTGTACCGTTAAGCATACCCGAGATATGGTTTGTTATTACTTTGAATTTTCAAAAAATTGTGGTCTTTTTAAGGGCTAAATCTTCATGTTTCTCTCTTGATACAAAGGATGAACTTTAAAAGACAGCACACTGCCTACAGCACCAAAAATGTTCTACTTAACACATAATCAACTTATTACACAACAGTTAACTGTGGGAATTTGTTCTAAAAATAGTAAAATATATCTGTAATCACTTGAGCTTCTCTAACCAATACATATAGTATTTTTGGACAAATACTGAAGTGATTTTTAATAACCAAGTTGTCACACTATCACTTAAGCAAATTAAACAAAAGGTCTTTGAACATTTGAACTAATTTCTTTTTTCCAAGCTGCTATCTTCAAAGAATTCTGTTAGTTTTTTACATATTTTACTGTCTTTAGGTGTTAAAGAAATGAAATATAATAAAGCTTAAGATGTAATTAAACTTTTATATCAAAATATTTTTCAAGTTGAATTATTTTCCCGGGCTTAATGTTTAATGCTAATTCTAGAAGGCAAAGCTCCAAATACAAATCGTAAGCCAAAGAGAATTAACAAGCGTTGGTTTTAGCCTAAAATTTAAAATGTATACAGCTTTTTTCAAAGTCGTACGTCAAGTTTTCAGGATGACAAGTTTGAAATTGATCACTTCCACTTTGTTTCTCAGCTAATTGTTCGTTTAATAACCTTAGAAGGGAACTATCAATGGACTTATACCGCTATACACCTGAAATTTGATGGTATAATGCCTGTTGTATATAAACCATGTGTACCAAAAATCTGCTGCGGTGAAGAAACACAACGCCCAAAACTGAAGCCTGGAAATTGTCACATGCGACCACTTGCAAGTAGCTGCTGGACATCCCTCGTCAGCTCTTTCCGAGTAAGTATAGAGAACGACACTCCTTACCTATGTCATGTGTAGACCGCTGTTCGTCGGGGGTGAACAATCTCTTCCGTTAAATACTGTATTATTATGCCTATATGTTCCTACATATTCTGAACTCATTCCAGCTATACTCCGTACCAGATTTTTGGCACACAATGCCCCACATAGAGCAGAGATGAGCTGTCAAGCATGTACAGGTGTGAGCATAGTGATAGTTCCGTAGTTAGTGACAATCTGACGCATTGTTGGTTCGAACCTGATCTAGGATTCGTTGCAACTCACTTCCACCCGGTAGGAATGTATTCATATCTAATTTTAGCCATTAGTACATTAGGATATCTTTCCCACGTGGAGTAAGTTACGTGATAGGAACTGGTTCCAATTTTCTCCTGTTAACAGGTTAGTTAAAATATCACTCTAATTATAAAAAGGACTATGCCGGTAAGAAGTTGTAAAGGAGTCCTATGAAGTGAGGAATAAATCCCAAGTCTTACGTCTGAAATGCATTTTTTGCTACTTTGACAGTTACATTATATTGGTCTGGAAGAACCCAATCTCCATTTTAACACACGCAGCTGTCACAAAAGATGCACATTAAGTGCAAATCAATTCAGGTAGAGGACGGCTGCCAGGGACGACTGCGACTCTGATGAATATTTTATATAAACGTAGGGTGACGGGAGATTCATGAGCACAAGTAGGGGGAAAACCCAACATTTTTAAATATGCACTTCTGGCAGTCGAGTAAGGAATTCAAATGCGCGGTACAAAAATAGCTTGTGTACTACCGACAGACTACTCAAGTCTGAATATTTTGTATCTGTATCATCGCTTCTCGGCTTAGTGGGGGGAAGATGGAAGCCGTTCAACAAGAGGTGAGCAATTTTGGCATTTTGACAACTGCAAGGTCCTCCGTTTCCGTTGACAGAACACCAACAAGCTGTCTCTTTAAGCTGCTGCCGTCCTTTGGAATACATTCCGCGCTTTCGCTGATACCTATCACTTCCCAGAATAGATAAATCAGAGGCTAAACTTTTATAACCAAAAGCATTTATTGCCATTTATTTTCAAGTAGCTTCTAAGAACATTTCTTACGAAATTATTTTTCTGATCACTTCATGATTCAGGTAAAATCTTTGCAGAAATAATTTATTGCATGTTTTCGGGATATGCAAGAGAAATACAGAAACTGGAATCAACATTCCGAATTACTGAAAATTTCATACCAATAAGAACGTGTATCTCGGAAATGGCAGATGTCACAGCGAAGTTTTAAAATAAACTGTACTTTAAACAAATATGTGCTTTTTATGTAGTAGTTTCTCTCTTTTATAAAAAAAGTGCACACAATTCCGTCCGACTCATGGTCTGCTTGTAAAACGATTTAGCGTGAAAAAAGTCGAGAAAATAAAATTAAAACGATGAAAGTGGAAGGGTATATAGCTGTGACTGACCTAAATTCAAAGGAGAGTGGCCACCTGATGCACGACCAAGTCTCCCAATTCAGTACGTATTTATGTCCAGAAAGACATTAGCTTTTGCATCTCAAAATTGAATATAAAACAATGGAAATACATTTATTTATATGAGCGTCTAACTGAACATTTCGAAAATTAAATTGTGAGTAAATACCTTCACTTTAACTTACTATTTTACAATACTTCTCCATGGGAATAAGTTTGAACGTGCTTTGCATGAACTTAAAACCGTTTAGGATTTATATTTACTAAGAAATAAGATGCTAATGTGCCCGCCACGGTAGCCTGCCTCACGTTCAAGAGGTCCCGAGTTCGAATCTCGGTCAGGGTGAACTACCTGGATAAGGTTTTTTCCAGGGTTTTCCCTTATCCTTCAAGACGAACGTCGGGTAACTAAGCTCCATGGACTCTGGACTCATTTGAGCATCATTTCACCCGATTCATTCACCGTCCGATATGACTTAACGTTGGAAGACGTAAATTACAAAAAAAAAAAAAAAAAAAAAAAAAAAAAAAAAAAGCTGCTGATATATGAATGACAAAGTTTTTTCCCCATTACCATAGCACATACTCGTAAAATGTTACTTTTTTATTAATACTTTAAAATAGTTTCAATTTCCTGTGCCTTGAGTGTACGAATTATTTATATAAAAGCAGATGATTCGTGATGGTCACCAGCTGGAGAGAAATAACCTAAGGAGTACTTAATATTTCATAATACCGTATTTCGTTGCATAATCAGCACAAATAAAAGAAATTCATTTTGAAATGTGGGTTGATTGGTATAAATCTAAAATATATATTTTCTTAAGGTTTCAAATGATAATTTATGCAACATCTATAAACTCAAATTTCGTAGGATTAATTTTTCTGAGCTGACTCTTTTTTAAAGCTTAACGTCATTTAATCTGATAGGCCATATCTGGAGTTCTGTCTTCTCAGATTAAGCTAAAACACACCTAAATTTGAAACTGGGATCTCTTAAATATGAATCAAACACGATGCCCTTTCAGTATGTAGGTGTGTTGATTTCCAATTATAGGTGTGAAGTACTATTTAAAACCCGGAAATATTTAAATTTGCAAGAGCAAATATTTCGAAAATGGCTAATGTCAAACATCTGGCATAGAATTTCAATTATACATACATTCCCCCTACAATTAATAAGGTTTCTATTTATCGTCTCTTAATATATAAGATGATTTAAGGCATACATTGAATTTCATGACGTTAAATTTGTTTATTACTCCGATAATGATGGTTATAGACGAATAAATTCCCTGAAATATGTATCGGGCTTGTATCTTATTCTAATTATTTAAATATTTGTAAATATATACAAGAATGAGTGCAAGAATGTAAGGAAAGTCAATGTTTCACAGTATTTGTAATTTGCAGAGGTAAATTTAATGTTTTCCTCGACATTTAATTCTGAACAAATGACGAATTGTAACTTTGGATTGCTTAAGGGGTAAAGGAAGTTGATTAACAAAATAAAAGGTTAAAATAATAAGTTATTTATGGTTACAAGGACCTCTCTGGTGTGGCAGAGAGCGTTCCTTGAAGATAACAGCTGGGATGTATACTAAGGTGGAGTGGAGTGTTAGAGAATTAGGGAGACTTCCCAGTAAGACAGGGGGAAGCTGGGAAGCTATGAGGGGACAAGGACACCCACCTCGACTCTTTGGGCACCTTGACGACGTAATAGAGGATTCCTCCGTGACTAGCCGCCATGCTCGGCATCCTCTAACCACTAACACCCTTCTGTCACACTTGACACTACCTCAACACTGCACTGAACGACATTGTCAGTCCGAGAGAAGTACCGGTCCCACATCATCACCCACTCGCGTTTCCTTGCCACTGTCACCTGGCTCTATCGTTGTGCCACTTCCTACAGACCGGGAGACAAAATGTGCGAGGAGTCGAACGACTCTTATCGATCTGAAACATGGCCGACCCGGAGCGGCTGACTGACTGGCAGGGTATACGTAACCCGCGTCGCGCACGCGCCGCCCACCCGAGAGTTTTGGGCTGGGATGACGTCTTGCAGGACCATAGCCAAGGAAATACCTGTTTCAATTCTCATTTCCTTCACCCAGGTTCGTAACGAAATTCAATTTCAGGAATCCTCCGTACATCTCGATTGCTCTCACCAATTTATTTACATATTCCATAAGATGCTTCTCTTTAAAACTACGGTTAAGTGAAGGTTTCATAAAATATCTGTACAAATCACAGTTTTCATAATTATTTTTTAAAAATGTTAACAAAAATACTATTATTTCACCTACTTGTACTAATCCAGATAAGTCTTTACAGAACAGCTGGCAGTGAACTTTATGCCACCAAGGGAGTTTCACTCTGTAAATGGAGAGACGCTGCCCTCTGCTATGTCGGGACTCCTGTCTCTTATCACCCTCACCTCAGGAATAAGAGATACAAAAGTCTACATGGCCGCTGTACCGACCAAATTACTTTGCCTTATCTTTCGCGAAAAACAATAGTACTTTAAAAAATGTAAAGCATTGATAAATTTAAACTAATTCTAAGGAATATTTCGTGAATGGAGATTTTCCTTAAACTGTATGCTTTAAAGAGATCCACAACTTCTGTTTAGTGTTTTTATCTCTAATAGTTTAATCGTTAATACAGAATTATATAAAACTGCTTCCGAATAAATGGAATTTTACAGGATACTCCGAGAAAAATCTTTAAAGTAAACAATAGTTTGATGTTAGGATATTCTTGAAAATGATATGTAAGAAAAACCAGACGTTCTAGTGGAAAAAAAAAAAAAAAAAAAAAAAAGCATTTTGAAATCTCATAGGCTTACAGAAATTACAGAATATCTATGACACAACGCAACTGTAAAATTTCACAGGTTTAAGACACGCTTACAAAATGTAAAATATTCACATACCTAAATCTTCTATACATCTGGATTGGCCTGGAGACAAATAATAATTTGTCTAATGAGACATGTAGCATAGTTATGCAGATTTTTTTATATATTACATTTTTAAAATTGTGTTTTAACCTGATATTAGCTATTTTATTTTATCTTTAGACGGCTTTTATCTGCTGAAGCACTGTTGCAACTGTTTAATAAAATGAAACAAGGTTTTATTTCTTGATTCTATTCCGATTTTAGTAAACAGAACCAATAAAAGTTACAAATACACTGAACCCTTAGATTTATTGTAAATAGAGAGCTCATCGATGCCATGTTGAAAGTGAAGTGATAAAAGCGGACGCAAAATGACAAGTATATCCTCATTGCTTGACAGCAACGGTGTATTGGAAAACCTGTGGATTCAACCAAATAGTATCTCATCACAAAATGTAGATTCGCGTATATTTCATGTTAAAATAATGAGACAGACCGCAATGCAAATGCTGGACTTTTAACTGAAAAATACTTTTATTTCAAAATATCCTGTTGTATGCAGCTAAATTTAAATAAAGTTAAATAAAATACCTTGTGCTGAAGTATGAAGTGACACACATATTATGATGCTTAAGCTTTAAAACATAACTTAATATAGGAATCAGAAGAGAACTAATTCATTGTATTCCTCTAATACTGCAAAAATATAATAAATAAAACATTTATTCCTTGATCACCTTTTTCGAAAGCAAACAGTGTTTTATCTTCTAGACTGTGTCTTATAGTTTACTTGTAAAAAGAATATAGTAACTTATTTCTCACTTTGTTTCGGTAGTAATTAAATGACATCCAAAGAGCCTTTGATACAATCACCTAAAAGGATATTACAAACCTCATTTTATAGACGTACTCTAGCTTGAATTCGGCAACAATGCAAACAGTTCCAGCCAGGTCACGCTTCGGAAAAAACTTCCGGATGAAAGCAAAACAAAGCTTACACCTCTAATTGATCTGAAGGGTGCCTAAGGATTTTGCCTTCCATATGACACTTAATCCTAACAAACACGATGAACGGGTGATTTTTTGGGTGCATTCAGATTACAAAATGCATTACTGCAAGGTTTACATGCAATTATTTTACGACAGTACGTTTGTTTATTTACATTCACGAGACGCCAATCAGAAAGCGAAAGGAAAACAAATTTTATGCGGCGTCCTTGAACTGTTTTGAAACTGAAAGTAACAACTGAAAATATATGAATGGGCCAGAAAAGACGGAACTGGCATTGTGTGTTATTTTTGTGCTCTGGACTGGATTAGATTAATGTAATAACTGAATGTCATCCATGTTTTAGTTATATACTGCGATCCATATAAACCTGAACCGTTTCAATAGGTCATAACTTTTGAAGCAATAAATAATAGGACACACGTGCAACTTTAGGAGAATATAATACACAATTGGGAGATTACATTACACTATTTACATCTCAGAGAAAATGTTGAAAGTATCCTCCACCAGCATCTGTACATGTTTGCACTCGTCTCACCATATAATCTGTAGTTTTACAGAGAATATCCTCACCAATGTTACTTATTTATGTTTAAACGGATTCCTTGAGAAAATCAATTGTCCGTAGCCAATTCTTGTACGCTCTATTTTATAGATACCCCGACAAGAAAACATCCGGTGAGGTTAGATCAGGGGATCTGGGAGACCACAGACCTTTTGAGATTATTCGATTATCATAGAAACTGGTTCCAAGTTCCATTGCGTCATTAGATGTATGGCACGTTGCTCCATCTTGCTGGAAATAACCTTCTCTCACTTCGATATCATTTCATTTCCGCAAAACTTCAGAATATGGCGAGACGAATGCAAACGTGTATAGATGCTCGTGGAGGACAGTTCCAACGTTTTCTCTGAGATGTAAATAGTGTAAATAGTGTAAATTATATTTTGTATTAGGTTATTTAAAATGATGTATCCTCTTCAAGATATATACATATCACTTGCTTTTGCGTGTGATGGGATTACTATCGCTGTGCTAATTGGAGGTTTTTGAATGAAACACAAAACGAAAAACAAAATTCATCGCCATGCAAAAGATCTGATACGGAAATAGGTTATCTGGCTAACAATACAACTCATTTCAGCATATAATTTTGTCACTTAATATAGGATGTAGTCCAAAATGAAGCTCGCTGATCGTCCTACTTCCAATGGGAGTGTCTCGTATTCTAGTATTAAGGTTGTATTCTTTCAACAAAGACCTTTACTTTATCTTTGAATATTTAGACATTCTTATCAATCTTTAATGGTATTTTAGGTGCATCTGCACTGTTTCTTACCGTATTATCTAAATGCATAGATTTTTGTATGGTTTAAATATCTTATATTTAATGAAATTTACATATTGACTCTTGATACCTGGTAAAAAATAAACCTACAAGATAAAAGAGCTTATGACAAAGTACCCAAGCATCAAAGGGGAAAAAATGTCTACACCTTAGCATACATTCAATATTATTTGGTACCCTTAAAGAATAAGTCACCTATTTGCAGGAAAACATTAAAATAGTTCCAGGTAATTAGTTAACTATATTTTTAAGTGTTAATTAACTTTGCAGCAAACATTTAGCTCGTTGTTAGTGTCTATTAAAATAATGTGTCATTTAGGTTTACCAGGAATGTATATTCAGACATCTACCAACCTACAGTCCTGATATAGTTATTGTAAAATGAATGAAATACGCACGCAAACGCAATCATATTTTAAAGCCACATCGATGAACCTTTACCATAGAAATGTGATACAGTTCAGACAGGAATCGAACTGCGACTTTTGAAAGGGTATGCAAGTGCACCAGTACTGTACCACAAGGCTAATGGAGAATAAAATGCAATTTTTCGAATAGTTTTTCAGGTCTGAATATCAAAGATGGCGTTTTTCTGGTTGGATTGAAGTGACGAAAGATATAATGCAAACAGGGTGTTTTTAAATGTCTCCCGAAGTTAAAATTGAATTCAAGTAAATATTTAAAATATCTAGTTTTCAAATGTACACCCTGTATAAAGAATGGCTAGTTAAGACATTGAAGAGAATCCCTTCAACGACAGAGACCCTTTCCAGGTTTCTTTCAGCAACGAAGTAAAATTCCTAGAAACAAGCTTTCAACGCAGCAAGCTAAATCAAGCACAAGATTTATTTGTATTTCGATACATAACTAAGTAAAATTTTCTCTTGCGTCAGTTTATCATCAGAATGAATTAGAAAAAACAAGATCACCAACGCGAAGAGCCTTCTGACGTCTCACTTGGAAATGGCTTCGCCTCAAAGGAGACTGGGGGACTGAGAGCGATGTCGTTTACCCACGTTTTTAATGACTGATGCAGAGCAAAGAGGGAAAAACGTGAGTGCAGTCAAAAGCTGCATTAGAGTGAATGGCCGTCCTAAATAAAGGGCAGCGAATCATAATAAGAACTCTGTGGAGCCCCAGTAACCTCATTCAGCAATCGATTGTATTTAACCTCCACAACATGTCTAAGACGTTCCCCTGAAAAGAAAACGAAAGGAAAATAACAAGATGGGAAGTGAGTCAAGGAAATTTCTTGGTAAATAAAACAATAAAATAAACTAACAAACTTAATACAATGCTGTAAACAGGTTATTCTCGGTATATTTCAGCAGAAAAGAAGACAACTTTCTACACTTCTTCTGCATTATGACTCACTTTTGGAAATTAGGAAAATAACTAACACCAGTTATAACTGCTACTACAAAGTTTGTTACATCCCAATGAAGATGGCTGTTTTCTGTCTTGCCAGCTCGTTGTCCGGCGGTCATATCATTGATATGATCATCGTTGCCAGCTGTGTTAATGTATTTCCTTCTACTGCATGTCTGTATAACGTTATATATTAGTTCTCATAAGTGCTGTCGGTTTTTGGATTTTGGTATTTTGGAAAATGTATTGCATTTCTTTGGTTCGGCAATGCTATTTACAGGATGCCATGGCTAGTGTGCGTACATTGCGAGCAAATATAGGTTTTCATTTGTTAATAAACAATCACAAAATTGAGAAAACAGAGTTTGAACTTAGAGTCATTCTAAAACACTACTGCAAACAAGATTATAAAAGCCGCTGGCGCAGAACGTGGAAGGAGAACGTGTTAGTGAGCGTGTGGCACAACGATGGTTCCAACGTTTCAACAATGGAAACGAAAACACGTCCACGTTCCGGAAGACCTGAGGTATGGAATATTCAGCATACACGCCAAGTTTTGCGATAAAATCTGCATAAAAGTGGCTTTCAGTAGAACTTGGTGCATCAAAATATACTATACATCGCCACATTAAGACACTTGGAAAATCATAGAGAAGCTGAAGAACTGTACCTCATGAACTGACAGCTCAACAGGCTGAACGTAATCCCATAGATGTTAGATTTGCCAGGAGAATTGTCACTTGTGATGAAAAATCCTAATGCCTCTAAACAGTGGCTTGATCCCCGCCAAGCTGCCAAAGTTATCGTTAAAGAATCAGTTCGGTCCCAAAGTAATGTTGTATGTCTGGTGTAATTTTGAAGGTCTGATTCACCGGGATTTTGTTCCAAACGGGCGGGCGATTGATGCGGATCCTTATTCTCAACAACTGGAACGAGTTCATAAAATTTTGAGACGGAGATACCCAATTAGTTAACCGAAATAAGAGTTCTACTGCAACAGGACAATGCAACACCCTAAACTGCACTAACAATCATGGAAAAAAGTTCAGGAATTAGGAAATCGAACTGCTACCACGCCCAGCATACCGTCCTGATCTCGCACCTTTAATTTATCATCTTTTTCGATCCATGGCCCGTTTTGCAAGTAGGTGTCATTAATTCTTCGCATCAAAAACCAGAGACTGGTACCATCGTGGGATAATAAAGCTTGCTGAACGATGGCTAAGGACAATGAAATGTAATGGTCTATACTTTAAATTAGTTAATTGCTTATCAGAACACATTTCAAATTGTTTTTCTTAAAAAAAGGACATTAGACATTATCTTTTTTTTTTCTTTGCTCTTACTGTTTTAATTTATTCGCTATCATGAATGCTTCTATAAACAATTTAAAGGGCTATTCTGCATTGATATAATCACCCAGTCCTTAAGAATTAACTTAAAGGTGATATCAGAGCAACAAAGTAACTAAAACAGTAGCCAATCGCAAGTCTGAAACAACTAGGCTAAAAATGTGATATGTGAAGCGACCACTGACTATGCACTGGACGAGGATGTTATGTACACGTAGATATAAAACACACCTGGTTACGGGCATAAAACTCGTAAAAGCACCATCTACCATCACATGTTGTTTAGCAGCCTGTATTATCTATAACACACTGATTCCTGGTCCGCGTTCTTACACATAAAGGTAGTTTAACCAGTCAATATATAGCGACAGAAAATCTGACGCACGATGGCAGATTAATCATGTGATGAATATTGTCGCGGCGATGGGCATAAAGGGTTCGCGCGGAGCGATGGCGCGGCTTGTTTACACAAGGGAAATGATAAAGACAGCACGCAGATAAAGGTCTGTCGAAACAAACAAAATGAGATAATTGGAAATTTCTGGTGACATCTTGATTGACAGAGATTATTCGGTTTCTTGATTGTTCTGGAACAGTCTGGAATTATCAGATGAGGAATTTAAAGAAGTGGCGACTCGCCAAGAGACAGTCGTAAACAGTAGTAAACACAGTGAAGAGTAAACAGCTGTAGAGTGTTGTTGTAACGAGAGCTGATGTAATCAGAACGCTGTTTTGTGGTCATCGACCTTGGTAGATTGACATTGTGTATGTGACGTAATTCTGCTGTAACCTGCTACTTTGAGTGTATTTCTACGCAAATAAAGAACATTTATATTTTCTGCAAATTGTACTTTTAATCCTACGAGCCCACAAAGTCACAATATAGTGCTATTATTGGGTAGTTTCTTTTGTTTGAATGGAAATTACAAAATGTAGATGCTGGTAAGGCCCAAGCTCTCAAGTATATTGTGACTTTGTGGGTTCATGAAATTAAAAAGGTCCAGGTTACTAGCACCAAAAATTGCTCTTTATTTCCGTAGAAACACACTTTAGTCAACCTTTATAGTAACAGAATTACGTCACATACACACACAACTTGCAAGGTCATCGACCACAAAGGAGTTCACTTTTACAGCTGTTCCCGCACACGCGTCCAATTACCGACTGACCCCTTGACGAGCTGCGGCTTCCTTATTTATAGCTTACACACTATCCTGAATGTTCTCAAACAATCAAGACAGCGCTAGGAGAACGACGAACTCTCCAGAAATCCACCTCTCCTCCCCTCCCCACCGTTTCGGCGAGCTTTTATCTCCACATTGCACTGCCGTCTCTTTGAACTCGTCGACCCCGGCGCTCTGCCTCAATAATGCGTTCGCGGTAATATACCTACATAAATGTTAGATTTGTGATTCATTCAGTAGTTCCACTAGAATACAAAGCAAGCAGATTTTAGGCCTACGATATACTCAACTACGCTTAATTTTCATTGTGGGGGGTTTACTTTTTTTTGTATCTAGTTGTTAACCTGTTTGACTTTTCCATTAAGTGCATAGTAACCAAACATTTAAGTTAAATATTTTATTTTATTGTTTCATTCCACTTCACTGAAAAATGCACAAAAGAACCGTTTCTGGAATTAAAACACGGTATCACAGCCAATGACTAAATAATGCAGCAACAACTTCGCAGCAGCACCGGAAAACAATGCGCATTCTACCTTACAACTGACTTGATTTTCCTCGTTAAGTTTATTTTCTCGGCAATACGAAGATATCTGAACTTTCACTGCAGTGAACAGTTGAATTTTTAGACAAAACGCAATAGTTACTCTAAATTAAGAAATAGGCACTGAAAGCAGGTTCACAGCTCTCTGAATAGAAGAACTAGACGGTAAGATATCGATCGTCTTGTTTAAATGATAAGATTTGCAAAGGAACAGTGAAATCAGTTAAACGAATGGATTAAACTATAACATAATACTAAAACATACCAATCTCACATCAGACGTTAATGCGCCAATAACCGACAGTGAAAACCCAGAAGAGGGAGGCCTCTTGGCGCGTTCCAAAACTATTGCAACACCGCCACCGTCTGGCCCACGTCCAAACACTGAGAGTGCAGCATCCCTACTCCCCTGACCTACTGCAACATGAAGATAACGTTACTGCGCTAACTGATAACATTAGACTGCCTGTCCCCGCTTTGTACATGGCAGCAAAATCCTTTTATCGTAAACGGCAGCGAAAGTTTAAACATCATTTCACTATTTTAAATGTCTTCAATTCCTACATTGAATTGCTTCTATAAACATCCATGGATTTTTCTCCACCAATCACCAGTGTCTCTCTTTCTCTCCTCTTATATGCTTACAACAAGATCGTTCTAGTTTGAGACAATTTACAGAACCAAGACTTATAAGCATACATTTTGGGAAGCAATCCTGGCTGAAAAAGGTCCTAACCTAACCAGACCACAGAGTCAGTCTTCAGTATTCTTCTTTCCTCCGAAATTAACATTAAAATGGTGGAGTTACCTTGGCCTTAAGACACGAGAAGAACCTTGAGCACACACATGATCATATACAAAGGAACAACTGTGGAGAACCGTATTGTGAATGCTGAACAAAAGAACATCGAAATCACTATAGATAGTGTTTCAGTAGGAACCAAATGTGTTGGAAACGGGAAAGGTACGGCAAAACCAACCAAAACTAGGAACATTTTTGTTGATGCTGCTAAGATACTTCTGTTATTAAATGGTTAACATATCAGTTGTTTCTCATTTAATTTGCTTCTAAGTAGCAGCAGTGGGGTTGGCACCAGTGGTTCCGAAAGTTGGTCTCCCTGAACTACGTCTAAGAAAACAAGAGACGGCACGTTCTGCCTCATGCCTTTAGGCTGTAAAGCCCAACTCTATTCAATTATTTACTGACACTGCAAGATCTGAACCCGGCCCTGTTAAATAATTCGGTTACTGCATTAATAGCAGATACATTCATCTTCTCTGTGTACCTGGGTGTGCCTTGGTGCCACTATGTCGGCGACATGGCGAGGACTTCAACCTACAGTAATTGCTTCTAGACATTGCGAATTCAATGTCAGGCAGAAACGCTGGTGGAGATCTTACTGTTCGGGTTACATTTGCTACAGGCCAATCACGTAAAAGCTTACTACAATACTGAGGTTACGCTTATTATTTTAATTAACGTCCTCCAAGGATAAGCCATATCGAACTGTGAATGAAATTGGTGAAATCATGCTCAAATGAGCCCAGGTGTCATAGAGTTAGAGTCAGTAGATTTCATCTTTCAGGATATGGGAAAACCTAGGAAGAATCCTTCTCGGGTAACTCACCTTGACCGAGATTTGATCTCAGACCTCTTGAATGGGAGGTACACACGCTATCACCACGTTACAGAGGTGGGAAGGCATAGAAAAGCATCGAGTTTTATTCAAAAATTCGGAACGGACCTTACTGATAATACATCTTTTTAAAATAAAAGCAGTTTTAGAAAAAATTCCGCGCACTTGATTCATAACTCAAGAATGAAAAATCAGTTAAATAGCAAACTTTATAAATAGCAAAACGTATTAAAGTTAAACTTGGCTTCTGTCTGCCTCTCTTTCTCTGGCATCACTTTGACTACGTGGTCATATCGCAACGGATACTTTAGAAGATACTTCGTGGCTCGGCGAATGGCACACAGCCTTCTAAATCTTATGTCTGTGCTATACCACTTCGCTTCAACACAAACGCCATGGTACTAGGCAACTGCAACTCTGCTTCTACAAGTGGCGGCCAGATGGCACTAGGACAGCTTTTATTATCTGAATAGATGCATTTTCAGTTTTTGTATCGTATTAGAATTAAGGTGGAGTAGTAATTCGTGGTATTAATGATACAATCAAGTATCAGTTGGAATGAATGTGTGTTGATTAAAGCTCGCCTTTACTACATGCCGCTCCACAGGTTGTAACACTGATAACACATGAGATGAAGACGGAGCACCGGTGGAATGAGATGGCGGGGGAAACCGGAGATCCCGGAGAAAACACGCCCCAGCGCCGTGTTGTCCACCGAATCGAACCCGGGCCACCTCGGTGAGCGTCAAGCGATCTAACCGCTCGGCCACGGCCAGGCCGTATTACCTGGAGACTGATGAAAATCAGAAACAAAGACGACTCAAGGAGTTCTAAACCGGGGCTTCTTGAATGCAAGCTGGTAATTCATTTTAGTACAGCTCACTGTATATTTTCCAAATTATAGTGCATGTTTTTAATATTTTAAATCAAAAATGCTGAATATTTCAATGCATACTAGTATGTAAATATTTACTCAAGTTCTCGGGAAGCAAGCCAGGTAAAAAGACGATTAGAAATAGACGTTTCGGGAGTGTACATCTTTCCCATCATCAGGATATTTATTAAATATTATAACCACAAATGAATCACTGGATATAACATGAATATAAGCAAAGACAAAACACTATCAAAATTCGCATTACTGAACAAAAGACTGTTTTCAGTAAATTAAATGCCAGGTCAGGAGATGGCGTGAGTATAGAAAATTAATTGGGTCAAAGAAACGTAACTACTTAACTTATCAAGCTGTATTGATCTGTGCTTCTTAAGTCGATGGGTTTCCATTTTAAGGTCGGTTTCCGAGAGGAGCTGAACTGAAGAGGAGAATTAAGGAGGGTTTGGCCATTTCCTCCGAGGAGCCCGCTTAATCGTGATGCTGGATTTCAGTTCAGTTCCGCTTGGAAACCGGCCTTAAAACTGGAAATCCGCCGACTTAAGAAGCACAGATCAATACACCTTGATAATCAAGTTAAGTAGTTACGTTTCTTTGACTCATGCCTTCTCCTGATCTGGCATTTTGTTATATCCAGTGATTCATTTGTGGTTATAACATTTAATAAATATCCTGATGATGGGAAAGATGTACACTCCCGAAACGTCTATTTCTAATCGTCTTTTCACCTGGCTTGCTTCCCTAGAACAACTTGAGTATAGTCGTGGCCAGGAAAGCTTCAGGTCTTATTTTATATAAATATTTGTAAGCTTGATTTTGTACTCGACTTAACTACCACAGAATCTACCGACCAGTAACACAAACGGTAAAATGCTATTCCTCGATTCTTCGGGGACAGCAGTTGGTCTTTTGTGGTAGACTGAAGGGGAGTTAAGACTTTTATTGGCAGTAAGAACCGCAAATACTAGAGGGGCTCCGAAGAAAAAAACCTAAATTGATTTCAGTTCTCTTCCTGCCTGCGAGCTGTTCTGTTACAGAAGGGAAGTACCTACGTACAGGAACACAGAAGGAAGCTTGTCTCTTGATATACACCCGACAACATATAGGGACAAATGATTACACTTGTGTCGCCTACACAAGATTGTATCGTCGTCTAGGGAAACTACTACAAGATACCAAGAGTTGACAGGTCGTCCCTGAGAGGTTTAGTGCTCACGTGACTTGCTACATCTGCCGGATCAAGATTATGTAGCTATAACATCCGAATGTCTACAAATCTTATAATATCTTATACACAATTTATTTATTTATAGATATTAGATAGTTATTTACACAGCAAAGGGAGGGGAAAAACAAAATAACGACTTACTATTCCAGAAAAGAAAGTATTCAAGCATGAAATGTCAGATAAATACGACATATTTAAATTTAGTTCTTCCAAACGAATTTCACGCAGATTTTCATGCAATTCTTCCCATTCTAAATTACTCTTTAACCTTTTAAAGCATGGTGGCTTCAGGTGCCAACATAAGGCTTTATTCACACTGAATAATGTTTTAGTACGGTTCTTTTGTTGTTATAATATTGCACTGGCTATAGTGTTACTTTAATATAAAAAGGCAAAATCCAAGCAACTGCAGTCAAATGATACCCCGTCAACATCCAAGCATGCCATCACACCAATTACACTGGGCCACAATGAAAATTGCTTCGGGCTCAAAAATAGCGAATTTACATGTATTTCGATCTGCTGAATTAAAAAAAAATCATCATAAAAATGATAAATTAGCTCTTGCTTTGAGGATAAAGTGACATTTCATTTTTAGAGTTAAGATTTTAAATTTGGGGGAATTTATGGGGAGTTGGCACACCTGTCAAATAACAAAACAGAATCAGAAAAAAAAAAAAATTGGAAAGTGATGCAAAAGTTAAGGAAGACAATTTGTCGGACCACAAATAAGAGAACTTTTAAAGGATCCTGCATTTGACCAAATTTTGGAGGGGAAAGAAAAGAAGCTTGGGAAGCCTTCAAGGGTGTTGTTCATGGATTTTTAGACAGCAAAAGAGATGACAACTACTGTCCTCCACAGGAGAGATAGTCTCCGAAGCCTGAGACGCAGGGGGGTTGGCGAAGGTTCCCACACCCTCCCTGGACAGGTTTATGACATCCTATGTCAGTACAGTTACAGCCCATTCAACAACATTCTGACGGCTTTTACTTTTGTGAATAAATCTTCTCGGTTTTAGTGTACAGAGTGAATAGGGCGCATATTTTTAGCGGTTCTGCTCCTTGTGTAGCAGACGTTCTCTGCCACACACATTCGCTGTCCTTGCCCCACCACACATACCTTTCAGGGACCTTTTGCGTTGCTGGACAGTACAAGCATTTGATGACAGTGCTCCTGCAAAAATACCGTAACCTTGGATGCAACATGTCCCTTAAGGCCTATTTTCTCCACTCCCACCTAGGATTATTAGGTTCATCGTCACCTGCCTCCTGTGGTCGGTGGAGGGGAATGTTCTCAGTGTTGATTAGCAGGTAAACCTGACCTTTGCTTTCACTAGGCTAAACTAATCGGGCATAGACTTTTTGTTCTCCTTGCCTCTCCAACCTTCTCGTTCATCGGTGAACTTCTGTACTGCTATGTACCTATGCCTCAAGTGTAGCATCTCCGGAAGGAAGGATGAGGCGAGAGGAGAGAGACGGCAGCCAACCCAAAAAGTCACGTCAGGGAATCTCTAGTTTCCAGTTGGAAACTCCCCGGCAGACCAGCGCACCGGCATCGCACCCACCGTGGTACTAAAACGGCCCACAAGGCCGGCACAGAGACCGGTAACCGTCCTACTGAAGGAGAAAGTGTTTACCAGAAGCATATTATCCTGTCATGCAGCACCAAGACACCCACCGACACTTCTACCTTGAAAGAGACCACTAGTTGAGAAATCAGATGAAACGATAATGGAAGTGAAATGAACCTACCCAGCATTCGTCTCTTTGAACATTTGAAGACCACTATTCCTTTATAGGTACATAACGAAAATATGTAATTAAATTGAACAAAAGTTTACCTCAACGTGAAGCAGATAGGAAAGACCGAGTGTGTAGAAAGACATGTGATTTTTTGCACGTAACTGTACTTAATAACGTTCTTTGTTTCTTCACAGTTTATCTACGATACATTGCCAGTAATTGCTACATCAATTGAAAACACGCCATATTTGAGAATCACGGTGATGTGCGGGTTAATAGCTAAAAATCTGTAATTTTTTGTGTAGACCTTTGCTTTCAGAAACAAAACAAACAAAAGCAAAAAAACCGTCGCTGAGAAGCGTACGATAGTAGCAAATGCGCTACTAAAGGCACGCACGCTCCCTTACAACGGTTGTAACCCGAATATATTATCTATGAATGGAGCAACCTTTACGCAGCGATGTTTGTTTTGTTAAAGAGCTTTCCATTCCAGGCGAGGAAACCTTAATAAAAGAAAAAACGCACAAAAGATGGAGGTTATACTTTCACAAACGTCAGGGAGAGCACTATTCACAACAAACCGTAGGGTGAGGGGTACACGGTTGCCCTCGTATTCGATAGTAATTTCTGAATGACGCTTTGTCAACAGAGTTTACAGAACGAGGATTTAATGTTCCTTTTTGCTAATGTTCAACTTTAAGGCAAGTAAATTACGAAGCCGTAGATTTTCGGGAGTATAATTACATTATTTTCTACAGTATACATTCTAATTATTTTATAAAAATATGTTGCGCTCACACGTGTTTGTATTCACTGTTCTACAGACTATTTTGCAAACGTTTAATACTTTTTAATCCAAGGATAAAGCGGTAGTCAGATTTTCAAAGAGCGCTTCTCTGTGTTGAAGCAGTTGTCTTTATTTGGCAGTATTATTGAGAGTTTAAAAAGCCCGCCTCGGTAGCTCAGATGACATTGTGTCTACCTCACGTTCAAGAATTCCCTAGTTCAAATCTCAGGGAAGGTCAACTGGATAAGGTTTCTACCGAGGTTTTCCCTTATCCTGAAAGATGAATGTCGTGCTAAGCTCTACGGATCCGGGGCTCATTTGAGCATCATTTCACCAATTTCATTCATCGTGCGGTATGATTTGTTGGAGGATGTAAATTAAAACAGAACATTCTGGAGGCTTCCATGCCGGATTTCTGCAAACGAATGCATAACTTTAATTCAACATATTGTTCTTCGCGTAACACTTCCATTTTGTGTAGGCGGCTGGCAAACTGACCTACTTCGTTCCCTGTGTACAAACGCATGCGCAAGCGTGCGTATTTGTCCAACAATCAGAGCTGATCCATCGCTACCGTTCCAAATTGTTTCCACAGTTCTGCATTGTTGTGCGCAGTAAAAAGAATTACTCTCAGTCTTCATTGGCTAGTCCTCGTATATAGGTGACTGAGTGTTAAAGAAATGCAGGGATACAGAAATCAAGTTCCGAGATATGCTTGAGTGATGAAGATTGGTAGCTGCGGAAGTAGAAGTTTTAAAAGAATTATTGTATAAAATTGTGTTGTCTTATTTTGTATTTAGTACTCGTCAAATAAATAATTATCAACAAAGAAGCTTCAGAATCATTATTTTAGCAAATTGAAATTAAAATATTACATTAATTCCAGACCACAACTCAGGGATGATGTTTCCCCTGTACTGAAAGTTGAAGGCAGAGAATTTAATTATCTATAAGGTCTTTACATCTTTAAAATTTTAAAATCATATCATCCTGCATTATAAACAAGTGAAAAATTACAGAACTAAATTAATAAGACAGAATTATTTAACATAAATTAACAACGCGAATTTCGTCACAGCAAAACTTCAAAAAGCAACACCCTAATTCTAATTGAAATTCGAGCTCTTTGCATGGCGATTAGAAAACAAAGAATAACTTCCCGTTTAAGTGTTTGAAAATTCATACCCACAGCAAGGAGTATCTAAAAAGATTAACATAAATTGTGTGATCTGCATATTTAGTGAAATCACATTATCTCTCATGGTTTACCAGTTAAACAGAAAGCATTTAGAATGAAGAGGACTCCACAAATTATTTACAGAAAATTTAAGATAGGCATTTCATTTTTCAGGAAAATATGATAAACTTAATCAAAATTATTACAGTTTATCTTGAGAAAAATTAAATTTCCCAAAAAAATGTACCATTTAAAGAGTAATCTGATAATCTCATGCACCATTCTTTGAAAATGCTGGTTATATCAAGTGTGATATTTAGCCAAATTTACGTTTTTTAATTTACGTTGTCCCCATTTCTTAAATGTTTTTGTTTTCGATTTCAGAGTGTCTCAAAACTCTTGTTAAAAATAATATCAATATCAAGCTTTTTGCACAATGCAATAATTGTAAAATTGTTGTATTCCGTTGTATTTTAATAACGAAAAAATAAATATTAAATTTCAATACAATAACAACCAGGCTTTGATTTTTTTTTTGCAACTTGTAGAAACCAAACCATATTTAGGGATTTTTAAATTACACCGTTATTAGGTGTAATAAATTTATGAATATCACAGGGAAGTGCTGACAGAATTCAAAAGTAAAAGTTTGTCCATAATGAACTTATTTTCCAATTTTGCTCTTTGGAATCATGTTTAAGGAAATTTAAAGCACTTCACGATAAATGCTATTGTGCGCTATTTTACAAAATACTTACATCACATTAGTTAAATATTAAATGTCCTTTTAAAAGGACATCAGTTTGCAAGCACTGCCAAAATGATACAGTTTTAGCTTTTCTAGTCATATGAATTGGCACTTTATGTATTTCTTCTGTACCATTTGATAATTTATACACATTTTGGAGTAGAGCAGTATAATTCAGCCCTTCTTTTAGGAGAAGATTTGTTCTACAAGTTGGTACTAATGTAAAGTATTCGCCCTTTTACATGTCCTAGCCACGTGGTTCCTTCCTTTGCAAATATATGCGAGTTTATTTTCTCCATTCTTATTTTTGAACAGGTTTTTGTGAAGGACATTTTCTGGTATAACCCGTTTTGCCAGACAGTATTGAGGATAGGTAAATCATGTCTTAGGATGATAAGGACAATCTCTAATTGATTCTGTATATCTTAAAACAAATGTTCATTATTTAATAAGCGTCAATGTATCTTAATAAAACTGTATAATTAAGGATATAGCCCCGTTTTTATTAATAAACAAACTTAGGTAAAAATACATTACAAAGCCCTAGTACAATACCCCTCCTTCGAAAGGGTCAAAGAAAATAAAAGAAATTGCAAACAATCTTTCCAGTAAATATATTAGAAATCCAAATATCTTTCCACCAACGTAGTATAATTTTCGATAACTAACATTATGAAGTAAACAACAGATAACTTTAGGAGACAAATGAACCAGCAGAATTAAGAAAACAAATCTGTACAGTCCAACGTTTGACTTGCTCTGTAGATACCCACAATTTATTCTAAAGTTAATATAACATGACAAATCTATACATTGTTTTAATCTTTAATGTGTTCAGTTTATTGCAGGCCTTAGTAAACTAAAGCGAATAAGAGATACTAATGAAAGAAATACAATTTTCATAGAAATATAAACAATGGAACACCGATTCTACTTTAAACAAAGCTTTACAGAACAGTGCTAAGGTGAACAAGTGACTTTAGAATTTGTTTTTGAATGAAAGTTTAAATACAAAATCAGCGGTGCGTTACTTTTTCAATGCGTGCAAGTGATGGTTTAGTTAAACGGACCGGAAAAGCATTTATTTGTGTTTTTACTCCATGTGGTATAGTTGCTGCGCGAGCATATATTAAAGTTCCATTCTTCACTGGGAGAATAGAAACGTCAGAAATCATGACTCCCCCTCGTCATTGTTCGCCTAGATGAACAATACTCCCGGCAAATTGGCTGCTCGAGGAGGTAATAATGAATACCTAGGGTAAGGGGGGGGGGGGAAAGGAAAGTTCATCAGGAGCTACACCAACTGTTATATATCAGAAGCTGAACATGCCCTCAAGGTGTTTTCTCTCCCCCTTGATGCGTTTATCCAACTGCTCACACAGGCTGAAAAATTGAACGTCCAACAGTAATGTGATTTAGTTGATCGAAGATCAAGGGAGCTCCTGGAGCTGCGTTGCATGCTAACGTTTTAGCTACAGATATAGGGTGAACAACCAATTTATTTGCAGGAAACATTGTTGGTTTTTGTTTTCTAAGGCGTTTGTTAATGTTGGCAGAAACGTGTGTTCCACATTAGCCCTGGCATTAACCTGTGAACCACTGTCAAGCCTAGGTGAGCAGAATACTAAGACATTTCATCTGAGTGGCTGGAAGGCATGCTTCGCAATACTGTCTACACCAACTACTTGATAAGTCCATGTCGCGTTTCCTTAATGGCAGCCAAAGTTATGAACACATGTAGGTTTCAGGTTCAGGAGCACACTAAATGGAGTGCCAGAAACAGCCAAGGAGTGAGTGCTGGCCGTGTCACAGGCAGAGTAGTATTTCCTTAACAAAATGAACATAGCTACTGTGAATCTTACTGAGAAATAACACGTGATGGCAAGGACTTTACTAAAATCAAAACTGCGAGTATTATATTTTTTATACATGGAAAAAATAAGAAAACATATGGATCCCAAATATGCATTATAAAACTGTATACGAAACTTAGCTTCCTACCACAAACTCATACTGAAATGTGTTTGAATACATATATAATTTCTAATGATGAAGTGTTAAGTGGTGTTGAGTTTTATATACAGTAAAGGCTGCAACTTCCGCGTTAAGGCAGTAAATTAGCTGAGCACTCGTAGAACAATTATTTTTTTTTTTTTACTTGTTCCATTTATACCCCGCCTTTAACTACAATGGTCATATCGGCGGCCGTTCTCCTTTGGAACATATCGAAGGTCTTAACCCGTATTCGTTAGGTTTTTTTTTAAATCATTACATCACACACACATTCACACTCTCATTCATACTTCCAGACTCTGGGGAAGATGGGGAATTATCTTGGCCGCAGAAAAATCCCCATCCCCACCGCCGGGAATCGAAACCGGGACCCCTAGCACGGCAGGCAGGTGCTCTACCGACTGAGCTACGGGGCCAGCCTAGAACAATTATGTACAGTCCGGTACACGGAAACTTTCCGATATATGGAACAGCTGTTTAAGTTGGTAGGTGAATGGCACCACGCCCCCAGTTCAAACCCCTGTCAGCGATAGGAAAGCGTGCTCCTGCCCTTTGTTTCGCGATGGCGGAGGTGAACCAGAAGCCCACAGTTCAAGCTACATTGAAACATATAATTCAGAATGCGTCTCATCGGACTTTTATTATTTTATCAGCGGTTATTGAGGGCAGGAACAGATTGCCCATCCTTTTCGAAAAATGAACCTTACCAGGTTTGTGCAGTTTTCTTGGGAAGGGAATGAGGGATGGGGCAGATTTATCTGTTTTACTATGTGTATCAGCTTGTGCATATTTAGTTCATTCAAAATAATTAAAAGCTGTAACTTAAGCTCTATCTACACAAAATTTACCGAGCATACTAAAGCATATGCTGTCCGATAGTGGAACCGCAAGTTCGGGTGCGCCGCAAGGCTCAGTACTAGGACCTTTACTGTTTCTCGTTTTTATTAATGACATTGCTGTTAATATTAACTGCCAGATAAGGTTGTTTGCAGACGATTGTATCATTTATAATAAAATTCGGAATATAGTGCATGAAACCGCTCTTCAGGATGATTTAAATGAAATCTGTAATTGCGCTGCGGCTAACAAAATGTCAATTAATGCCAAGAAAAGTAAGTCCATTGTTTTTAGTAGAACTAAGGGCAAAATTATTGTTAACTATCACATGGGAGGAGTGCAAATTCCACAGGTAGACAGCTGCAAATACTTGGGAGTGTACCTGGCAAGTAATGCTGGATGGGACGAACGGAGTGTACCTGGCAAGTAATGCTGGATGGGACGAACAAGTAAATTCCACATCTAGGAATGCGTGGAAGGCATTACATTTCGTAATGAGAATATTGAAAAAGGGGAGAGCTAGGTCCAGGGAAATTGCCTACAAGGCCTTAGTGCGGCCGGTTATGGAATATGGAGTAGTATGCTGGGACCCGTATAGAGCTAACCAAATCGATCCATTAGAAAAAATACAGAAGAGAGCAATAAAATTCATAAAAAGAGGCAAGTATTTTGGGCCTATAAAAGGAGATGAGACTAAATGGGAGGAATTAAGAATTAGGCGTAAAAAACATAGGTTGGTAGCGTTATTCAAAGCTAATGCTGGTGTAAAGGCATGGGTGGACGTTAGTGTAAGGTTAGATAATCCGGATTATTATGGACGAAACGATCATAGGTATAAAATTAAGGGTAGAAGATACAGAACCGACGTAGCAAAATTTTCTTTTGTTAATAGAACCATTGAAGAATGGAATGAATTGCCTGTAGCAGTCTTTCAAGGCTGTCCCCTGTCGCTGAAGAAATTTAGAAAAAAATTTAGATGGTTTATAGTTTAACTTTTGAAGTATAATGGTATATAATATGTAAATAGAGAAGTAATTAGATATGTTTTAAGTGACTAAAGTAAAATATTATCATGTTTGTATTGCTTACTGTGTTATTGTGGTAAATCTAGTATTTGTAATTTGATCTGTATTCTTAACTCTGCCACCGGGTAGTACCCAATTGCAGTGAGTAAATACATACATACATATTTTCGTCACGTAGATAAACATAAGGGGCAAACACAACGACGATAATATTCTAGTAATTAACCCACGAATTTGGCCCGCCTCGGTAGCGTGGTGGTAGCATGTCTGTCTCACGTTCAAGAGGTCCCGAGTTCGAATCTCGGTCAGGGTGAGTCACCTGGATAAGGCTTTCCGGGGTTTTCCCTTATCCTTAAAGACGAATGTCGGGTAACTAAGCTCTATGAACCCGGTTCATTTGAGCATCATATCACCCATTTTATTCATCGTCCGATATGACTTGACGTTGGAGGAACGAACCCCCATTCCTTATAACCCACCCCTTGTCCTTCTACCCGGTTCACGAGTTATGCCATCAAACCAATGAGCGACGGACACAGCAAGGAGGTGTTGACAATCGTTCCACTAAGGTTAAATTCCTCCTTGCACTACGCACCTCGGCTACGCGCCTTGTTCATCGGTCATTGCTTGTGTTATTGGATTTTTATATAAACCGATAAGAGATTGGCACAGCCAGGACTGGTGTAAAACACGAATGGTGAAACGGTTATGCCAACATTATTTAAAGTAACACACCAAAAGGTACCAACAGCATCGGAACATTTCCGTACACCGGACTGTACATGATCGTATAATTGATGAAGAAAATACTCACTTTATGTGCATAAAGGCAGTGCTGGTAATCAAATAATTTGCAGGAATCGTCATGTGCTCCTAAGTAGGTTTTGGTTGAGAGACGAAGTCGTGTCATCTGTTTCCCTGGTAGGGACAGCCGACGTTGGAGAGCACGTGAAACTCTGAGTTAGGCTTCCAGTTTGTATGCTTTACTCAAGAGGCAGAAAGCCTCTATTGTGCCCGAACACTTCTGTACCAAAAGATGCAAATTGCTTAGCTTCCGCAAGTAAAGGGACAGAATGGTTTCAAAGGTTGGCATCTCGAGAGGGAGACAAGGGATAAAAAGAGTACCATAGGGGCTCCACATGCAGCCAACTCCACGTTTCATCGTCAACGTTTCGAGGTTAACGAATACATTTATTATTTACAGAACGCTTCCAAGTACTACACTGCATGCTATGAAAACTACTTGATGAACTGTAAGCGTTTTTATCATTACCTAAGTATCCCTTCAGAAGTAATCTTTTATAGAAAGATGTTATCAGCTTCCCAGTAATTTAACAATTTTTGTGCATACGTATAGCAGGATACATCTTGACTATAAATAGGAAATGTGTTAGGTTCATATAACTCTCTACTCCTCATTAAGTATTAGAGGATTACAAAATATTCCTACAAAAGTTTACTATTTCATTACAGCTTTCGTTATAGATACAAACAGAACAGCGTTCGTCAGATGTTTACAAACTATTCATACAACTCTGGTCTTTTAACCCCATATTCTTTACCATGTACTCACGAGAAACAGTATATCAGCAGAACTTTTTAACGATTCGAAGCATTAATTAGAAATATTTCGGAAACAGAATGATTTGAAACAAAGTCTACGTTTTACCACCAAAATGGTAATCTTAATTTTTTGAGCAGTTGAAGTTTAGCAGCTACTCAAATTATACAAAGTTTCTTCTTAATGAAGAGGATTAGATAGACTATTATCAGAAAATTCATTACGTGTACTTTTTATCTTGTAATTATATGTAATATACGATATCTTAGTCAAAATGGTTTCGTTTACTTTCCAGAAAATAAAATATATCGAAAACAAACCCAGTGGGCATTTTAGAGTTGGGGGATTCTCTTGAAAATCGCTGTCTTAACTTTACAAAATATTCAATATTTACCCAGTACCCAGTTTGTTTTAACAGACCTTTCGAATCATACTTAAACACCCTTACACACAGTAGCATGCCTGTCTCACGTACTTAGAGGTACCAAGATCAAATCTCGGTCAGTGCGTTATCTGGATACTTTTTTCCGGTTTTTCCTCTTATCCTGAAAGATGATTATTTGGTAACTATGATCTATGGACCCTGGACTCATTTGATCATCACTGCAATTATTTCATTCATCGTCCTATATGAATTAATGTTGGAGGCCGTAAATTAAAAAGAAAAACAGAAATATATGGTTTAAAAATGCCCCGTTTAGTTTACGGGTCAGATTCGTCATCCGCTTCTTCAGTTTTTCTTTAAATAAATTTAAAGCCCATGTAGGACTACGCAAAGTACTTAGAGACGCTTCTTAGCTCTTTTATGAATCCAAAGTTCTCTTATTCTTTGGCTGTGGGCTTTCTTTCTCTGTTCTGTCCACGTTGTTCCAGTCTTTTTCTTCGGTTTGTCCTCTTGATCATCGTGTTACTTAGGCACCTTCAATTTTTTTTTTTAATTTACGTCCTCCAACGTTAAGTCATATCGGACGGTGAATGGAATGGGTGAAATGATGCTCAAATGAGCCCAGGGTCCATAGAGCTCAGAGTTACACGACATTCGTCTTTTAGGATAAGGGAAAACCCCGGAAAAACCTTATCCATGTAACTCACCCTGATCGAGATTCGAACTCGGGACCTCTTGAACGTGAGGCAGATATGCTACCATCCACGCTACCAAGGCGGGCTAGGTACCTTCATTCTAAAGATGTCCCTATCTAGGATACCCTCTTGAGTGATTCCTGCCAATTTAAATCATTTTTTACTTCACCAATCCATTTCATAGTGTCTACTTGTGTTTTACTTCTATTTTCGTAAAATTCCATAATTTGTTCGTGAGCCAATTTAAATTTGATCGCTTAATATGTATATAAAATTTTGTACTTAGTTTGCAAATATCACTATGGATGTCTGCATAATTTTTTATTTCCGTTTTACTTGTTCATCTGTATTCTGCACCTATGACTTGTAGACCTAATTTTTTTCTGATAATTTTACGTTCTTCTTTTTCTGTATTTTTGATATGATGTATTTTTCTGTTCAAAATTAATGTTTCTGCTTCATAGCCACTCTGGTTTAATTGCAGTGTTATAGTGTCTAAATTTTTATCATCATCGATATTTATGTTACATTGTTACATTTTGCAAAACAAAAATTTATGAAGGTAGCTTGAGCATGTTGTTTATCCTGTCAGGCAGACAAGAATCATCTATATTGCCATTTTAAATCAATAAACAATAAATATATTTAACATAGGAATTGTGAGCTTTGCGTATTATAACGTTAATCGGAGTTTTATTATTTAACAATTTGGATCACAGCTATAGTAGAAACATGGAAAGCTGTTTTGTAACTTGAGTGCAATACAATGGAGACGTGGTTCCATTATAAAATAAAGGTACACTTCGGGTAATACGTGCGAAATTCACACTCCATTACTCTTCAGGAGGAAGGGATGTAGCGAAGGAAACACGGGAAGTTACACGCAAGAGGCACAAAGGCCAAAGAGACGTAGACGTGTTCGAAGACCCGACCTACTGCACGACTGCAACGAGACAGCCCTTTGATATACATAGGGAATCTTTTTTAGAAGGAAGCATCCGTGCCATCAGCCCGCACCACCTCACACCGCGAAACCTGGAAGCCCTTCTAAAAATGAGAACGATGGATGAAGTACAAATAAGTAAAAGGAAATGTGGTAGAAGAGAAGAGAGGGTCTGGGCGAGTTGTGGACGGGAACCGAATTCAAGCTCACATCGCAGAGTCAATCCTTTTTTCTGTTTTCTTTATGCTTTCTAATTCATGTTTCCCCAACCAAGGCATGTTGAGTTTTCCTTTCGTCACGTGTTTTAAGCAAACGACTCACTCTTGAGAAATTGCCCCAGGCTCTAGCAACCTCGAGACTAAACTCCCCTTCCTTGTCGCCAACCATTATCCCTCGCGTACTTCATATGTTTCACAAACGACCCGTGCATTCATCCGGAGATTTAGGTATAAGTTGTTTTTCTTATGGAACTGTTGAAAGGCCGATATGTGTCGTTGGGAACAGAGAGGAAGAAATAAAGCAAGAATAGAAGGGGATACACGATACGAAAGCCAACGATGAACATTGTATTTGAAATTTATGCCCTTTAGGTTACTGTCCGCTGATTTCAGCTGCACATCTAAAATGGCAATAACAGTTTTTCTACACAGCAATTCAAATTGGATTCAACATTACTCAACTGTATTCATATACCTTTTGTTATAGGTATGGGCTTGACCAGGGCCGCTTATCTACCGTAAGCTCCTCAATTTCCTCACGATGATGAGTGGGCACCGATCCCATATCCGGGACTTAAACTCCGCAACCCCAGGGATGGGATCAACTCGGGCCGCATTCCCTGGCAGGGAACCAAAGCATAATGCCTTAGCCACTACGCCATGGTGCCGGACATATTAGAAATATAAATTTTTGAGTGCACTTTAAAAAAAATCAATGCCAAAATAAGAGGAAAAAAGTTGGAATCTATTTCAGATTTGAAACCCCCTGTCACTGGATTGAGGGAACCTCAAAAACTTTCGACTTGAAACTTCCATTGAACACCAAACAATGCTGGTTGTTTACGGAAAGTGAGCTTGTACTGCAGTTTGCTGTTTACCGCAAAAAGTCATTTCTACATTCATCAAACAACCAACCACCCACCCTGTCACAAACAAATTCACTGTGGCGTAAACAGCTGGATAGCTTGAAATTAACTGATTCGCTTGTGGCAACAAATGGACTACTATGTTTATGTTCCGTGTAACAAATGGCATTTTGTTAAACCACTTAGCCTCAACAATTAAAAATTATGAAATTGAAAAAAATCCTTGGTTAATGTCATACAATGACGCTGTCTTTTACAATTTCTTATATACAGCGGTCAGAACTATTCCAAATGGCAGATACTTAAAGCTATATAAGTACGTGGGTTAAAGTGAAAGTTACAAAAAATTACTATAATTCTGAAAATTTTTAAAATGATTTTAATGAAACTTGGAATAGGCATTTAAAACACGGCTGGCTAATAATGCTGAGAGTTTGAAGTGTTTTATTGGAATTTTAAGGCTCCCCTGAGAAAAATAAATAAAAACTAAACATTTTTCTTATGAATCTTTTCTTATAATTCAAGTAATTAACTATAACCAAACTTTGCGATCCACTTTCTTAACCAGTGATAGTAAATATTTTGCTGCAAAATTTTTTATTCATCTATTAGTTTCGTTAAAAAAACAGTTTTACAGTTTTCACACACACACAAAACACAAAATCCCTTAAATTCTTTAGTATGAACAAAGTAAACATTTTCAAAACTTTTAAGATATTGCTGCACAGGATTATTTATTGTTTAATTTCAAAATGTACCATCTGCTTTTAGTTAAATAATTTCAACGATAAAAGTGCACTATTTGTGAGAGAACGTAATGTAGCAGATTTCACTTTTTTAGGTTTGGTAATTCATTAAACACAAGTAAGGTAGCATTCACTAACAGAAGAGACGCTTTATAAAAGTACTGGCTGTAGCCTTATCTAAGTATTTGCACCAAGATATACTGTTGTGGTATTTAAATAGCAAGTTCAATCGTTGTTTATCTTTTGTTCCAACGCATTTGTTAAGAAATAAAAGTTACGTCTTTCGCAGTACTTTTATTCAGTAATTTTGATGTATGAATAAAAAAATCACACTGTATTTTATATCTAATTCATTAGAGGTGGAAAGAAAATCAAACTATTCCAGGTGCATATGCCTGAAATGTCTAATCTATCAAACTAAAATGTTAGAAAAAATTAAGATTGATAAAATTTGCCTAGTCTTCGCCTAAATATAACGGAAATCTCACGCAATAATATTTTGGGTACAAAATCTGTATTTTTGCAAGGTTCTGAGTTTTCTAAGCCCTCTGGACGATATTTACACAGAACAATCTATAGTTATAATTTCAATACATAGATTTCTTTCTAATGAAATCCATGTTTACCAACACAAATTTTCTGGATCAAATAACACAACATACATTAGAAGAGAAGCAAAATGCAATCCTATTTTCCATTCACCTTCAATATATACCTTTTTCGCAATTCATATTTTAGATTGAAAATTCTCTACTGACGACCACATTACTATTTTCAAATTACCCGTTTTCAGACTTGAGATCAAGCTTAAAACAATTGACTCAAAGCCTCCTTAATTATAGGCGTTCTAAATTATAATCTGTCTTATCAAAGTATTCCTCAGTTGCGTAATATGCAATTCCCACACTCACAGTATAATTATACTATTGTCTGTAAATATTAGAGATTTTACCAATGTGCAACCTGCAAGCTAGTTTAAGAAGACAATTAGGCTGAGCCAGATTATTCGTTATACGAGTATATGAATGTAACTACACCCAGGTAGACATGATTTTGTTAACAGAAATGCCATTACCTTATCTTGCTTTTCTTTTAATGCTTCTTTATCATTTTCGATTTACAATACTAACTTGATGTGACGCCACTCTTTATCTTATGCGATGAAGATATATAGTAAAACACAGTTAAATACATTAAAACTTACTATAAAAGTTATATATAACCTCAACATTACCTTATACTCTCAAAATGGAATATCAATGATTTCATTTGTCACTGCTTAGTAGCATCATTTTCAGGAAGAGAATTAAGGACTTTTGTGTTATTCTAACCAATAACCTAATATATTATGTGCATCTTTAAATGGCCTTAGAAACATTGGATCATTATCAAGCCTTCCATGGATGGATTGGATGGATGGATACATTTCCAAAACCAAACACTGTTCACCAATATAAAATATGGGGACTTTGAAATGTGTGTAGTGTTTGACGCCCGCCTTTACTACATACGGCACCGCAGGTGGTGACACTGATGATACATGAGATGAAGATGGAGCCCCGGTGGAATGAAATGGCGGGGGAAATCGGAGATCCCGGAGAAAACCAGCCCCAGCGCCGTGTTGCCCACCACAAATCTCACTTTGCGGTCGCCTGGGATCGAACCCGGGCCACCCTGGTGAGAGCCAAGCGGTCTAACCACTGAGCTACGGAGCGGCCATGGGGACTTTGAAGGTAACTTAAGACAAAAACCAGGAAATGGTTAAATTAGTGAAATAAGGTACAATTTACCAAGAACTGTACAAGGTTCAAATGTAAGGGTTGTAAGACTAAGTTTATGGGATACAGAACATCGGATAACAAGTCTTAAATCACAGTTTGTTTTGATTCCATACAACGAATTTGAACTTCCTCTAATGACGGCTATCTTTCTCGACATAGGCAATCTGCAAATTATCGATGCAAGAAATTGAACCAAATTGGAGCGTCCCTAGGAACCGTTGAAGTAATCATTGCTCCGTTCGGACCAAAGGTTCAACTCACGATGCAATCGATTGGCTACGATCGACGGACCCGGAAGTTTGCGCTCATCGATTGCTAGCCTTCCCTTCTACACACGACACGCATCCTAATGCACATTTCTGTCAAGTTTTCCCATATTCAGCTAACTATCTGCCCCACTCTATGGATTGGTTTTCATCAGTTGCTCTCAGTCCACGCTACTTTTATATATTTACAGTCAAGTTCTTCTGATGTGTTAAAACACTTCTATACTTTGAATATGTTTCGATATGTAAATTAAACTGGCATTTTACGAGAAGTAGGAAACTCCATGTGTGCCGATTTTGTGACCTGGGAGTGTAATGTTTGTTTTCTCGCTCGTATGCTGTGAAATTGTTGTGGTTGTGTTTCGTCGTTTGTTCTGGTTAATGGCACTGCCGTGAAGTACCGAGTTTAGCCGGTAGCAGCACATTGTTGAGAATTTTTATTTAAATATTCCTTTTTCAGCAATGTCAGGTTAGGTTATAACTTGGCACTAAGCAATGCAGAAATGGCGACAAAATAAACAAACAAAAAACGTAACTTGCAGGCAATTATTCAAAACTATTTTATAAACATCCAAATTTTTAGCTAAATGTATTTTATAAATAATGGTAAATATATTTACTATCAGTTCAATGTATACATCCCGTTAATGAACAATTACAATATCAAAACTGCAACACGTATATAAGGAAACCTTTCATAAGTTTTATCTAATACACTTTGAGAAGTTGTGTATATTCCCTTTGCTGCTGAAAACTGTAACACGTTAAAGCATGAAGTTTTGCATTTGGAGTCTGTTCCCTCTGCACTGTGAAAGAGCATGCAATATAACAATTGCTCCCACGGTTGTTAAGGATAATAAAGGCAGCTGCAATTACCATTTAGTAGTTTGTGCAAAAAAAGAAAAACGAACACGCTGCATTTAACGCTTTACTGAGTACATACAACACGGTTAGCTATTTTTATCTAGTTGGATTAGATACAGCTTTTGCTGTAGCTGCATCAGAAATGAAGCTGTAATCGTTAATTTGATATTCCATTTCGGATTTAAATTACTGCTGCATTTTCTAGGTTAAACAAGTTAGGCTCATACCCTGGCCAAATATATGTTTGTACTACAATTTTATGCATAAAATCGAAGAAAATTACCTAGCAGCCGACTATCTTTGACAGAAACACGTTTCCGTATCTACTATTTTCTCAAAAATGGTTCTTAAGACTTTAATAAAAAATATTATATTTTAAAGATATTTATATGACAAATGTATTGCATATCTTGGCTTTTTAACGAATAGACTATGAAGCCGTCTTCATTTTCAATTAATTTTACATAATTTTACATAATTTGTAAACGATAGTACTGACAAATAGATATTTGTTGGTTTGCAATTGTCAGTAACTTTTGTCATTCACTTTCTTCTCGGGCAGCCAGCCAGGTGAAAAGATGATTAGATACCAACGTTTCGGGAGTGTACATCTCTCCAATCTTCAGGATATTTATAAAATGTTATAACTTCAAATGAAATACTGGATATAACACAACTATAAACAAAGACAAAACACTATCAAAATTCGCCTTACTGAACAAAAGACTGTTTTCAGTAAATTAAATGGCAGGTCAGGAGATGGCGTGAGTATAGAAAATTGTGTCAAAGAAACGTAACTACTTAACTTGATTATCAAGCTGTATTGATCTTTGTTTCTTAATTCGACGGATTTCCATTTTTAAGGCCGGTTTCCAAGAGGAGCTGAACTGAAATCCAGCATCACCATTAAGCGTGCTCCTTTCAGAGGAAATCGCCAAAGCCTCCTTAATTCTCCGCTCCCAGTAACTGTTGCATTTTGCCAAGATGGTCCTCTCCCGAAAATTGGCTCTATGGTCGTTAACAAAACATGCTCTGCCAGCCCAGCCTTCTCAGGTTGCATTAAACGAATGCTCCGTTCATGTTCGATTATTCTAGTAGTCAAAACAATGCTCTGCCAGCCCAGACTTCTCAGGTTGCATTAAACGAATGCTCCGTTCATGTTCGATTATTCCAGTAGTTGATATCTAATCATCTTTTCACCTGGCTGGCTGCCCGAGAAGAAAGTGAGTGTATTCGTCACCAGGAAAGCTTCAGGTCTTATTTTAACTTTGTCATTGTTTGAAGTGACACCAGTCAGTTCTTACTCGCAACGTTATGTAGTTATTATTCAATTTCAAATTTCACTACGGCGACCTGGACTGGATTGGACTATGCTGCAGAGGAGATTCGAGATGAAGGTCCAAACTTGGTCTATTGTACCTATGCTCCCAAATGGAACACACACACGAGGAAGGATGTGTTCCAGAAAACGGCCCCACCAGACAGAGTTCGGAGACTGAAGACCGTCCTACCGAAGGAGAAAGCCTTATCAAGAGCACATCATCCTGCCATGCAGCGCCAAGACATTTGCCAACCCTTCTACCCTGAAAGAGACCACCAGATGAGAGATGATATGAAATAATGGAGATGAAGTGGGGGGGCAAGAAATTCGGAAGATGTAATTAATCTACCCAGCATTCGTCGGTGATCCGGAAAACCCCTCCGAAGAAATCCATGAATCACATAGGTCGGCCATAGGAATCGAACCCGGACCTCCCAAATACGTGCCACAGACGCAACAGGCTGAGCCATATCACTCGGTTTTAAACTTCTATTCTAAATTATCTTGTACCTATGTACAATGAATTTGTATTTATTTATACAAATGGTTAACATGAATTAGGGACCTAGAAAGATAAGTTTTCATAAGAATAGCTTGTAGAAACTGTATAAAAATAAACAATGGGTAACGCAAATAGTGTGAACGTAACACGATTTTCTTTTCATTTCGTTCAGTTTGGTATCGATCTGCGAAATTAACTTCCAGAAATTACGCACCTCGAATCCAGGCAGCGCTTCTTATCCAAGATAAGCCTAACGAAGGGCGAAGGAGTTAATCCTGAACTCTATCGGAAGCCATTCTTCTCAACCTTCACACTCCCTGCACGTCATCTTGGCGCCATGTGTGTGTGTTTGTGTGTGTGTGTACTTTCTACTGGTGCCCTACATACAAATCGTTCATTGGCAAGGTGGATCGATACCCCCGGCGCACGCATCATCCCATAAAGACTTCTCCCTGCAATAACCACCTGCTGTGTCCACGTCAACTTTATCTGACGACTGCCATGGCGTTTCCGGTCAAATGTGGTTTTCAGCAAGGTATTGATCATATAGTACTTTCCTGTTAGATTTCCTCTTCCAAGAGATACATTTGTATAGACATACACGAAGATATCAAAATCGGTTGAACCGTTTCCTTTCATCATCAACTTATTCTTGAATCTTGTGTTTCCATTTATTATAATACCGTTTCTGTCCTGCCATTTATGGTGCAGATTGCACATTGTTCTCTGTTGAGGTCTAAAATTAAATTAAGTTTGTATTTATGAATTTTTAACTATATGTTGAGGCTGAAAGAGAGCTTAATCTTGTTCTAATACCTCTATCAGGCTTGTTTTTTACGTATCGTAAATCTAAGATTGGGGACCATCAACTTTACTTTCCTTCCGAGAGAAGCAATGCTGGAGATTTTTACATCCCAGAAAATGCATCTCCATCCGCCGGATTTGAAACCGAGATTTCGGAAAGCAGAGGTTAGCATGCTAGCTCTAGAACATGGAAAACAACTTGTGAAGTCTATATGCCCTTTCAGACAATAATGACCTGAAACAATTTGAAATATTCTGTTCACTGTACTTTACTAAACGTTTATACGCTTTGCTATTTATTTCTACTGCATATATATTTAAGAAATTGTGTAGATTTTCACCACAGTTATTTGCATACAAAGAATGTTCGATTTAATAATTAAATAATTTCTAACATGATTCACCAAGATATAGTTACATAATAGCTATCCAGGACTATCTATCATTGAAAGATGCCCTTAGTAGCGCAGTCGCTTTTCTGTACCATATATGTTAATACGTAACAGCCTACTGCATTTGCATAATTAGAACTCTGGGTATGTAAGTTGGCTCAGTTTCTTACATTACGATAGTGTTTATTTTCCTAAATTTTCCACTCTAAAAACAAAAGTTTCCACTCAAACTTTTATCACTTCTCCTTATAACTGGCGAGAAAGAAATTTCAATAAACAAACTTAAACGACGCCATTCATATTTTTGGTAAGGAGATTCGGCACTTCGACCAGTATTAGTCTACTGTACCTTTGCCCCCAGAGGGTATCCTCGCAAGGGAGGATGAGGCGGGAGACAACAGAGCGGCCACCCCAAAGAGCCACGAGAGTACAGTGGGCAGGGTCCCTAAATTTTACTTAGATGGAAACCTGCTTCAATAAGCCAAGAAAAAGGACTGTGGTTCGGAAACTGTCCCAGCAGTAGGTCCGAAGACTGGCAACCAACCTACCGGAGGAGGAAATGGTTCACTCAGAGCATAGCATATCCTGTCATGCACCGCCGAAACTCCCACCGACACTTCTACTCTCAAAGGGACCACCAGATGAGAGAGAATGTGAAGTGATAATGGAGATGAAATGGAGGGACAGGGATGTAATTAACCTAACCAACATTCGCCTAGCGGCCCGGAAACCCACCGCCCCAGAAAAATCTCTGGGTCAGGTAGATCGGACAAGGGGATCGAACCCGGGCCTTCCAAATGGGGGCCAAAGACGAAACCGCCTCAGCCATCCCACTCGTTTGACCAACCTTATACTCGGTGTGAAACGAATATTTGTGAATAAGCATATGGTTGGTCCTTTTGTTATGAATACTATTGATAGGCTATTTTTAAGCAGGTTTACAGTGCAGAAACATCTTCCCGTAACCAAAGTCCAAGCTTTTATCCTCTTCTTCTTCTCTATCCTCCCAATCAAATTCCTCTATACCTAAATCCCTCATTCCTCTTGCAATATTCTCCATCCATTTAAGTCTAGGTCAACCAGGTCTTCCTCTTTCAGATGGGTTCCATTCTAAAACTCGTTTTGGTAATCTTATCTCAGGTAGACATGCAGACACATCCGTACATAGACGTGAGTTGTAAATTTGTCAAATAAAATCAAAACATTTTTGTTTGAAGATATATGTAGATACATATATAAATTTAATGTGTAAAAACTATATACTTATTATTCAGCAATTCATTATTGACAAATTATTTCTCTGGATGAAAAGAAAATATTAAACCAAGAATATACAACTTGAAAATTACCGACTTTATTTTTTAAAAAGTGAGGTAATCCTTTCATTTATATTGCTTTGTTTTGACTGAACGCTAGGTACTCCTGAGGTATGATTACGGCTAAACCGTTTCATTGGCGTGCAAGTTTTGGTGCCCGATTATAACACCTTTATTGTCTGCTAAAGACTTCTTAGAGACGATGTTACATGCCCACTGTTATTATCACGTGGAAATCGTTTGTTGCAATTATTTCTCTCTCGTTATCATTTTATTATCAAAAAATACCTCTTTAAACAGCTGAAGTTTATCAACAGTTTTGGTACATTAGGCAGTATACGTAAAAGAAAGCAATTACCCTTTCACATTAATTGGTAAGTTGGGCGGAGTCCTCTGGGTTTATTATTTTTTCGCGCCACTAAACCAACACTCTTGCAGGCTAACGACCAAACTCGAGTAAATGCCAAGGTCGGAAAGAACGTACTACATAGCACTTTGCGTCACTGAGTAAAAATAGGGGATAACGAGACCCTGTCAGCACACGTTATGTGCGCATTTGAAAGTCTTTCATTTTCGTGTCTTCGTTTATTAGAGATAAATTTGGCCAGATGTGACATTTATATTTTATATGTTCTCTATCCTTAAGGGTAACTACGTACTAGAAATGATGAAAAACCACAGAATAATGCTCAACTCGAACTTTGAGCAGTGGACCAACTACCTGTTCCCCTTCAAAGATCATCCAGTTGTATTTCTGCCTCTACCCATAATTCTGCCAACAGGATAGTTAGTATTTCCATTCCTGCAATGGTATGCTCGTATTTGAGAGATGGCGAATCCACTCCCAAGGAACCGGCCATTCTCACATTGGTTGTCATCCATTTCCCTATTATTTCGTTTACCTGTCGAGGCAATGCTGATTGTACTTGTGTTGGATATGCGAGGAATCCCCTGCGAGGGGAAGGCAGGCTGGTGGGAGTGCCATTGCTGACGTCGGCATCTCACTGAACACGTTAAAGGCCCCGCCTGTTTCCGATCTGGTCGGCCTCTGTGCATTCGCTTTATTCGACATGTTTTAATTTAGAATACAGGCTTTCATAATGTGATAAATTAATGTAAACATTTCTAATTTTCATTAACACGGGGGTGTCACACGTACAGTGTTTTCTCTTCTTAGTTTCAGTATGTCTTCAGAGTAATCTACCAAACACACAGCCGTGTAAATTGTGAAACAGCGTTATCAAGGCATACCTCACGCATATTTATAGATAAATCTAGATTTATTATAAAAACAGACTTGTTGAAATTCTTTATTAATGAATGATCGCGATATACTGAAACTAGAAGCATTTTTGGGGGGGGGGGGTAAAGTTTAATCTTTTACCACGTTTAATGTCTGTGTAAAGAATTGCAACTGCAAAATTTGATGTATATATTAACTAGTTCCTGCATGACTAGTGATAAAGCCAAATTCATGCAATTTTCTTATTTTTTTCTTTACTGGGCCGTAAAATAAGTTTACTAAGAAATATACCTTTCTACTAACTGGTTTTATTTAACATTTGTTTAATTGTAAATTTCAACCTTTGCAATAAATATATAGTTGCTTATGAATTTTGAATAAGCCTAGTAATATATAACCCCATAGCAAATTTTACTTAGCATATACTGAGAAAAGTCTCTCCAAAATTTCACTCCGATAACTTTAAAGTTGCATCATACAAGCATTCAAAAAAGAATGATCATAATTTTTTACGGTCATAACTGTTCGCACTAAAATTCAATCTTATTATATTCTGTTAGCTTAATGTGAAACAAACACGCCGTAATATTTTCATTGTTGGTACTCCTGATTCCCGCCTGTGAGAACCAGGCAAGTTCAGACATGTTCAGTATCGCCTACCGCTGCAATGGAGGTAACATGCAGTTAAAGTTGATGTTAGAGGAAGATATGGAGTTTCTTTCAAACGTAATCACTGCTGATGAAACTTGGCTACATCATTTTGATCCTGAGAGCAAACAGAAAGGCTCAGTCCATCACCAACCCCCCAAAAAGCAAAAGTGGTTGCTTCTGCTGGGAAAGTGATGGTCATCTCATTCTTTGATATTCATGGAATGGTTTATCAGCATGTTGTACCTGCACACACATCAGTAACTGGACAATGCTACAGAATTGTCCTGAAAACATTGCAAGTCCATATCAGGCGCAAAAGACCACATTTCCATGAAGCAGGCTGGATGCTGCAACACGATAATGCGCGGCTACATATTCCCAACGTTGTTGCTGAATATCTTGCATATCATCGTCAAGTGCTTCCCTTACCCTCCTTCTAGTCCGGATTTAGCCTCATGTTACTTTTTTCTATTCCCTAACTTGAAGAAACTCTTTCGTGGGAGGCATAATCATCAGAAGCAGTGGTGAAGGCTGCGGAGGCGATTTTGAAGGATCTATCTAAAATGGTTTCCAGCATGTCTTTGAAGACTGGCAGAAACGCTGGGACAAGTGCATCGCATTCTGGGGAGACTATATTGAAAAGGACCATTAAAATTATGAGAATGAGTAAGGGTACGTTGTCAAAAAAATAAATTGTGATAATTCTTTATTGAACAGCCCTCGTAGATAACAAAAATTAGACAAAAAATTAATCTGAAATTTTGCTTAGGTATATTTATTCAATAGTGCACATTTTTACTAAAATATATCACTTGAAACCGATTAATATATGAAGAACTAATTTTGCAAGAACACTGCCAGAAGGTTTGGGGAAAATTTGAGAATCATCAGAAAAAGCTAAACAAGCTACCATGACCTCCAAAGGGTTATTTAAATTGCTACGTTAATTCTCTAATTTTTACTTCTTTAGCAATAAATGTTTACAGAAAAATGCTCCAAGAAATTTAGGAGTAGTAACAAGATAAAAAACCAAATCTAATTTTTGATCATGTTTTATCAATTTTCACTATTGGTTCCTTTAAGAGATCCTGTTGGCGGAGGGAAATGAAAGACTGAAGACCTCTTACAAAGCGGAAATGGTGTGTTGTAAAGCATATGCCAGACACAAAGGACTCCTAGAGCCTTTGTTAGTAAACGAAGCTAAAAATACCCCGAAAATCCTCTTTAACATTTGAACATCGTTAGCCGCAGCTCATGTTCTCGCCACAAAGAGATATTTTGTGGCGAAGAAACTACCTTTCAAATCTTAAGTTGCAAATCCTAAGGTTCAAAGAGGGCAATAGAAGGAAACATTATTGCTCATGCTTCATAAATTTTGCTTGTCATGACTAGAATTCTAGTGCCAGAACCCGAATTTGGTTTATAGAAAAAGTTCTCTAATTCTTTTGATGTATCATTTTAAATGAAATTGCTTTTTCTCATCCTGTTACAATTTAATGATTGTAGCAGATAGAAATACAGTGAATATGGAGCCACAAGAACTACAATACTGTTTAGAGCACTTATAATTTATTACGAAACACGTCAAAATAGAGCAAATTTTAGTGTGTGGTATGTATATGGGGGATATAGATTTTTCGAAAATAGGAAATACTTATGGCTCAAAAATGTGACAGAATGCTAATTCATGGCCATTTTAATTAAAATTTTAAAATGCAATATGTTATACTCCTATAACGTTTTGGACGAACTATCATTTAGTTTTACACACTCTCTTTTTATAAATGTTGACTTGTGCATGTTATTTTTATATCTGCTTCTTGTTAATCATAATTCGAGTTAAGCGTTGGCAGAAAGTTTTATTACAAATTTCCAAATCGCTAGATGCTTAAAACCGCATGTCTGAACACTGGCTATACTCTTTCCGTAACATGAGAATCACAAAGAACGAAAGCAATTTAAAATGCAGTAAAGTTCAAATTCATTGAGTATTTTGAAAATGGTTGTTGACAGAAAAGCAAATTTATGATAAATGTTTTAAATAGACCTATTGTATTGTACAACAGGTTTTTTGTCTATCCATTAGGGTTTAGCAGTTGTAAAGAATTACAGAAAGTATTTTCGAATGGAGATAACTTCACAGAATTATTCCTTGAAATTTAATTCCCACAGACGAGCGAACAGTTATTACAAATTTAATTCTCCATCGCGAATTCAATTTGTAATTTATAGTTAAACTGTATGTTATTTTCGAATAAATGCAATAATGTTATGTTTATTGGGACAACATTTAATCTTAATTATATATGGGATACAATGTACATATTAGTAATAATGAAATGCACAATTTTTGGGTAGCAAGATTTTGCCTTTCTCTTGTTGTTTACTAATTAATCAAAAATCATTTAGAATAAAGAGAAAACCATACGCTATGGGCAGAAAATTCAAGATAAACTTTAATTTATTGCAATGTCTTAAATCTGATATTTTTCTACAAATACTCAATCATTGTTTAGATAAAGGGGTCGTAGGATTCTGATGAATTAAATGGGTGAAATGATGCTCAAATGAGTCCAGAGTCCACAGAGCTTAAAGTTACCTGCATTCATCTTTCACGATAAGGGAACGTCTCGGAAAAATAACCTTATCCAGGGAGCTCGCCCTGACCGAGATTCGAACTCGGGATCTCTTGAACGTGGGTCAGACTCGCTGCCATGTAGGCTACCGAAAGTCTTGTCGAAACCCTGAAAGACGCATGAGTTAACAGCAAAGTTGGTAGTTTAATCTACTTTTCGATTTTTTGTATTGCTCACAAGCGCGCGCACGCGCACACGCACACACACACACACACACACACACACACACACATACACACACACTTTTAAGAACACATTTTGGGGAGTATTCTGTGTATTTTTGATGAAATCTGTGTGCAACTTTGGATAGAATGTAACACTGCTAAAGTAAAAATAAAATTTAAGATAAAGTGTCACACTATCATATAATAAACCTCAGTTCTTCTTGTGTCCCCTAATTTTATTCTGCTTTAATCTCCAATTGTAACTCATATGCATGTTCTTATTCGCTGACAGAAGACAGTAGTGGTTAAACATACGAGCAACGCAGACAAGTAAAACGGAAAGGAAGAGTTGCTCATACCTGCTCCGAGATGTCGCCAGGATGCAGAGCTTACTGCAAATATCGGGAAAAGAGGAACGCAGTTTGGAGAACCCGCAGTACGGGCGTGCCAAAGAAGTTGCCGTACTCCCAGGCGCAACATGTACATTCACATCACTTGATATTGGTCTACGTGGGCTCTCCAACGAGGACTTGCCTCATTATAGGTTTTCAATTGTCTAGAAGGGAAATTCCAAGGCTGCGTCCAGCAGAAGTCCCTGGATTCTGACGAAATGTGCACTGTGGGTAGTGCAAACAGTACGGGAACATACATATAGATTCTTAACGTCATATAGCTTATCCTGAAATTTGTGATTGTAACTTTCTAACTGCTCTGAAAATACTTGTAAAATTTAGAATAAAAGAAACGTCGGGCACATGCTATAGATAAAAGTACGAGTAAGTACTGTGGGAAATAGCCTTTGTCGAGAAACCACGCACGAGAGTCCATATCATGTGCAGTACAAAAGAACGGTTAGTAACAGGCGAAAAATTGATGTATCAGTTATCTATTTGATCAACTTTCATAGCCATTAAAAATTAATATTAACACATATTTTGAGAAAAATTTATATGGAGTTATAAATCTGTATTTAGCTATGAAAAAATTATTTAATACATTTGACAAAGTTTTAAAAACGCAGTATATTAAATTTAAATGTCTACTTGTATTTCAGTTATATACATGTATAAGTTGATTTTAATTTCCAATACTGAACTTTAAATGAATTAAGTAATTCTCAATTTAAAGTTATTTCTATAATAAACTTCTGCAATACAGATTCGTGTTACACTTTTCCGAATATTGTTAGATCATTAAAATTTGGATTCTGAGTATAAATTACTCTTGTTATAATTCTAAACTTATGATAATCTTATAACACACTAATTTTCTTTCTCCTGGCAGTTTCATAATATAGTAAGCTTGTAAACGACTGACTTGTAAATTCCATGTAATCAAACTCGTAACTTGCTTCATCTTAGTTTGTTCTTCCAAATGAAAAGATTTAGGTAAAAAAATTGAGTTACTTTCACTCTGACATAGATATCAGCTACATTTCAGGAAATTAAAAACTAAATAACTTAAAAAGTTGCCTATATGAGGCATACACTCGGTTTGGATGATTTTTCGTGTCCAAGTTTTGAAATGAACTGATTGTAAACACGTTTGGCATTTATCCCACATTTGATTGAACTACGGTATTTATATACACACTCAATTTCTAAATTTGGTTTATTTGGATTCAGAGGCCCACAAAAATGTATATCCGATGAAACCTGACATACGATTTTTGTATGGAATTAAACAATTCTTGGGCCTATGTACTTGATAAAGCAAAAATTCCAGCAGCCAAGTTAACGGGTAGAAAAGTATATTTTTAAAGAGCATAAAGAAAAATAATATTACAATTCGCTGATATTTTCCAACGCCTTCTCCATATCACCTATTTTATAACCTACTGAAATTTACACTATTTTTTTCGAACGTGGTGTTTAATATCTTTAGCGTCCGCCCTGTAAATGGTCGCGGGTTCGAGAAACTGAAACGGGATAATTCATTATTCGGATTTAGAAACGGTTTTCCTAGTCGTTTATTAAGTTTTCTATTAAAATACAATTATTAAATGAAAATGTATTTATTCATTGTAAACTGGGTATATAAATAACATATAAGATATAAATGGATTTAAATCACTTAAGCAATAACTAAGTAGCTTTCATTCTATCAACACATTTTAACCACGATGTTATTTCAAATTTACGACTGTTTATTATAAAACCAATTTACATAAACAGAACGTCCTTTTTGTTTAAGCTAAACAGACGACTCTTACGTGAGGACCACTGTACTCAAAGCTTATTGCGTTTACTGCAGTTGTCATCAGCACTAACAGGTAAATATGAACTTACCTTAAGATTTATATTATAAATTAATACAGAAAAAAATTATAAGATTAAAGAACGTACATTACTGACGAATATGTGTAATCGCATGATGAAAGACAAATGTCCCAACGTGGCCCTGGAATTGTGGTTTTCTTTTATTAGTGCCACCTCCAAGTTAAAGAAATAAAATCCATCCCGGGAGCCAGAAATGAGTAATTTATCAGCATACAGCATTTTCTTAGAAGTGCAATGCTTATGAAACCTCAACAATTCTTTTTTTTATTTGTTCCATTTATACCCTGCCTTTAACTACAATGGTCATATCGGCGGCCGTTCTCCTTTGGAACATATCGAAGGTGTTAACTTGTATTCGTTGGGTTTTAATCATTAGATCACGCACACATTCGTACTCTCATTCATACTTCCAAACTCTGGGGAAGATGAGAAAAATTCCAACCCTCAGCCGGGAATTGAACCCGGAACCGCTAGCATGGCAGGCAGGAGCTCTACCGTCTGAGCCAGCTCAACAATTCTATTTATAAAAGCAAATGTATTAACTTTTATCGTTTGGAGTCCTTACAACTCTTGTGAGCAGTGGTAAATATTTTACCCTTGAAGGCATTCTATATAAAAAGGAAGTTGTTTGAAACAGAGATACACGTAGATTAGAAAGATAAAAAATTTGGGCGTTCATAAAAAAATTTAGTGGAATCATGAAGTGTTCACTCTAAGTTTAAGTGATCATGCGATTAATTTTCCTGGTAAAATACCCATACATCTTTTACTAAAAACGTTTTATTTTGTATCATTCAAGGGGCCTCAAAATTGATATAGATTTTTGAGTTTTTTCTTTTAACACTCTTACACTATAGTGAACGTAAAAATATATCCTAATTAAAAAGAAGCGAAAGTATAAAATAACTGAAGCCAAATCGAAACAAAGGAAGGGATTTGTCGGTAAAAGGATGTCTCTTCGTGGCTCGGTGCCGTTAGATGGAAATGTCATTTCAGTAAATTGGATTAAGAAAGGTTGCGCAGGAAATCGAACCAACGCCCAGTTTTAGGGGCCGGACTAATCAAAAGAAAACAACCCACATTAATTTGTGACGTTGTTGAGCTAATGAGAGCAATAGCTGTTCCCGTCAAATGAACCGAGTTTCAGTGGTCATGAGTCACGCAGCGATGACTGGCTGCTCCATATGATGTAACTTTGTTACATTTATGATGCTCTAATTAAGAGATAAATCTCTGGGCACACTTGTGGAGGTAGCTGGAGCCTAAAACACATGCAGGCAGTGGAATGTACAACACAGCAAAATTTGTTACACTCATAAGACTTTCATAACTCTCTCGTCTAAAATTACTTTTACAAAAGCTTATCCTTCAGTCCAACTCGCGTTAATGCATTCAAACTTTAATTATTTATTTTACATTTCTTTGGAGGAATAAAATATACACTAAGCTAAGACAATAGTCAAATTACTTTTTAATATGACCTACGTATTACATATTCTAGAGCTGTTAGACAATATAATAATAGATCCGATGCTTTTTTTTATTGTTTGACGCCCATTTTTACTACATGCGGCACCACAGGCAGTGGCACTGATGATAAATGTAATGAAGATGGGAGCATCCGGAGAAAATCCGCCCCTGCGCTATTTTTCCAGCACAAATCTCACTTTGCGATCGCAGGGATGGAAGCGTCTTGGTGAGAGTCGAATGGTGCGGCTCTAATAATGGACATAATGTTTCAAGTATTTAGGATGTTACGTCGCGTACCAGGAGAACTTGAATATACAAAATAAATAAATTTAACTACGTAACAGGCACGTTAAAAAGAACTTTAGAAAATAAAACCCGTAAGACTCCATAGTAAAATTGTACAAATCAATGACAGTACCAACTCTGATATACAGATCAAAAACATGAACTTTAGCAAACAAAAAAGTAGTAGAATACAGACATCAGAAAGGAATTTGTAAGAGCAATAGCTGGATACACTAAAAAAGACAGAAAGCGCAGTCAGATATCAGGAAATGTCAGCGATCGCTTTTTTTTTTCTGGAGCCGTGACGAGCAAGTACCGGCGCGTGCGCAGGAAAGGAAGAGACAGATAGTGGTGCGAGCGCTGAACGCTTGCCGAGAGGAAGACAGCAACAAAGGGAGAAAGAGACAGTTATGTCTGGATAGTTCCTTCTTTCTCTTGCCACCGCGAAAAGCCTGAAAACATCGGCGGTTTTCTAGAACTATGACTGGAGGTATAAACCCGCAAAGTGTTAGCAGTTAGTTGTTAGTGAGTTGTTAATTGAGCGTGCAGCTCTGTAGTGTGTGGATATTTGAAGGGTACCGCAGTGAATTATTTTGTTTTTTTACGTGGGGCAGTGGAATGAGATGACCTTAAAGACTGCGTTTGTGTATGTTACGACAATTTGCTGCTGTAAGGGTTGTACAAAGCTATTGTTTACTTCAATAAAGAGCATTCTCAATTCCTGCAAACAAGACTTAATTCTACGAACCCACAAAGTCACAATAATTAAAAGTAGAAGAAATAAACCATATTATTGTCAGATATCAATGGGGGAAAATGTTCGAAGAATGAATAATAACAGAATACCTAAAATAGCCGTAAACTATAAAGCCAAAAGTGCAAGAAACCAGGGAAGACCGATGAAAAGTTGGGCAGATCAAATTGTCACCTATCGAACTGAAAAGCCCAAAGCTATGAAGTAAAAGAAGAACATATTCTGGAGAATTTGTTTTACCCCAGGATAAGGAAGTCAAAATCAGATATTTCCTTCTATAATTAAAGGGGATGTTTCAATACTGTAGTGTCAAAGAGTAGCATATCAGCAATGCATAACATTAAAATAAGCTAGACGAATTAAACATTTACAAGTTCTCTGTAAAAAGAACTTCACCGGTAAGAACTCTAAGGTTAAGGGTTTCCCTACGAAGCAACAATGTGGACATTTAACACATTGGTACACGTGTTGGTTATTTTAGATAAGCTATTCCATTCATACAGACCACATATTTGATATCCATATATGATTAAGTACTAAAGCAAATACATCTTGGGCTAGCCCTGAGCTGGGCCCTGGCCCTTGTTATTGACCAATAACGTGTAGCCGTGACGTAGATATCAATCAAACATGCTCTTCGTATCCTAGATAATATGTCTGCTTGACTGCATTTAATTAGCTGGTAATAGCATCAGTATGCATTGATGAGTACACTACATAGTTTATTCCGTTTTATATATGAATATGAACCACTAGGTGAGCCTTTATAGTAATTATGCATTGGATAAGAGTATCATTTTTGTATGAAAACAAAATATACTTGCCATTTTACTTCCTCTTGTGCCTACTTATAGTTTAGTAAACCAAAATTTTTTGATATCCTTCCCTTCTTTTGGTGCACCCGATTATTACTTTTTAAAAAGATCCCACGCGAATGTATTAATGTGAAATCTGTTAAGCTAATATTCTAAACATGGGACACGAATATCTGAATTAAAAAATCTTCATTCTAAGCCTTCCTTTATAAGGAAAATGTTTCGTTGACGGCTCTCGATTAACATTAAAATGCCATATATTTCTGGGAATTAATTGTTCTTTCACACTAGCCGTGTGTAGGAACCACTATGAAAGAATAGAGCCAAACTGAAAAATTCAATGCCATAGCCGGGATTTGAACCACGCATCTACTGGTTTCCGTCCAGCCGCTCTAAACCATTGAACTAAATTCTCCAACTGACTCGTGTTTTTCCCAGTAAACCACTAGGAGTTCTCATAAACATATGAGACGGCTACTTAATGGCGACTTACTGTGCTGTAAGTACTTTAGGGTCCGTGGTTCAAATCTCGGCTATGGCATTGAATTTTTCCTGCCATATTTTTCATTTGATAACAGGAATAAGATATTTATCTTAAATTTTCTGCGAATACCTCAGTTTTCCTCTTAATTTGGCTTTAATTTTGCCATTCTGTACAACTGGGAAACCAGAAGATATACACAAAAACTTAATAGAAGGTTAAAACTTAACAGAAGCATCCAATTTATTTTTGTTTTTGCATCAGCTATTTCCAAGATACTGGCTGTTGATTTGAGGGTTTCAATATAAATTTTCTCAAGTGCTGTCACATTAAGTTATTTTTCGCATGCCATGGATATTTCACAGAATTCGAAGCTATAAAGTGCATCGTTTCTAAAATATTCGACTTTCGACAATACCTACAGTATACAAGGGTGGATCAAACAAACGGGAATTATTTTTTAAATTTTTTGTATAAAACATAAAAATACTCATATACAGAATACTTTTATACAGTGTCCTGCCTTCAAAACATATTTTCTCCATTGGATTGGCACACGAGCTCTTCTTCAGTTGCGTCATCATCAAACCGCTGCCCTCCTAGGTTTTGTTTAGGTGCTCCAAACAAATGATATTCGCAAGGGAGATAAATCTGGACTGTAAGGAGGGTGTTCCAGAGGCATCCAATTCATTTCCTCCAGTTTTTCTCGCCCTAAAGTGACAGTATGTGATCTCGCATTGTCATGACGAACAGCGTTTCGGATCGGTTGCCGGCGTCGCTTGTTACGATATGCAGGTTTTGCTGAATCCAACAGTAAATAAGTTGCATTGATTGTCCTTCGTTCGTGAAGAAAATTCACCATCAAAACGCCCGCAGAGTCCCAGAAAACGGTTGCAAGCAACTCTCCAGCAGATGGACCTGTTTTGACCTCGACCGGACTTGCTTAGTCTCCTCGCCGCCACTCCATGCTTGCTTGCTTTGACTCTGGGGTGTAATGATGCACCCATGTTTCATCACAAATCACAATGTGATTCACGAAATCATCTCTCTCCTCCTCGTAGCTATGCAGGTTTCTCTGACATTCTGGCGTAACGTTTTTTGTTCCTGGTTGATTGATGAATGAGGAACCTACCTGGCAGACAATTCTCTGTCTCGGGATTCATCTCGGATGATTGAACACTTCCGTAACTTATTTCCAGAAAAAAATCATATTTTTATGCGTCAAACTTATTCAATAATGTAACGAATGACAACAATGTCTGCGTAATGCTTCTCCGCAGTCTCCTTCTATGAGGTTCATTTTCTACAGCTTCTCTTCCCGCCAGAAAAATTTTAGCCCACTCATACACTCCAGTCTTCGAAAGCGTTTCTTCCTTAAACTGTGCGCGGAGCTATCTCAAATGTTACGAAGGTTTGGTGCCCTTTTTTTGCAAGAAATCTGATGATGTGTAGCGCAACAGACGTATGCACCTATTGCTCACTCATGGCGTACTGACGCAGCCCCAATCTGCGCGATCGAGCGCGCGCAATATCCCCTCTCCAGATACCCCCCACCAACATATTGACAAAGTCTCTCCTCAAAATATTTACCAACACCGGCGTTATATTAAAATTCCCGTTTATATATCGATCTGCCCTGGGGTGTGTATTTTATATATACATATCAAGAATAGTTTGTAAAAATTGTACAAACTTAAGCGAGATTACCCACAGAGATATGAAACAATTTTACTTTCGCCAAGTCAACTTTGCTTGCAGATTTTATAATCTTTACAGTAAGAGAGCAAGTGACGAGAAAGGTCCTAATGTTAACGCCGTTTTCTCCTGTCCAAAATCTTGCCGCGTAATTTGAGCGGATGCCTCTTGGGAGCTATGAGCATAAAAATATAAGGCGTGACGTCACCAATTAGTAAGCTGCGAGCCTGGAGGGAACGCTGCAAATGGGTCAGAGAGGAAGGAAGGCAGGAAGATGCCGCAACTTTAATGTTAATAGGGAAGGAGTTCCGAATAAATTGCCTACACAAGCACAGATTTCCTACTCTGCCACACGTTGCACACTATAAATTCTTTCATATCTTTGCACAGCAACTGCTTTATTCAAATTTGTTTAGGAATTTACATTCTCTCTGTCCTTTGTGGTTACGAGGTCCCAATTGAAATACTAAATATCCGATGTGCTGTACTCACATGACTACGTTTGTAGAAACCCTTCTTACACACGTTTACTCCACCTACTTTATGGTACTACAGATCATTTTTACAAATTATCTTACTGCTAGTTTTCTTATGGGTACAAGGGAATGTGAGAATACTGTAACCTTAAGCGATAGACACATCTTTTATGAGCGGGTCTCTATGTGTCCAGAACATAAACGAATACGACTTCCCATTTCAGGAAAATACGTATAAATATTTGAGCATTCATACGAGGGTCGGCTGAAAATTCCCGGGCCTTAGAAAGAGGTGGCGCCACTGGGGCCAGTTTGACGGACAACATCAATAGTTTAACTCTAGACTAGCTTGTATAGTTACAGATCAATAGCTTGTTTAGTTTTTGAATGACAGAATTTTAAACAAGACAAGTGTACAGGTTTCACGAAAATGGAGGATTTGGAAGAACGAACAGTGATTAAATACTTCAATTTTAAAGGCTTAAGGAAATCAAGGAGGAAATGGACAGTATATTGAAAGACTGTCCTTTCATATACAATGATTAAAACGTGAGTTGCAGAGATTAAAATAAGACGCGCGAGCACTAGCGATGATCCTCGCTCTGGACGCCCTGTAGAATTCAGAACTCTAGAGATCATTGAAAAAATTCATCGTTTAGCATTGGTAGACGGCAGATTAAAGTTGTTTGAGATAGCAGAGGCTGTAAAATATCAAGAGAACGTGCATGTAATATTTTAAGTAATGTTTTAGGCTTTTACAAGGTTTGTGCAAAATGGGTGCCGCGTTTGTTTACACCTGATAAATATTTGCATGGAACTGTTTCTGTTAAGAATTTGGAGCTCTACCGTAAACATCCCAGTGATTTTTTATATTTTTTTAAGACAGCTTATTATCATGGATGAAACTTGGATACATCACTACAGTCCAGAAAGTAAATCACAGTCAAAACAGTATTATGTTTGGAAATAAAGAAACTTTTTTTTTTTTTTTTTTTTTTTTTTTTTTTTTTTTTTTTTTTTTGAAGCCCGAGACTGATCAGCCGACCCTCGTACAGTAACAAGAATATCTAAAACATTGTTTAAGAAAAGGCACCTACGTAAATGTTGCTTTTAACGAGATCTATTTATTTGCACAGCAAAATTGTCTACCTCGCGCGGTTCACTAATTATTCAAAAGGAATTCAGAAGGAAGAGGAATGCTAGGGACATTCCCAGAAAATTCAAGATTTAATTTCATTTGGAATGAAAATATTTCAAACTTATGTTATTTTCGAAAAAATCAACACCTCTGAAATATTTTCCATGTACCTAAAGGGTAATGTTAGATGGGGAAATTTTCTTGAGAATTAAGTATTTATAAAACTTAGATCTTGAAAAACAAAAATACAAGTTATTTTTCCAAAATTTGAGGAAAATATTCTGCTGCATAGCACAAAAATACATTGCATAAAGATAAATTAATAAAAACTTGTAAGGCTAAACGTCAACATTAAATTGTTAACTTTACAAAAGAAATTGTGAGGACAGTTTGAGAAAAGTGAGTTTTAAGTGTCCAAATTTCAGGATGTGTGCACATACTCTACAATCTTTCATTAATCTACTTGACTCTTTAAGATATGCCTCAAGTATTTTCAGTAGAAAAGCTCAAGTCGAGAACTCTGATCAAAATATTACCTGAATGTTTAACGAGTAAGAACCTAATTTTAAAGTGGAGATGAGGAAACGGTTTTCACACTCCCGCAGTCTACCGCCAGATAACCACCTGAGGCGTCGAAAACATCAATCATTTGGCTGCTGATCAATTAAGCTGCTTTGTTTCATGAAAGAGATTAATAATTAATCTCCTGAAACAGTGTTGGGAGTATCGTTTCTGTGACCTTTACTCTCATTCTCTAAACCATTACGGGTTGTTCCCAACCGCTGACAAAGACAAACGATTCATTCCTAGAGGATTACAACCGGGGATCCACGAAAGTGAATGTTCAGTCACAGATTAGCAACGTTTCCTGTGGATTAGAACATCTGATGGCTTCTCTACAACGAAACGCCGAGGAAGAATTGAGAAGTCGCAAAGAAGTTTTCGCAGTCATGCCAGAATGACGTAATTCTAGATATTAGTAAAATAACCAGGAAAGGTAAAATGGTCATTTAGATTTAAATTCCACCTAAAATACATAATTGTTTGAACAGTTATTGTTTAAAAATATTGAGGAAGTTATAATGGTATAAAAATTGTTACTGTCCTGTAATGCACGAGGTTGGATAATTCAAGTTCATCCATTTTGTTAATTTCTCTGTGAATTACATAATATTATATCGACTTTGAGTTGAACAATAGCCTTGAAACTTTGTTTGCACATACCAGAGGTGATGTGAAATACAAACAGCTACGAATATTGATATTGCTTCGACATTCCACACATAATTATATTAAATATATTAAACTTATTTCTTAAAAATAAAAAATATAACTAATTTAACACATCAACAGCAAAATGAACAGAAAACAGTACTGCTGATCTATCAATTTTGTACAAAAAAGGAACATTTTTCTGCATATGTCAATTTTGTGAAGTTATTATTTTTTTTTAAATTTAATATAGCTTCATTAGATCAATAAAAATTAGAACTTAACTAAATGTGCTTTAAAATTTGAACATAGGATAAGATTAAACATTTAAAATTTGGAAGTACTATGCGAATACCTGTATTTTGTATTATCCGGTTACTTTAATAGAGATGCACTTAGCCACATCGAGGCAACTATAAATGATTTGAAAAACAAGTTCATTGTACTTAGATTGTTTTACTCAATATTCGCTCGATAATGGAAACTGAAGCTACAGGAATATAAGAATAATTTAGTATACAAATTATGTTTACTTGTTATTGCATGATATTTACTGTTACTTTGGTTTACATTATTGATCTTTAAATAAAACAAACGCTTAATTAATTAAAACAAAGGCTGTAGGAGAAATGAAATGTATAACAAATTAGAAGTGCTATTCCAGGACACTTAAATTCAAATATTTATGAATTCTAACGTTAATTATTGTGCGTGAAGGCAATCCTGTTGAAAACTGCAATGATAATGCAGAAATTGTAATTAATCTTACTGAACTTTACTTCACTGATTTATCTGAAGTGCAACAGAAGTTTTATTCCCTTTAGTTAAAAGTGTAAGACTATTCAATACATATCTAATTAAACATAGGATATTTTTTAAACAGCCTCTACGAAAGATCTAATGATCAACACACTATTTCAAAACCAAGGATTATTTTTCGTCATTTTCTTATGATTTTCAGAGAAAATGATGGAATTCTAGTTTAAATAAACAAACAAATAAATTTAAAAAAATAATCCTTAAAATACATTTATTTCCTAGAGCAAAAGTTAAAAAGTTGAGACTATCTGAACAAAGTCCAAGGTGTGGAACCTATAAATTGATAAAAGAATCTTAAAATTTAGTTCACCAGAAAAGCAGAGTTAAGCTGTAAATTTCTTGATACTGGTGAAGGTGGTCGAAATGTATGATATACTATTTTTTTAACAATTACTTGAAATTCCATAACAGCTTATTCACCAAGAAACAGCTATGAATGTTTAGTTGAGTAAACGATATGTTATTGCAATGGAATGCAAAGAAAAGCAAATCATTTCAGATTTTCAAGCATAATACTTGGGAAACGCCTAAGTTCTTACGTGAAATATTTCGAAACTTGCTGGTGATATGACGAAAAAAATAAATTGTTGGCCACAAGCTGTTAACTTACATAATCGTTACATTTTTACGGTAGTAAAATTTCTTTAACTCCCTCCTTCTCTGTTTTGTTATACAAATTCATATGAGATTCGATCTAATAGTGTGTTCACAGTAAATTCAATATGTACATTTTATTACTCCTTTCAATGTATCAAACACATTTAAAGCTGTTTTGAAAATCTAAAGAGCACGGAGTAAAGAGTAATTAGAGCATAGGTCCAATAGTGATCTTGTAATGCTTGGGGAGAAGGGCGACCACATTCGGACGACGATGTGCACCATCAGGTACAGGATCCATAAAGATTCCAACGCAGCCTGGGCTCCCGGAAATAAGCAAGTAGAATTTGTAAAACGTGAGCATGTGAAGTGCAGAAGGTCTGTTGGAATGCAGTCGGTGAGAATGCAGAAACGGTATCCCAGCGAGAGCAAAAGTCAAGTGCTGCATCATGAAGTGGAATCAGCTTGATGTGTGGTGTTAGGCGGCTTCTTGTTACTCTCGATAAGGTCAAGGTTCAAACAAGTTAGCTTTGGACTCACGATGGGCATACATGATCGCATCGGAGCAGAAGCTACCGACTTGAGTATTCATTCCTGTTTTATAAGTAGGGCTAAGCATTTGAGGACTTACGGATTGTGTAAAACTAACCTTTAAAAAACCTAAAAATATCCCAAAAATACTTAAATATTGGGGGAAAATGACGTAAAGAAGTGACACCTACAAAGAATTATGAAAAACTAAGTTCTATAATGCTTTTTTTGATTAAGCAACCAGCAATGGACATTCTGGGGGAAATAAACTGAAATAGATATAATTAAATCGTACTTGGCTTAAACACCCTCGTGTTACATAAATTCAACTTCAGAAGGCTTACACCAGTTGGCGTTGCAGTATATCACAACGATCGCCCGCCTCGGTAGCGTAAATGGTAGCGTGTCTGCCTCATGTTCAAGAGGTCCCGAGTCCGAATCTCGGTCAGGGTGAGTTATCTGGATAAGGTTTTTTCCGGGGGTTTCCCTTATTCTTAAAGACGAATGATGCTTATTTGAGCATCATTTCACCTATCTATTCATCGTCCGATATAACTTAACGTTGGAGGACGTAAATTACAATAACAAAAATCATCAATCATCTCTAAATTCTTAGGCGTAAAGGATCATCTGTTTTCTGACAGCACGTTGCAAAAGCATTGAAAAACTTCTCTCCACATTGACGGTGCATACTTCAAACGAGTGAAATCTTATGGAGAAATATGACGGAATATTTAGAGAGGGTTCACTAGGTTCTCTGCTGGTGCCAATGACTTGCATACAATAGAAAGGGTCCTCTCACCTGTTACCTGCTGTAGCCAGTTAAATCGAACTAGAATTTGTTGAAGGAAAAAAATTATCAGAAGAGTTGCAAAAAAAGTTAAAGGAAACAAGAATGTAATGAAAAGACCGCTAAATAAAAAAATAGCTTAAGGGCAAAAAATGTACACATAAAATCCTCCATTTCCAGGCCATATTTAACGTATATTATTTGGGCCTCAACTTTAGACACTATGGGGAAAAAAGGACTTCTACCTATACTTACTGCCCAAACGCTTCTCTATATTACCTGGTATTATTCCTTTGGTTGGGGCTTAAGTTATAGGTTATACACTCCGAGAACTTAAGACTACCATCCACAGGAGGAAGGTGGGATACTAATATTGCTAGTGCAAGAACATATGTCTTCTAAAAGGCCCGGGCCTTCTGTATATATTGGAACTCTAGCCGTTATTTTTCTCAGAAAACGTTGCAGATGTTAATGTCAAAAATATTACCTACAAGCACTTTTTCGTAGGAGAAACACTGTAGTTCATTTAGATAGTAAGTCTATTTATGATAATTGTGAGCTCCATAGTGCTGCTTTATTCCCCTTCCCCCTCAAGAGAGCAGAACACCTCTCAAGAAGTTCTCATCATAGGCCTTTAGTATTTTATTATAGTATTATTTTAAAATGTGTTATGCTATGCTTTTTTTCTTCAAAATGCTGAATATAGAAATCAAGATATTAAAAATGACCACCACTTATGTGTAAATGTATTCTTGAGAGTGTCACAGATGTGTTTCTTGCTGTTATTGGAGAAGACAGAGGTTTGTCTAGGTTATTTCCTGATTCTAGGATCCATCATAGTGCATTACCCAATACAGTTGGGCATTAAATTGCCATTATAAAGGGGGGACACTGCCTCCTTTTGTAATCGTCAAAAGCCCACCTAGTTCGTTTTAAACCCGTAATGGAATTAAAAGAGGGGTTGGCTTGTTTTGTTTGACGAGCAAACAGTATAAGTTACTTTAAAACCATTAAGATTATAAAAGCCCTGGGGAGGGGGGTCGTAGTAACTAAGTGCAGTCAGATGAGGGGAATATGTAATCATAGAGCGCTTGCAGTGTACAGATGCCAGCATCTCACTTTGCGGTTTGCTGCAACAGAGATAAATCAATAACAACTCGACTGTCATCCGCTCATGTGAATGCAGATTAATTGATGACAGGTTCTGCTGGCTTCGGGACTGTTGTTGAGAATGAGTATACTGTGTCAACAGTGCAAAGAAGCTTTTCTAAATGAAGCATTTAGAAATACACTCATAGTGAGTTTGGGGGTTTCACGTTTCAAACCAGACAGATCTTCGCATTGAACAAAAATTAAGAGCAGTTTACTCTTCTAATTCACAAATGATTAGAAAAATGCTCAGCAAGAAAGTTCTGATCCTTGCAAAAGGCCGAGAATCTACACTGGAGAGGTATGTGGCAAGTTTTTCGCTGTATCCAACATATAGAATGAAAAAAAAAGTAAGAATAAAATTTGAGTTTTGTAGCCATTATCACTATAGCCAAGTGTTTAAACACTTGTACCAATATGCTGGCCTTGAAATACCATATTGTAACCATGGAATCGCGGATGACAACTGAAATTCGAAAGTGCTTTATACTCGTAAAAGTGGCAAAGGTATTGAATAATGTATACCAATATTTAACGGATATCTTGTAAAGCACTAATAGCAAAAAAGTCATTGACAAACTATCTCTTATTGTAAACAACATTATGAAAATCTCCTTTCAAAAGATAACTATTGCAAAAGCAATTGACGGAAACTCAAGATGTACGTCATGTTTAATAGAAATACCTTGAATTTATGATGTGTAATCAAATGCATTACCGTTGTTTTTGACCAAGTAAACAAATATTACAGAAGTTTATGAGGAAATTTTGTAGAATATCTTCCGAATCGCATATTATGACACTCAAATTAAATATCAAATTTTCCACGTTTTATTTTTGACGGGGCGACTACCGACTGCCTTCCGCGGTCAATATTTTTCTTTCGATTCCCTCCGAAATAGTAATTGTAAAGACGACATTCCCTTCGGTCCGAAAAGGTACTGCTGGAATTAAATATTCCGATTTCCTCCTGCATGTCGACTTTGTCCTCAGTTTTGTGTTAATACCTACCGATGGTAAAAGCACAAACCTATTCGGTCGCCTACTACGTCCTTGGCCTTGACAGTAGATCTGTTCATTCAGTATAGCAGTTCACTGGAACGTAAAGGGATGTGTGTCTAGACAATGGCAAACGTGGGGAGGGGGAGGACAATACGTTAAAGGGGCAAGGAAGTGATTCTACTAGGGAACTATAAATCTGGAGAGTAAAATCGAACAATTTGATAATCGACAGATCAGTCCGTCACAATGGGACGTCTTACACAGTCCTTCCGAATGTCCTTATGTAGTGGACTATGACTAATCAATATACGTGATTAATGAAAATTATTTTTAAACACACCAAGGGTATTGATTGTTTATTTCGGTTAATATCTTTGACTGTCCGAAGTCTGTGTAAATTGTGACGGAAAATGGTGCGGTTAAATCCTGGAGGGAATTGGAATGCACTATTTGAATAACAGAACGTAGGGACGGAAAATTTTTGCGAAGTTATCAGAACCTCATTTTTGAGAGGGAATCGTTCGGAGCCGTGTGAATTATTCTATTCACACACACGCACACACACAAATAATTATAACATTTTAAGCTATAAATAATATGTACCTAATTCTGGAATCTATTTTAATTCCATAATAGAAAAGGAAAGTGAAATATATAATACAAAAAATAACAATAATATAATAATATAACTATTATGCAAAATGAAGAACTTTAATATTAATATTTCTCCTTCTAATAGCAATCGAGTCTCTGTCTCTATCACGTACAGATATGCGCCAGTTCAAACTTTCATTTTTTTTTTTTTTTTTTTTTTTTTATTCAGGGTAGGAGAAACCGGTGTTTCTGGAGCAACTTATCTTGGTAGTACATTTTTAGTTGGAATGCAAAAGTAAATCCTCTTATTATTATGGCCAAGTATTAGGACAAGTAAAAATAAATTCCTCCAAGAAAGGACACGAACCAAGAGGATCCCAGGGTCCGAAAAAACGGAAGTGATAAATATTGTTACATAGTTTTCAAAATGTATAAATCTGTGTGTGAAAACAAAGGAAAAGCAGTTACTGACTCCATTCTTTCTCCCCCCTTGTTCCATTTATACCCCGCCTTTAACTGCTATGGTCATATCGGCGGCCGTGCTCCTTTGGAACATACCGAAGGTGTTAGCTCGTTATCTTTGGTTTTTAATAATTAGATCACGCGCACATTCACACTCTCATTCATACTTCCAGACTCTCGGGAAGATGGGGAATTATCTTGGACGGAAAAAATTCCCACCCCCACCGCCGAGAATCGAACCCGGGAACCCTAGTATGGCAGGCAGGTGCTCTACCAACTGGATTCTTTTTTCCGTTAAGAAAAGGGAAGAAAAGTTTATGTGAATCTTCGGGCATAATTTCCCTAACTAAGGGAAGACAGTGATTGGCCTAAATTCGACGAATAAAGAGTTTTTTTCCGTAAATGATAGAATTCGTTATTCGTAAAATAAGTTTATTGCTTTTTCCAAATGGGAAATAATAGGCACAACCACAAACAGAAATGGTTTTGAGCAATCTACGGTTTTTATTTTATTTACTTATTTTTTTCCTTGACGTTAACTTCCTTTAACCTGATAATTTTGAAGAACGCTGCATGAATGAAAAACGCGAAATGACGTTCAAATATTCATTTGTCCAAGGAGTTTAAAGCTATCCTCCTCAGGATAAGAAAAACCCTGAACAACTCACCCTAACCGAGATATGAACTCGACACCTCTTCAATCGAAACAGATACGCAATCTCCGAACCAAATACGTGTATGAAGCAACTTCAGTATTTTGTTGTTTCCCTGAAAGCTTCTGATCTGCATTCAAATATCATTAACAAATCGGATATCTCTATTTCACATTTCAATTACTTTTCAACTATTATTATCCACACAAACGAACACACGGTATTCAATGGATAACCCATCACATTCTGATCTGCCTAGTTTCGTAATTAGTCATTCTCACCCCTCCCCTTTTCCACTAGGCTGCACTTTCGAAGGGTGCCAAATAGGTAAATGTCAAGCTCGTTGACATTTGCTCTGCTGATGTTTCGATAGCCATGCTCATAAGCGAAACTGGGGAGAGAAACAATAGCAAATTGTTTATTGTTATTATATTATTACTGGATTGTGATGCTTTACTCTTTAAAATGTGAGGAATAAGTTCGAGCCAATATTTGTCACAAAAGTTACTGCATTCTCTAAGAAGCACTTATAAATAGCTGAGAAATTCCACATTTCACGTAAAATTGATGTCGAGATTTAATCGCAAAGACGTGTTTGGAACACACCAAATAAAAAACACTTTTTAGGAAACAGTGTGCTCACATGTACCCCAAAACCGATAATATATTACCCACCAACACTTCTAACCTGAAAGAGAACGCCAGATGAGAGATCATGTGAAATGATAATGGGGATGAAAAGGAGGGACAGGAAATTCGAGGGGTCTAATTAACCTACGCAGCATTCGCCTAGCGACCCCCATGGGTCAGGTAGATCGACTACGTGAATCGAACCCTGGCCTCCCAAATGCGAGCCACATTAATTTTACTTACTTTTTGTGCTACGACAAAACTGTTTCGTATACTTTCTTTAAGAAGAAAACCTTAACTGTTTTTAGCGTTTATTAGTTGTTTTAATGGTTTGTTTGGAATTATGTTGCTACTCCTAAAGTTAAGCCGTCTACACCGTGACGCATATGACAATACAGTCCGGCCGCTGTATCTCCCACTCTGACGTTTTGCGAATGTAAAAGGTGGAAGGGGAAAGCTAATAGTACCAACATACAGCAATGAGCAATTGAAAACAAATTATCTTTACAAAAAAAATATAGGACTATATTAGCTTTAAAACACTGAAATACAATTTACAATTTCATCATAATGCAAGATATTTATTACAACACCACTCTATTCGAATATTTCATTCACAACTTTCACACACACTAACTGCATCTGTTGGTAGTACTGGGAGTCTCTACATCCGGTGTCGCGGTCAGGAAGTTAAAACTGTCTGCTAGCGCCAATCAGCATTGTCGCTGGTAGGCGTGGCTCCCGAACCCAACACCGTGTTGCCAGGTTAAATTTGTTTGAGCCACGTGGCCTTATAGAGGCTTGCGCTGGTGAACTTTCTTTGGTATATTTTTCGTGCGTGAATTCCGATGTTTAGTGTTCGTAAGTCCTATTATTATAGTCATTATAATAATATGGCTACTGGTTCGTGAAATATGCAAATACATGAAATATTTAAAATACGCATTGTTCTTTTGCTTGAAATTCCCGCTAAAGAACTGGCAACAGCCTGCTTCCCCCTCTCGAGAAATGTCAGAGCCGGAGATAGAACGGCCGAACAATAGTTACACAGAGAACCGTTGCAATTCCGCCACATTCCACCTTAGCCTTGTACATCACTGTAATCCTGACAACATGGTGTTATTCGTATTTATCCTAGTGCTGGAAGTCCGCATGTTATTTTGGAGGTTCAAAATTGCACTCCGTCTTAACAAGCGGACACTGTCACAATTATGTCACTAGCTGAACTGCGGTTTTTTGTAGTAAAAATAAAAATATTCACGTCTCCGCTTTATTTCGCTGAAATTTTAAGTTGTAGCGGCTAATTTACGTATACTTTGCCCTTAACGATCAACTGACGAACAGTTGCAAGTAGCGAAGAGAAAATCAGCTCATTTGTTGCAAATTTGGAACGGATATTGTTATATGGGATCTACTTTTACTAAAAAGTTATATCTGAAATATCAATGAGGCAATTCGTTCTTATAAAGCAAGATATCCCAATTTATATTTCAAATTCCCTTGAGTGATAAATAGATTTCCTGCTCTACATTTTCATTTCGGGGCCACTTCCCTCTCAGATATGCATATTCAGTTAATTAATTCAATTTGTTGAGGTGAAGCAGGAGTTGGATTAGCCGAGGAAGAAAAAAACGTCACAGGAAGGGGGATTTACGTTCCCGCCACTTTCAGAATGAGGGTGAGGAAGAGCACAATACATCATGACAAGGGCACTTCTCGGAGAGGGAAAAGTTAGTTTCCACTTTCTTTATACAGGTATACTTCCTGAAAGTATTTTACACTTGGTGTGAAAACCAGCATGGCATCCTTTTTTTGTGAGGACAGGACGTTGAGTAATGTCGAGGTATTACAAGACAGGCAGGTATTTTATGAGAATGCATTGCTTTAAAGCGAATATTCCTGTAGTTGTGTTAGTGTGATGCCTATACAAGTAACCAATGCAATATATTTCCTTTTTAGAGAGAAAGCTTTCAACACAGCCCATACACTCTAGAAATTGAAGATGTTAACACTTACTGGAATAAAATATTTATGACACTCAAATGTTACCATTTGTAAAGTCCTTCTGACGGACTACACTAGATTATATTACTTAATTTAGTAAATTACTAAAAGACTACGAAATATTTACAAAGATTACATAAAGGCGAATACTGTTATAAAAGAACTACTTTGAAGGAGAGATCATCATGAAGTAAAAAAATGCTTGTCACAAAATATGTATGTAAAATGAGAAAAATTCACAATATATTTCCTTCCAAGAAATATGGAGATGGTCAAATTTAACTAAAGACACAGAGAAACAGAAGAAAAGAGTCATTTGCCTGGAAGTGAGAAGCCTAAATATATTGAATAGCTTTACTCTGTATGTCATGAGTTTCTTATTCTGTGATACCTACACCTGTTATGTATCATTTATGTTATTAAATAACCGTGGGAACAAAATGAAGGTAGAAAGGTTGTTCGGTGTAACAGTCAACCATGATTGTTACTTCTCCAAAGAGTATAGTCCATTTTATAATCACAGTGACATCGCAACTAAGGATTTGACAACAGTAAAGCGAAACCAGTTCTTATCACGTTATTTACTCTATGTGATGACTCTGATTGGATCAACGATTTCTACTATGGTCGGCTTCTTCATTAGCTGCAGTAGAGTTCATTCTTACGCCGCTTTCATCCAGTATAGTGACAGGCAGCCAACTACTACAATAAAATCGTATGTTTAAACAAACATAATAGGCAGCCTTGAAGACAGAAATCTTATTTTAAAATTCAAAAACAATAAATAATTTGTCAGTTTCTGTCTTAGGCATACCCTAATCCCATTGGATATTTGTGTTTCCTCAGATCGGTAGGTTGATGCTGGGGAAAACTATGTTCCCCAAATGTATTTGTCCGTCATTTCGTCTCATCTCTCAACGGTTGTAAGGCCTGATATAGCACGAGTGCACAGAGAGGGCCATTTTCCTCCTTGAAAACCATACATCGGGGGACACTACCTGAAAACGTTAGAGACCCGCACATATGCACCCACTCCAACAGATTTGACGTCATCCCTTCCTCACGTAATAGATCCTAGAGCCTTAATACTCGCTCCACTCTTAACGCATTCCAAAACCTTAGTGCCTTAATCGTTTTCCGCAGGAGCTTGTAATGCGGCACGAAATAAAACCTAAATACGTACCTCGCTTATTACTCAATTTTGTAAAATTTTAGAATTAATTTTCGTAATATATCTTCTGGTGTTATTTTTAAACATTTTGGTGGGATGCAACATAACTCTGGATTTCATTATCATTGTCATCGTAGTTTCGTTGCAATCAAAAAAGTAAAACAATTAAGTAAAGAACAAAAGGGAAATATTAAAACTTTTATTTATCATTTATTTTACTAGCCGGGATGGCCCAAGCTAAATCATCTAAGATTTCCCCGAGGTGATCGATTATCTTCCATGTCTCTTTCGGTTCTCGTGTATAGGGCAGTTTGGAATGGAGAAAATTGCTGTATTAATTCTTTTCGGTTTTGATTTATGCTGATTTTTCTGTGTCCTTCCTTCGTCCAATTTCGGACTTTTTCTTAATTAAAATGGTTTTGGGATCTTAACATATATATCCAGTACATTTTCTGTAGCATATTTTTTATTTTCTGTAGCAATGCTGTCCTATCTAATTTAGGAAAGTGGAAAGAAAATAATTTACTACTCGCTACAGAGCTATTACTGTGACCGAAGAATATAAATACAATCTGCTCAATCGCCAGATGACATCTGGTCCATATTTGGACAGCGGATGTCCCACATGTAGAGTTACAGAAACAATCTTTCAGACAGACAGAGAGAGAGAGAGAGAGAGAGAGAGAGAGAGAGAGAGAGAGAGAGAGAGAGAGAGAGAGAGAGAGAGAGAGAGAGAGAGAGAGAGAGAGAGAGAGAGAGAGAGAGAGAGAGAGAGAGAGAGAGAGAGAGAGAGAGAGAGAGAGAGAGAGAGAGAGAGAGAGAGAGAGAGAGAGAGAGAGAGAGAGAGAGAGAGAGAGAGAGAGAGAGAGAGAGCGCTTGAGGCCAGTACCAGGCCGCTGAATCAGGGAGATTAAAGTTGTATGTACATCTTAGATGTAACACGGATATATTTGGATAAATTGCTAGGAAACGATTCAAAAGCCAGCTTTCAACATACCGAAGTTCAACTGTTTGCGTTTAGTCAAACAAATGAGAAGCACCTGATAGTTGTACTATCCTCGTAATTAGATGTACACTGAGTGAATAAAGAAATTGAGCGACTGTTTTCGGATCACCCTATACACGTAACTTCCCTACCCTCCGCCTATATGTCGATTCCAAATAACGTGTCACGATACTTAAGCCCACTAATCCTACAAAAACTTTAAGTAACAATGGTTAAACCTTTTGCTTGTCATTTCATAAGATACCATATTCAGATCAATGTATTTGCAAGATTTTGTTACTGAACTTACATAGTTAAAAATGATAAGTTACAGCCTCTTGTAGGCTTTTATTAGTTGACAGATTTGTATGCAGTAACATATCTCTATTATGAAAGGATTTCTGTCCTGAACTTCTACAAAATCTGCTCTATAATTTCGAAAATATGCACTAGGTATGAACTTAAAAGACTTGGAATGTATATTCTGCGTAAGAATTGTAATTAAATTTGATCACGTTCATTTGGTAACACAAGTTTGTATGTTGACAAGCATCTTTCCATGTAATTGGGCAACATTTGAAAGCCCTTAAAAGCTCTAGAGAAATTTCTTCAGAAGGTACAGATGTTCACCTTGCTATTTATTTATAAATTACAAAGCCTTGCAGAATTTACTGCTTAATTTTCCGGCATAGGTGATATAACTGAGTAGTTTATTTTAATTAACAAATCTTACTGGGTAAAAGTGCATTAACGAATTCAAAAGGCAATAGACATCGTGTAATAATTTCAGTCTGACATCTTAAATGGTTTTGAGATAATGGATCAAATTTAACACGATGAGAAAGGACTTTGAATCAGTGTAACGTCAGTTAATAAGAACCAGCGTTGCGAGCAGAATTGCATTTGTAGTCAGTCAGTTCAAAGTGGGTAAATAACATGGAGCGTAGTTTCACGGCATAGCGAGTCACTTGATTCGATCATGACCTCTCCTCTCCCTACACCCGCACATTCTGCACAGGACGCTGAACGGCTTTTGATGTTCCTGGAACAGATGTCCTATGTTCACAGTGAACTATATTTTGCAGCAAAACCTCGACACATGCGGCGTCACTGAAATCTAACACCCACCGAGATACATATATACATCGTCTGTAGTATGTACTGCCATTGGCTACTTGTTGAATTGCAGCTGTTTATTCGCTTCATCCTTCCAGATGAATTGACCTCACTCGTTAATATTAAACGCCTGCAATGCACTATCAAAATAAACCAAAGCTTATAATGCTACTATTTATACCCTGTCTTTAAGCATATTGCTCAAATCGGCCATTAAAAAACCTCGAAGGAAACTACAGGATTTTAAGGAAAACCCATCCACATCTTTATACAGAAAAGTTTTCTTGTCTTCTGTTTTCTAAAAACTGGCTTCGATTTTATTAAAATGCTAAATACTTAAGGTTTCTACATGACAAAACATACCAGGTGAATCAGCTGCCCCTATTTATTCTTGTCTATGCAACCTGCAGTGGAAACAATGACATTTTTACCACAAAAGCCGTTAATGCAGCTCATATAGGCACTCAGCATTGATACTTACAGCCCTCAATGACAAACAAGAAGCTGCGAAAAGCTTAAATAAACGACGGTTTTTATGCATATAATACTAGCAAGGTGACAAACGAATGCTTTCCCAAAGAGCGACATAGAATACGTGGCAACTGGCAGAGTGGGTTAGCTACAAGAGTATGATGATGCAAAGGCTAGGTTCGAAACGACGTTACATTGTTCTTTTTTTCCTTCCTAGTCTTTGTATTTTAGTAACTGATTTATTTAGTGTTACTATTGGTTCTCTTGTGAGCCAAATACGCAATAATGACAATCCGATAATTAGGAATCGTGCTTAGCTGTGCGACGCTTTATGATCTGTACCCTATCTGGTGTTGTAAACCATGTTACGCAGTTACATTCATTTTTAGGAGTATGTCAACGACATTAAATCTAATAGATTTTGTTTCATACTTACTCTTATATTTCACTTGTACTGACAAAGGAGTTGTGAACGTGTTAAGTTTTAGGTTAAACAGATAAATAAGTTGTCAAAGAGAGTTGATTTCATCAACGCAGTAGCTGTTCAAAATGATGACACTCGACAGTATTTGAATGGTTTCAAATATACAATACCTAGATACTGAAGCGTTCATTCGCGCCAAGCATTGAAGCAGGCGCAAATAGCTAAAGCCCCTTTGTATTTGTGAAATGTTTGAAACTTGGTTGAATGGACAAGCACAATACCGACCATAATAAAATATTTACTACGAACTATAAATTTGTATCTATCACGGCGATTATTGTATTTTATAAACACGTTTAATGTTATAAAAATGATATTTGTAACACAATATCAAATAATATGCCACAACAGGTAAAATAAAGGGAAATAAAATTTTTGAGCTGAACACGAAGAATTTGACCTGAACTTGCAGTGGCAAAGTGGTGAAGTAACCTGTATAAATAACATTTAGCCACCGCTCTACCTTGCGAGAAGAGGCTTCTATACGAATAAGTAGCCGCAGACCTCAGTACCCACCTCGGATCTTTATACGCTTTTTACAACTTCATACAATGTTTAGAGCTCGTTTTGGTAGTTTTAATGAAAATAAAACACTGCATCCGCCATTCCATTTACTGTATGAGATAAAAACTGCAGTAACTTATGACAAAAACCAAAACTATATACCTAATTCTTAGCATTTTTTTGACATGGCTGTACAACGAAAACGTTTTGGCTGAAGATTTAAATCCAATTGGTCCCGCTGTGTAGATCTGCCATTTTGTGTTCCAATGTTATTGTCAACTGGACCATATAATAAGTTGTTCCTTTACGGATGCGCGCGCGCGCGCGTCTGTATGTGTTTACGCTAGTGAACAGTTTCCAGACTCGCCTAAAATTGCTACTGCAGCTCTGTGTCTGGATATTATGTTTTTGGAATAGACATACATAATGATTGCTTTCAGTCCCGAATAGCACTTATGCATTGAATTATCTACCACTCCTCTATAATCTGTTCTGCAAATCATCCATTAGAAGGTATTCAAGAAAGGTGTACGCCACGTATTTCGTTTAGGACGTTGCATAAATTCAAAAATAATCAAGGGCGAGTGACTCACTTGGTTTATCTACACTCCACCCTCAGTCCCATTCCACGAACATTTCCACTATCAAACCAAAACTCCACTTTTGTATCATATTTAACTGTTTCAATTCCAATATAACAGCCAGTCTAGGTTGACCTGATTCCAAGCACAATTCGGAAACTTGCTGCCATCAATTCCTTGGTCCAGCGGTTCACAGCTGGTACAGATACGTTGCCTACCTCCGAACACATTAATCATTTTCAATTTCCTTATCTCACCCCTATGTTATACCTCTACTACGGTCCCTTTTCTCCCTTCTGGAGTGTTTTAAACTGTTTGAAAGGCAAAGGATGGCTTTCTCCACTTCATATAGGGCCCCTAACTGCAATTTCATTCAGTAGCTTTAAATCTTTCGTAAAATTAAATTTAACCGTACATAAACATTTGTGCATACGTAATACTACCTTTTAAAAATTTGAAGAACATTTGAAAGATGACAAATAATACACCTATTTTTTCATTAAGCTTAGTATTTGTCTAAAATCCATGGCACTCACTTACTGCTATAAGTAAAGGTGCTATTTTGAACTTAAGGGTCTTACCAGCCTAAATTAATAACCAAATTTGATTTTCGAAAGCAAAACTTTTTATAAAATTTAAATAAATTATTTTAAACTACTTTACCAACAAGCATTATTGTAACGAATTAAAAATAATGTTTAAGTGATAAAGTCAACAGGCCTAATCTGTAAAAGGTATAAGAAAACAACTTAAAGCAATAAAAACGAAAACTAAAATTTAAGAAAAGTTCAACTCCATATCAGGAAAATAAATTATTAAAACTTCCTTCCTTTTTTAAATACAGGCATAACATTACTGCATAACCCAATCAGTCACATCCTTTATTTCCTCTTGACAATTAGTCGCTCTTGAGTCATAGACCTTCTAAGGTACTTCTAATTTAGACAAAAAATATGATATTTTGGCTTTAGCAGCTATAAGAGAAATAGTATGTGCACATTGCAAATAGCATATTCATTAGGATAAACAGCAGTCAAAGGATATAAGTTGTTTTATATCAGTGATTTTTAAATTTGAGATCCTAGGCATTTCTGATTATATTCCCATCTATATAAAAGTGTTACGTCGTTACAAAATGTTTCTGTAAAATTTTCAGCTTACTTTTCCAGATCAGTAGTAGAACAAGCCAAAAGTAAGGATGGATTACCTACTATGAGTCTTAATAACTTCATGTCCATGAACTCATAGCGAAGTTATACTATTAATAATGGGATAATACGAATATGAAGCTCAAATCAGACAAAGCTACAGCCCATGAGGCATCGACATCGTGGTCGGGCTGCCAAATACTAGGAGCGAAGAACCTTTATTATTCCGACAAAATACAGAAATTAGTTATAAAGTGCATAACGTTCACAAGAACCTAAACATATTAGCTTATTCTCCAAATTTGTTTTTGGTAACGTATATACATTTAAGAACGTTTCCAAACTATAGGATTAGTAAGCAGAAAATGAATGTGTATTTTTGTTTTAAAACTCGCACGAGAGATAAATGTTCTGCTTAATAAAGCAGCATTCACTTAGAAAAGATCTATTTATGGAAACAAATGATATTGAAGTTAAGACGCTTATATGCTGCCAACATAATGGAGGGTATATTATAAGAAATCATGTTCTCATTCACCAATGAAAGGAGGTTATTACGAAAGGAAACTTTCTGTGAATGATCAAGTTTCTTTCCTGATTAGAACGTCTCTTGTTTATCATGTAGTTTGCTGTTGCTGCAAGTAGAGGTCGCTATATCGCTCTGCAATGTCATGGCCAGCTATAACTGGTTCTCCCACACTTCTCCCTTACCTTGCTTGGCGGTTATATGGTGGTGCATGGTCGGACAAGACAGGACTCGATGACGTCATGGCGATAGGTGCATCCAAGTCTTCTGCCGAAAGGAAGTCCGAAGGCTCGGGCGAGGTCACGACCAGGGGCTTCTCGGACTCGAAGAAGGTCACCCGCACCCTTTTGCTAGGCTCGGATCTGTAACAAACAAATAAGTTGCTCATTAGAATAGTCATTTCAATTTTATTCTGTATTATCTTTATCCAAGAAAAATGCCTATAAGTACTACAAAATAATTTCTACCAATATCTTGTGCGGATTCCATAAGAGCATACGCGATATATAGAAAAAGTTAATATTAAATTCAAGAAAATTCAAGATATGTATAATTTGTCACGAAAATAATTTGAGCATATAGTAATTTAATAAACATTAACCAAGTTTTCAGAAAATTAAATGTTTTTATTCAAAATAAAACTAACCAAAATATCTTAGTTAGCACAAAGGAGCATACAAATAACAAAAAGAAGGACCTGAGCTTTATTGACGAAGAATTAATGAACAAATAAAACAAAATGCACCCTAGATGATAGACAAAGCATAACTGAAGATAAAGTCACTAGTGGTTCTTGAATCCGTGCTGCAGAAGTAAAACGGATAGCTGTGCATTCACGTAGCAAATAAAAGAAACAGGAGCAGGTCCAATGAGAAATACTCAGGTTATAGCATCACGTTCACAATGAATTGCGAGCTTGCAGATTGAGAAAGACCATCCAAAGAAACGAGCAAGCACTGGCCAAGAAAAGGAACAGACACAAAAGAATGGAAGGCCGCGTAGGCGATGGGGCCTGAGTTGGAAGTAACGAAGTTCTGTTGGAGAGAAAATTGTATGGTTGTATTCAGTGAAGAAAAAAGACAGTCTAGGTGTAATCAGAATAGAAAATATTGAAAGAAGCTCAGGTTATAGCAACAAGAAAGTAAAGAAAGAAAAAGAAAATAAACTTTAGTGTAGGATGTACCTACACTTCGGAGCAGAACTGGCTAATCCATTTGCGCAAATCGTAGTAAGAAACATGATTAGTGGCTCAAAATTATAGAGGGAGAGATGGAGAAATGAGCTACTTTTAGCAATGAAATAAAAGCTACAATTTTTGTGTCAACCTTTCTTATGAGGTAGATACATAAGATATAAAACAATTTCCGTCATGAAATAATCCCCAAAAAAGAGGATATTTCTTCAATGTTTTGTCAATCATTTACTTTTATAGATATCTATCTATATATAAAAATGAATTGACGTTTATTAATCTCAAACACTGGAGAACGGCTGAACCGATTTGCCCAATTTGGTTTTTAGATATTTCCACAAGTCTAAGAAAGGTTTAAAAGGCGAGAAATAAAACCTGAAGTGATAAGGGACGAGGTTATTACTTAATATAAAAGTAACACACAAACTTTTAAGGAAAACATACATATTTTACTTTCGACAAACAAAAGCATTACAAAGTAGAAAGATATTTCACTCCTTACCAAAGTCCTCAAAGTTATTTCACTAACAATATTAATAAAGTGTATAGTTTGTTATCAAGACTGAAATTTTTTATATAGCATGATATATCTTTGGAAGATTAGACACAAAATTAATTTATGAACGCACTATAACACTATAAGTATTTAACAAAGATAATTGGTGAATCCTTGGATAGCTTCTTTATAATTTGAGTTCTTGAATTCATAAATGTGAATTGAATTGACAAAATTTCTTTGTGACTGAAGTTCGCGGAAACCTTTTTACTAGGCCAAGGACTTAGGCCGCACAAGTCAGCCAAATGTGCAACAAACTACGTCACGTGCTGACCACATTGATGAGCAGCGAGACGCAGGTAATGTTGGTATGACAGAATTGCGTTCTACAGTGTCTGTTTCTACCGGAGTTGTTTTTGTACAAATCAGTTGACACAGTTATAAACCAAGATGACCTAGTCAACTATCCCAGAGTTTTTAAATTCATTAGAATTGTATGGACTGCCACCGCACAATTTAAAATAAAAAGTAGGAACAGTTGTGATCATGCTGCGTAACATTAACCAACCACGACTGTGCAATGGAACGAGACTAACTGAAGAAGCTAATGAATAACGCCATCGAGGTAACAATCAAGGAAAATACAAAGGAGAGCATATCTTGATCCTGCGTATTCCGATGATTCCAACGGATTCATCTTTTGATTTTAAGCGTATATAATTTCCCGTTTATTTGGCCTTTGTGATGATCATAAATAAATCGCAAGGGCAGTCGTTGGAAGTTTGCGGAATCAACTTGGAGTTTCCCTGTTTCTCTCATGTTCGCGCGTCCGAAAACCATTATCTTTCTATATTTACGCACCACAAAAACAGACAAAAAATATTGTAAATCACAAATATTTAAATTGATTAATTTAACTGCAACTGTGTTGTATTTAAACTTCATCCCCAATTGCATAATAAATAATTTACGAAGTTAGCCGTGTCAGCTAGTACATTTATCTAACTGTCCGCCTCTATGGAGTGATGGTAGTGTGTCTGCCTCACGTTCAAGAAGTCCCGAGTACGAATGTCGGTGAGGGTGAGTTATCTGGATAAGGTATTTTTCTGGGGTTTTCCCTTAACCTGAAAGATGAATGTCTGGTAACTCTAAGCTCCATGGACACTGGACTCATTTGAGCATCATTTCATCCATTTCATTCATCGTCCGATGTGAAATATGGCTCAAGCGGTTTTCTCAGTGGCCCGCATTCGTATTTTGGATTAAATTTGGTATGGAATTTGTATCATATATTCCAAACTATATATTGTACACACTATTTCAGTTCAAAGTAATAGTTGCACCTTACGTGATTTTCTCTCCACATTCTTCAATAAACTTATTTCTCATCCAAAAGCTTATTTTTATATCCACTTTATATTAGCGAGGTAAACTTTTGCAGAGATAGTCTACCGCATACTTAATTTTCAGGTAAAAGAGCATTGAAGGATTCCTTATTCTTAAGTGATATCAAATCTAAGCGGATTTACCTACAAGAAAATATGCAGTAATTATTTCCACAAATGTTTATCTCTATCAGTATAAAGTAGGCAGATGTAAGGTCTCAGAAGGAGTGCATCACAAGAGCTTTTTTAGATTTTCTTTACCATCTATGTTATTTCAAGAACTTACCAACATTTAGGCAGTGAAGGACTCCAGAGAAGTAATTTCCTTTCAGCATATACGATCTGTCACTCCTACATTTCCTCGGCACTTCTTCTATTACTCGGTTTATGAGCTTAAAACATTTATGAGCCTTTCAACTAAAGTTTTATGACCACGTCGTAATATCTTCTTCTCTTTCATTACCTTCGAGGTTGGTTTGTGGTATAAACACATCATACATTCATATATTCTTTTACAGGGAGGTGTGGGTAACTTTGAACTAGTGCAGAAGAATATTTTTGTGGCGAAACAGTATAATAGAGTCGTTGAGGTTATGTACGTTTCACGCTAAATAATAAAATTAAATGTTGAAGATATAAGGATCTATATGTTACTTCTGCTGCAATTTAACTTTTTAAAAGGCTTCCTCTTCGTGTCATTGTGAGTTAATATAAATAACTGTGTGCCAAAAATCTCAAAGTTCGAGGCACCATACCTCAACAGTGTCCGGAAAAGTTTTGGATATAAGAAAAGTAAAGGATTTACTTACATCTGTACCAAGAGTGAATTGCTTCGAAGTCATTTTTACTATTTTTCCATTGTTATCTAGGTAGGGATTATTTCCCGGGATTTTCCGTTATCCTGAAAGATGAATGTCGGTATCTCTAATCTTTGGGGAACCAGGGCTCAGTTGAGCATCATTTCACTGTTTCATTCATCGTCCAATATGACTTGACGTTGGAGGAGCAAATTAAAAAAACACTTTCTGTTATCACGTTTATCAGTTCTTTTGCATTTTTACTTTCCTTTTTTATTATTTGTTTAAAGTAAAAATTGGAATGTCGACTTAATATTATCTTTATAGCAGTGCTTCCATGTTATTGCACTTTTTGTTGTACATAATGCATTTATAATTCATCTGCTTTACGCTGTCTTTTATGACAGTGCGTAAACCCGAATAGATATGTTTCAATAAATAAAGAAATATATGAAATAAGGGTAACTGTTTAGGAATATTCACAGTACAAACCTCGCAAGGAATGGCTCATTCTATGAATCCCCTTTTATGGTCAGAGGTTCTTCATGGAACTCAATAGCCTATCTAACTAACCAAACGAGGTGGTTCAGCGGTAACGTGCAGGTTTGATTCCTGAGCCCAGTCCATGAGTTTTCAGTCGTTTCGTTGGTTAGCAAGGCAAATAAATGCTGCTGTTGATTTTCTTATATGTGACATTCCTTTTCCTCATTCTGCTTAACATTTCATATTTCAGAAGGTTTAGGAGCTGTGCAGTGTCGAATAATGCTGGAGTTCTTTTCGGTCGTGTCAAATGGCAGCCTTGTCTGAGTAGCCTTCAGTGGCTGGAGTTCTGCCCGGTTCCGCCAGAGGGAAGTCTAAACAGACTAACAGAAACCTATGCGCAGGTTTCTTCACATCATTCGTTCCTCGAGTGTTTTATCGAGGTGTTAAGTGACTCTAGTCGTAAATAATAGTCTAATTTATCTAATTAAAGAATCAGAGCTCATGTTAGCTTTGATATGAATGGGGGAGCAGAAGGAATTAATAATTACCGAGTCCAAAATTGCAGAGCTACAGCTAGTTCCCCTTGCTACAAAACGAAATGTGTTTTAATTCATTAAATAAAAATTGTAATGTGTCTGGATGACAAAGTTTTGAAAGGTGCTTGATATGATGGATTGACGAATGCTATCAAGTTCTGTATGCAACATGTCGCCAGCAATAAACACAAGCTTACGTCAACACCATATGGCACATAGGCGGAAGTGTGGGATGGACGGATGGATCCATGCCAACAACACATGTGGAAATGACCGCTAGTCGTCACGGACCACTTCGATTGGATATTTCCAGCGCCAGACCATGATGAAATACCGCAAATACAGGTCAGGCTTGCTTCGTCATATTCATTTTGGTGTTGAAGCTTTCAAAAACAGCAAATGTGTATTAAAAAAAAGTTAAAAATGCATGTATAGTTCAGTTCGCTGTTCTAGAGAATGCGTTTTATTTGGTGAATCCATATACGGGATAACAGCAAGTCTTTTATAAACAAACCCTTTTAGTACAGATACGCCTAAGTTGCAATTACGTGAGCTTCTTTATAATTGTGATAACTAGATATATCAATATAACACAAGAAATCTTCTTGCGCTACATTCCCACAGCGTCTTAAAAACTCTCGCTCGATGTTTTTTCGACACTTTGGTGGTGATTCTGTAATGTTTATTTTATATTAAAATCAAAAAATATTATTGCGCAAGCAGAACATTGCGAAGCCTCAGAAATTAACAGGAATGTGGTACCTGCACAGTAACATGCAAGAAAATAATCGTGTGTCAAATTCACTGCTAGCTATCAGTCCCTAAGGAGAAATCACTGCATATCTCAACGACGATTTGTCACCTATACCTAGTGTACTGAAAAATAAATTCCAAATGTCTGCAGTGTATTCCACCTGCAACAGTTTTCTATGAAAGACTATTTAGTACAACAGGACTCCTATGTGACAGAGGAAGTAGACTTGACCCCAAAGAGTGAGAATGGCAAAAAAAAAAAAAAAAAAAAAAAAAAAAAAAAAAAAAAAAAAAGTTTTAGAACACTAAGCTCTTGTTAAGGAAATGAAACAACAATATATAACAAGCAGCAGAATTGATGTAAATAATTTATTTTATGTGACATATGATTCTACAATATGGAGTATATATTTATCTTGCAATAAAACCTGACCTGAATAATTTTTACCACAAAATGTGTCTTTTTGTGCTGAACATTTTTTAATCAAAAAGGTCTACCCTTTACAGTAATCACCTTTTTTCACAATTCTGGGCATTCTCATAACAAGTTTTCCACACACGCCCTTCTCCATATTAATCCAGGATGTCTGAAGGATTTCCCGTAACGATAGAAGTAGGACAGTCTTTTCGAACTTCTCTGTCAAGTACCTCCTAAAAAAGTTCAATCGGATTCAAATCTGGTGACTGGGGTGGCCATTCCGTCACCTTTAACTCTCCTTCCTTCTGTTTCTTCTGAGGTAGTTTTTACACAACTTGGACGTGTGTTTTGGATGATAGTCCTGCTGCATGACGCATTCCTGTTGGAACAGCATATCTGCTCAAAATAAAATGGTAGCCATGTTTATCCAAGTTTCCTTTAATTTTGTAGAGCTGGCTCACTACACTAAATGAAAAACATCCACAGACCATTAAAGAGCCCTCACCATATTTCACTGTTGGTGTTATGCAGTCAGAATACATCTTTTCAGCAGGAAAATGGCGAATATACAAATAGCGTCATTGCCCAAAATCCTCTGATTTGGATTTATCTGTCCAAAGAACGTTTCCAGTCTTCAATTGTCCAGTTTTTGTTTTCTTTTGCCCATTACAACCTCTTATGTTTGTTTATGGGTCTAAGAAGTGGTTTCTTCACTGCCACTCTACCCCATAAATTAGCTGTCATCAATCGTCGCTTCACAGTACCGGGAGAGATTTATTTGGTATGACTGGCATTAAAATCAGACTGAATTTCTGGGCCAATCAGGGTTCTATTTCTTTTCCTTTTCAGAACTATTGATTGGTCCTGAGAATTGCATAAGTAACAGTGGACCGTGAAATTTTTACTTTTTGTGAGATTTGGTGAACACTATATCTCTCACCATGAAGTGCGATTGCTGAACGCTTTTCCAAGCTGATGGATGATCCTCGGCCCATTTCCCAAAATAATTTGTTAAATAAAGCCTTATTATTAATCTATTCTTTCGCGGTATCGACTTATAATGCAAAGTATAAAATATAATAAAATAATGCAAGTTAGTCTAAGAAATAACAGTCAAATACTCACCACTACTAAGTGAGGATGCCACAACGATATTGGTAACACTATTCCAATTGCAATAAAGTCTTTGTATGCTGTAACCGCAATAAAAATCTGTGTGAACTCAGAATGTCAAGAGTAAATGTTGATCCCATATCAGTCTTACACCTAAGATTTATCTATTAATAATAAAGGGAATCTCAAATTAAATAAATTAAATATTAAATTAAATCTTAAAGCTAAATCTTAGATTTTCTTAACTGAGTTTGACTGAAGATGAAAGCGATATGCTTTTGAAATCGATTTTATAAAGAAGAAGGAAGTATTAACATCAACTTCTTAAGTGGAGGTTCTTTTACAAATATTTTTATTTGTGTAATATTTGTTGCTTCACTGTGACTAGCTTCATTTTCTGTGTGATTACTATATAAAGTTTATCATCTTTATAAATAAATAAACAACATTTGGTAACCACTTCATTTATCTGGCATAAACTGTCGAAATCCTCTGGAGGTTTCTATCACATCGTCAGCCAGTAGACCGATTAACCTTTTGGTTACTTCCGATAGATGGATAGTTCGCTATCGTGTTGCCATCTACTGGGCTGAAAACAAACTTACCTGCTGAATCTATTGGTGTTATTTCAAAATTCATCATGCGATTGTTATTTTTCAAGTTTCTTCCAAAACCATTAAACCTATCGGTCCGTTCAACTGTTTTAATTGTTCAATATCCGGATTTATATCACGGTTAAATGGCCAAATATGATCAGTATTTTTATGTTTAAGATTTCTGAAATGTTCCTTCACTATAATTTCCAAATTACGTTTCGTCCTATCGATGGTCGCACTCTAAACGGTTAACTTGAAAAAAGGCCAGATTTGTTATTATCTGTGAAGTTATCTTTATTAGAAAAAATATGCAGTAGAGTTTTTATGCTGTATTTATTTTGGGATACCAATATTATACCAAAATCCTTCAAAACATTATTTTTATTTGCCCAAGGATGATCCGTAATGCTTTTAAAAAATTATAATCATATTTTATCTTTTAAAGGGTAGAAACTTTGCGAAACCGATCTCAGAGGATTTCGACAATACTAAAACAGATGAATGAGTAGTTTCCCAAGTATAGTTTATTTGTAATATTTGGATTGCTTCACTGTTATCAGGTTCAGTTTTTTTTTATAAAATTTATCATGTTTGACAAAAAGCAGACAAAATAACTGTCTGTAGAAAAGTGGCCAGATTGTTATGTGACTGCAATATACAAGAATATCTATAATTTTCTACGAAGTCAACTGCAAATACTGTCATCCTTGCGTTTTGTATTCCTTGCTTTCTAACACAGTTAATGAAAATTTGGCGTGAAGTAAATACTACTGCTTTTATTTTAGAAGATCTGTTTTGGCTCGTAGCTTTATTTTTGTCTCTGCAAAGTTTTAAACTGGGTTTTCCCCGTCAAAACACCCACAGACATAAAGCTGTCAAAACGCTGCAGAAAATGGCTTCGGCTCCCTTTGGAATGTTTACTAACACTTAGCCAAATCACTTTGCGTGTTAGAGGCCTTCAAGTAGTTGCGGTGGCAGAAAACCAACGTGTTTGAAAATGGCACCAATAAAAGTTTGAAATGCATGCACCCTCCCCCCCCCCCCAAAGGTTTATTTTTGGACTTGCGTTGAGTCGCTGCCAGTACAGATCGAAATGAACTTTCGACGGTTGCTGAAGTGCTCAGAAGAAAGGTACACGGTCGTGAGAAGAAATGTGGCACGAAATTCTGGAGTATGAATCTTGAAGGGTTAGGGTCATTTCTATATTCGATAAATCAAGAACCGAACAGCAATTTAGGGAGTAGAAACCTCGAATGTAAAACGTGGAAGTGCTCTCAGTACGTCTAGATTTAACATTTGTTGTTGATGCAAACTTAAGGTAGAAAACATTTTTAAAATAAGTACATCTGGGTGATCAACAGCAATTTTACATATAAGCATTCAAATAACATTTGTAAATTAAAACTCAGCCAGAAAATTATTTGGGGGTAATCTCATTATTTACATATTACATTTATTAGGTCAAATTTATTTGAGTATACCCATAACAAATTAAGATCAAGCTTAAATTAACGATTCTTTGCAAGGTTATATTCTGTTCTACAAAAATTACATGTTTTGAAGTCACAAGGTCAAAAAAATAATTCATGAAAAACGGTTTATTTCTTGGGGTGTGTATACAAGTTACATGAAAATTATAAAATACCCGCGCCATGTTCAAATGAAAGCGAATAACCAAAGCAGAGGCTTCTTTGGTTTGTAGTTCCTTCCAATGTATTGTGGAGAATAAAATGATTTAATTCTCAATAATCCTTATTTATGAAATTTTACGAGGGTGGGTCAAAAAATAATGCCTCCTATTTTTTTCCTTAAATAAGTAAGTTATGTGAAAACTATGAATTTGGCGCAATTCCTCAAACCTTTCTCTCCAATCCCATGCAGTAGCAACTTCCTAAGTCAACAGGTGGCAGCACTGCATCCTCTTGCAAAATGGCTAACATCTACATACGTATTAGACAGTGTTCTGTGATTAAATTTTTGACTGCGGAAGGTGAAACGCCAATTCGCATTCAGAAAGGCTAACAAATGTGTATGGTGTTGCAACGGTGGATGTCAGCACTGTTAGACGATGGATTCGTCGCTGTAACCAAGCTGAAGGGCAAACACCATTGGCAGATGAAAAGCGAAGCGTCAGGCCGGTGACTGCAGTGACTCCATGCAACATTCAGCGAGTCGATGACATCATTCGAGGTGATCGCCAGGTAACAACAGGTGAATTTTGTCGCATTACCTCCCTCAGTAAAGGCAGTGTGATGACGATTATTCAACAACTGGGTTACTCAAAAGTTTATTCACGTTGGGTACCAAGAATGTTAACCACCCAAAACAAAGAAACAAGGAGAACAATAGCCTCCGAACACTTACAGCGCTTCAATTTGGAGGAAGAGGATTTTCTCGAAAAAAATTGTTACTGGAGACGAAACGTGGGTTCATTTTTTTGAACCTAAATTAAAGAGGCAGTCAATGGAAGGGCATCACACAACGTCACCGAAGAAAAAGAATTTCAAAACTCAGCGGTCGGCAGGGAAAAGTTATGACGACAGTGTTTTGGGATGCAGAGGGTGTGCTTATGATTGACTTTTTTGGAGCAGGGATACACAATAAATTCTGTTCAATACGTCAGAACTCTCAAAAAGCTAAAAGCACGTCTTCGCCGAGTTCGCCCAACAAAAAACTATGGCGGATGTTCTTTTGCATTGACAACGCAAGACCACAGACCTGCCGTTACACCACTGCAGAAATTGAGAAATTGGGATGGCAAGTCTTACCTCACCCCCCATACAGCCCTGACCTGGTACCATCACACTTCCATCTGTTCGGGCCACTAAAGGAAGCTCAACGTGGGATCATTTTGAAGATGAGGAAGCTGTGAAAACGTCCGTGCGTCAATGGCTTAGGAAACAAGACCGTGTATTTTACCATACTGGAGTACATGCCCTAGTTAAAAGGTGGACCAAAACTGTGGAAAAGGACGGAGATTGTATTGAATAGTGACAAATTAATCGTCATTGTTGTAATTTTCAAGCTATGTAAATTGGATTCAATTTTCTTGGCAATTAAAAGAGAAAAATAGGAGGCATTACTTTTTGACCCACCCTTGTAATATTAAGTACTCCAGTAGGCCGAGTACGGTTAATGTAATATCTGGGATGGGTAGTATTTAAGGGTTAGAGAGCGAAATTTGTCAATTTTTTGTGGCGTTTATCATTTCCGACGTATTCTTTGGCTTGCGCTTTCAAACACTTTTCAAGCTTTTTCTAGTGGTCAAGCAAAGAGTATTTCAAAGCCACAGCATAGTCACCGATTGGCTTATTGCATCGTTTTAAACCTACAAGGAATATTTAAAGATTTAATGAAAACTTTATGTCGTTAATAAGATGGAGAAAGCTGAGTTAAGGTTTTGTAAGAATAGCTTGTAAATGGGTGTGAATGCCACACTGCTTTATCTGCAGAGCGGGGCAATCGATTCTCAAGACGTAAGATGAAGAGTCCGGTGAAAGAAAAAGAGATAGGCCATTTGGTGCACTTTCGCAGCTATGATATACAATATCCTCCTTTCTACTCTATAAGGCAAAAGCTGCAGATAAGTCTAGTAAAAGTAGTATGGATTGCAGTCGTAGTTTCTTTCGGCAGAGCACCTAAGTAGAGGTGCTGTAGACACGCCATGAATTATTTCACTCATGTATCAAGTGATCAGTCCGATTAATAGATCTATTTGTATTTCCCGAGCTTGTACAAATCAATGAAGTTATCCATTTTTCACAATGGCTACTCTTGGCATCTTCAGGGTAAGATTTGGATAGATTTTTGTTTTATCATCAAATGGCCAACATCAATTTTTATCCCTCGTCCTAACCTGCCTCGAGATTGAGCCCTCACTTTCTTACTGCAAGAAAAATCGACTTGATTCAAACCATAAGACTACGGACAATTTCATTTACTACTATGTAGAAATAAAAGTATTGACTCTGTTTTCAAAGTTAGAAGGCTATAGTTACAACTAGGCAAAGCAATTCTTAAAGATACACGTAGGTGATATTTTAACTATACTTATTAATATATGCATTTGAAATTTATACCGCATGTAAAACAAAAAATCACTAGAATATCTATAAAATTTCGTTCCAGGGTTTTTCAAGATAATTCAGTTTTAAATTAATTTTAATTTCGGTTTAGTGAAAAAAAATTGTCGATATAAAATTTTGTTTTTACTCTATCGAATATTTACGAAAAAACTATGAAACATTTTACTGAGGTTTCAGTTTCTGAGAAAAAGTGTGAACCTCTGACAAACAATATTTTAATAATTAGTAGTTAATTAAGTTTGTATGTAATATTCGTCCAATTATAACCCGAAAACAAAAATTACTCACGACATTTTGATTCTTATAGTTTTATATGTTTCTCTAAAAATTGAGAAGGAAATAGCATTCTGTGAAACTCGTAAAAATGTAGGAAAAGAGCAGCGAAAGTCAGCAGGCAAATTTGAAAACTCGTGTAAAATTATTTCTAATTATTAGCAATGGATCCCAATACAATTTATGAAACCAATGATTTCTTCTTTAACATATATCTATTAATAAATATCCACCTGTACGTACACCTAACAACTGCCTTGAAGTTACATTCGAAGCATCACCAATAGTACATAAAATGTACGAGGGTTGTTCAATAAAGAACGATCACTTTTTTTTTTTTTTTTTGACAACGTACCTTTACTCATCCTCATTATTTTGGTCATTCTCAAAATAGTCTCCGCTGAATAAGATGCACTTGTCACAGCACTTCTGCCAGTCTTCAAAGACATGCTGGAAAACATTTTTTGAGAAATCCTTCAAAATTGCCTCCGCAGCCTTCACCACTGCTTCTGATAATGGATAATGCCTCAAATGAAGGCGTTTCTTCAAGTTAGGGAACAGAAAAAAGTCACACGGGGCTAAATCCGGACTATAGGGAGGGTGAGAGATGCACTTCACGTTGATTTTTGCAAGATATTCCAGCAACAACATTGGCAATATGCGGCCGCGCATTATTGTGTTGCAGCATCCAGCCTGCTTCACGGAAATGTGGTCTTTGGCACCTGATATCGACTTGCAATGTTTTCAGGACATCCCTGTAGTATTGTCCAGTTACTGATGTGTGTGTGCAGGTACAACATGCTGATAAACCATTCCATGGATATCAAAGAATGAGATGACCATAACTTTCCCAGCAGAAGCAACCACTTTTGCTCTTTTGGGGGTTGGTGATGAGTGAGATTTCCAAAATGAGCTTTGCTGTGTGCTCTCCGGATCAAAATGATGTAGCAAAGTTTCATCAGCAGAGATTACTCCGGACGTTCCTCTAAGATCAACTTTAACTGCATGCAGGCCTGCATGCGAATGTCCATTTGTTCGGGAATCAACTGTCACCAACGTGTGATTGCACCCAATGAAATGTTCAGTATTTCAGAAAGTAATCTTAAGATAATTCGTCGATTCCATTGTGAAAATGGCAGCAGCAGTCTTGATGTTTTCTTCCGTAAGAGCAGTAACTGGAGCACCGGGTCCATCTTCCTATGAAATTGACTGTCTCCCCTCTTTAAGCATTTAAACCACCTTCGAGCTGTGCTGTACGGAAGAACAGGCTCTCCATAGGCCTCCTGTAACATTGTATAGGCCTCAATTGAAGATTTGTTGAGACGAAAACAGAATTTCAAAGCCGCATATTGTTCCTCGTGTGTTACCTCCATTGCAGCGGTAGGCGATACTGAATGTGTCTGAACTTGCCTGGTTCTCACAGGCGGGAACCAGTACAAACAATGAAACTACTACGTAGTGTTTGTTTCCCATTAAGCTGACAGAATATAATAAATAAGACTAAATTTTAGTGCGAAAAATTATGACCGTAAAAAGATTAGGATCATTCTTTATTGAAGAGCCCTCGTACACAACAGCGATCGTGTGTCACTAAAGGCAGAAAATGCAATCTCGTTACTGTATGCATACGCCAGAAAATTGTTATATACTACGTCGTAGCATTAAATCCGGTAACAATTGGAACCTGATTTCCTTTCGACTTAACCCTAATGTTTGAAAATTCCTAAGCCTCCTTGAAGCATTGGTATCAGGGAATTTTTCTCTTGATAAATATCTTATTTCTTTTTAGCAAACGATGCAAAGAGTGCTTTACGATTATTACTGTTAGCCACGGCTCCCTGTTTCGGTACTAGGCCTTATGATATAATGTTGTTTAGTGTTGTGCAAGGGTACGGCAAGTCAATCTCAAGAGAAGTTAGTGGAACTGGGATGGTTTAAGTTCAAAGGACTGATACTTGAATGCTATCGGATTCGCGCCTTCCTATTGATTTAAGTTAGTGTGTCCATTAAATAAAATTTATCCATTAATATGTCATATATTCTGGCCCAGAGAGGCTTCAATTTCAGCCAATTATGGCAGTCTGTGGATATAAAATTATAGAAACTAGATTACCTACCTGTTGTTTGCTAATTTAGGGAGGTAGAAACTGGTAAGTGCAGTCCTATAGCCGGTATCTGAATAATAAATTTTCGGTTTCCGTTAATGCAATCAGCTTATAGTTCTGTTCATAGTCTATTTGCACAATAGACACGCCGAACATAACTTCATCCCCAGGCGAAATCACGACGAAGAAAAAGTTATCTATATGATTAAATATCTTGTTTTGTTATTATTGGGCCGCGCCGTGGCTCAGTGGTTAGACCGCTTGGCTCTCACCAAGGCGGCCCGGGTTCGATCCCAAGCGACCGCAAAGTGAGATTTGTGGTAGACAACACGGCGCTGGGGCGAGTTCTCCGGGACCTCCGGTCTCCCCCGCCATCTCATTCCACCGGTGCTCCATCTTCATCTCATGTATCATCAGTGTCGCCGCCTGCGGTGCCGTATGTAGCAAAAGCGGGCGTTAAACACTACTCATTTCATTTTTTGTTATTATTGAAGATTTCGATTACATATTTGTTCGCATATTTTACTAAGAGTAGTATTTTATTTAGATTCAAATATTCAAATATTCCCAGCTATGGCTACCAAGTGCAAACAACGACATTTCATCAAATACATATCTTTTGATAATCTGTGGTAACCTAAAAACTTGAAAATATGTCTAAAGGTTTAGATTAAATAACGCTGCCAAATTGAGATACTATACGCAAAACAGTTGCATTTTAGTTAAATAAAGACACATTGGTTTGTACCAACGTCAGCAAGGTCTGTTTTTCAAACAAATGACATACTGTAATAACATAAGGATAATTCTGAATTTGCAACCACTCAAAGCATGATAACGACCACTCAGAAGCCAATTTCACTGGGATTCAATTCAAAGAGCGTTTTATTTGGTTAATATCTGATTAAAATACTTTAAAATAGCCCCCAGTATCTGTTCTCTAGAGAGTTAATTGCCAAGTTCCGCTTTATATGCAAGAGCCGCGAAGCAAGGAAATCTTTTTCTTTCTTTTTCCCCCTTTGTAGATAGGTGTCTCTTGTATTTCCATCTGTAATCACTTATTATGCGTCGTAAAGTTAAGTTATGCCCATCCCACGCCATCATTATAAACCACATATTTGCAATAAAGAGGGCGCTGTTTCGTTCCCTGTGGGCAAAAGCAACCTAACAGTCTCTTGAAAGCCGTGTACTATTAGACGAATTTTTAAAACGTGGATGCTTCGGAAGATTAAACCCAATGAGGCATTCTATAGGAGTGTTCGCCAAGGGCTATTTATCTGTTAAAATTTAGCAGTGTAAGTCACTGATAAGAGAATTTTTGGAAAAAAGCTCCAAAATCGTTCTAATACATCAGCTAGTTAAAGTAATCAAACATTTAAGTGTAAGGTAATCGCATTAAAGTCTAGGTTGTCAAGTTCAAATTGTCAGAAATATCAATTTGATTAAACAATGTCATGATTCCAATTTGTGTTGAATAGTTTGATTACGAAGAAGCTCTTCAAAACTAAGCTGAATGCCACGATGCAACAGCCTGATAATGGAACAAGACTTACGCAAGACTGCTGCGTCCCCCAACTCTAACCACAATGGGTGTCTGAATGTGGGGTGCAGCACTAGAGGGTGAGACATGATTAGTGACACGAATTTCTCGCAACCATGAATAAGGTTTTTGCAGCCTAGAACCATTGCTTTTCCCCACCTTCAAGTAGCTCCACAATTGGACCCCCCATAGGACATGGCTGAAAGCATCCCAGACCAGATCTTTGGAAAAACATACTCCTATCGCCGATGCCAGAATCGAACTCCGGTTTCCCGCTGGGTAGACCCTCCGCAAACATCACGCTTTAAGGAGACGGGCTTGATTACGAATGATGTAGAGAAATCCATTAAATGTTGAAGAAATGTTTGAAATTTCTTCAAATACTGGAAAAAAAAAAAAAAAAAAAAAAAAAAAAAAATACTGTGGCTAACACGTTTCGCCCACCTTTAGCCTAGAAATTCATTTAAAATCATTATAACATTAAGGCACTCTTTGCAAAGGCTACTCTTACTGCATCAATGATTTCCTGTTCTCAATTGTTTACAGTCGAATAAAAGAATCCAAAACAGTCCAAGAAAAATGGTTATGGACTTTTGCACGTCTGACATAAAAGGGATAAATGATCAACATTCCAATTAAAAACATTGGCCCTTAAAGGACTTAATACACTGAGTATAGTATTGTCCATAAGTTTACCATATCAGATCTGTGACTTTACTCTATACATCATGTAACAGTTATTTTGTAGATTAATAACATTAAGAAATTTAGGAATAAAAGCATCCAAAAGTGCACTTAATTTACTAAAATTCCTAACTGTTTAAAAAATTATAAAAGTGGGTATATTTACTAATTATTTACTAACGCTGATAGATTTGTTGCCATAAGACATTCTGTTTTACCCGATCTGACAGTAAAACAACGGAAAACTGCGTAACAAATACCAAATACACAAAGATTCAGATGCGTTTAGCACAAATATTGTAATTAAACTGCTCTTAAGTGGAATATTAAGACAGTTGCCTGGTTGAATACGTACTTTTGAAATTTTAGTTGATAATTATATTATTTACGCTTTAAGTGCAAACACCGGACACATTAATGGATTCATTTGGAGCCATTAAACCTCCACACGCATGTGTATCACAGCAGGTGGCTGAAATGTGTATTAGGTGAACACTAACAAAAAAACACGCCAGTCTATTTTGAGGTGTGACAGAAGAGTTCCCTCATTTGCTTTGTAAGCGGGCCAGTTAATGGCCGAGTTACGCGTGTAACTGTAACAGAGGGGAGCACTTTCACAGCATATGCTCCATAACGTCGTTCAGAATTTAATCTGTAATAGACAACAGTTATGGGTTACATATTTGAATGTAACAAACAAGGCATTTAAAATGTGATGTCTAAATTAAATAAGCAATAAACTACAGAATAGCGCGATTATTGTAAGGCAGAATTTCATATATGTATATCGTTAACATCCATTTCACTAAATTTTGATACTGTATGTAATACATAGTCAAACACTCATATTTCTTTCCAAGGTGCAAAATATTAATATTACCTAATATAGGACAAACCGGAAGGACCATTGCTACTAGAATAATCGAACATGAATGGAGCATTCGTTTAATGCAACCTGAGAAGTATGGACTGGCAGAGCATTGTTTTGATAAGGAGGCTTTGGCGATTTCCTCTGAAAGGAGCACGCTTAATCGTGATGCTGGATTTCAGTTCATCTCCCCTTGGAAACCGGCCTTAAAATGGAAATCCATCGAATTAAGAAACAAAAATCGATACAGCTTGATAATCAAGTTAAGTAGTTACTTTTCTTTGTCACAATTTTCTATACTCACGCCATCTCCTGACATGGCATTTAACTTACTGAAAACAGTCTTTTGTTCAGTAATGCGAATTTTGATAGTTTTGTCTTTGTTTATAGTTGTGTTATATCCAGTATTTCATTTTGTGGTTATAACATTTTATAAATATCCTGATGATGGGAGAGATGCACACTCCCGAAATGTTGATATTTAATCATCTTTTCACCCGGCTGGCTGTCCGAGAAGAAAGTGAGCGCATTCGTCGCCAGGAAAGTTTCAGGTCTTAATATTAAAATTGTTTCTACAATATCTGGATATACTGGGTGAGTAAAAAAGTATGGAACAATACCTGTAACCCCGCTGTTGGAACTCTATGAAGTGATTTTTAAAAAAAAAAAAAAAGAACTGTAAGATATCAACATATCCTCACATTACTATGATTACAAATAAAAAGTGCGAGTTCTTTTTTCAGTGACAACATTTCTTTTCTCTGCAATCCTTCAGACCTTAAGTGTCAGACCGTACAAAACAAATATCCTTTCAAACCGCAATTTAAATTTATTATGACTTCACTGCATTTGTACTGAGCAAAATATATCGCACCATTACTTGAAATTGTGTACGTTTTGAATTATCCTCCTAAAAGTAACTAGACATGGCAAAACTTACGGCAAGACAACGAATTGAAAAACCTCCAAGATCTCCTGATCTAAACCGCTTAGACTTTTTCTCGTGGGGGTATTTGAAGTGGAGGATTTGCAAGAACCGACTAAAGGATCTTGAAGAATTAAAGCTAAGAACTGGGCAAGAAATGAGACTGATCAGGGGAGCCGTGTTGCTAGAAACATTAACTAATTTCAAAGACGGACTTTGGCACTGTTTGGCACTAAATCCGGGTCATTTTGAGCATCTTCTGAAGTGAATTCATCATGTGTTACAACACAACACCATTAATTTTGTTACGAGTGCATTTTTTTTGGTTAAATTTCATGTGTTGTAATACGTCCTAGTAAATTTAAATTACAGTTAAAAAAAGCATCTACCTGCACGTTCCGAAACCTGAGGACCAAGAAAATGAAAAAAAGAAAAATGTTGCCATTAAAAAGAAAGTCACGCCCTATTCACAATCATAGCAATATGAAAACATGTTGATATCTTAGAGATTTTCTTAAAAACAAAATTACTTCAAAAAACTATGACAACAAAGTTACAAGCTTGCTTGCTACTGAGCTGTACCTGCAGTGTTCAGTAAGTTAATAGGTTCTCCATCTCGACTGTTGCCGATAAGGACAAGCGAAAAAATTCTACCACCTTATCTTCTTCATCTCAATGCATTTCAGTTTCCATTACCGAAAACCACCAGATTATTCCTTCAACTTACACTTTAGAAGATTTATTTTTAGTCAATGCACATCCAAATAGTGTAATCTCCAAATTAATTACGCTCTTATAATAAAAAAATGGGGCTATTCTGTTCTGATTTTAGTTGTCTTCATTTTGAGGTTAACTATTTTGCTACTCCATCTGTTGATACCAATGATTAATATTCTGTAAAACATTGAATTATTCATTCATTCAGTATGCCGTGATCCGATAACTTAGTCTTCCCTGCAGCTTCAATTAAGTTATCCGAGGCCTCCGGGAATATGAATTTGGCTCCGGGAAGCCTATAAGCGTCCCAGACTCACCTTAGACCCATCATAACCTCAGTGGTCTCCTATAATTAACAACATAACCTCTCTTCCATCCTACAACTTGTGACACTTCATAAACAAAAGCAACCATCTACCCACCATCTAAAATCCACATAACGCCAATAAGGTACAGAGTTCCGGAATGGCTAAAGGTCGAAGGCTCCTTCATCTCGGAAAGGATGACCCTTCGACACCTCTATGTGTGCGATAGCCGAAGCAGTGGAGGTTATGATACGCAATATAACAAAAGGTTGCGAATGTAAGTCTACGGAATAACACAAACTCACCTTAGATTCCCCGCCCCCATTTATACCCCGCCTTTAACTGCAATAGTCATATCGGCCGCCGTTCTTCTTTTGGAAAATATCGATAGTGTTAACTCGTAATCGTTGGATTGTATCATTAGATCATGCACACATTCACACTCTATTTCATACCTCCAGACTTTGGGGGAAGATGGGGAATCATCTTGGTTGGAGAAAATCCCCAGCCCCAGCCGGGAATCGACCCCGGGACCCCTAAGCACGGCATGTAGGTGTTCTAGCGACTGAGTTATGGGACCAGCCCCATCTTAGATTTGGTTAGCTGTTTAGGCAAATAATCATGAGCACAAGCTAAGGGGATCTAAAAGCTACCCCTTACGGAAGCTATTAAATGACCTTAGGTGTGTTTTAGCCATGTACAACCATCTGAAGCTTGCTATAATATATAAATAGAATACCCTTACACTTAAATGTCTAGAGAACTACAGCAATATAAAATGAATCCTTATATTTGTGAGTTGATAGCAGTACCTAAACAGCTTAGGTTATTTAATATAATCCCTAAGTAGTTCACTTTTGAAACTGTTTTTCATTTCTGCTCTTGTACTTATCGTAAAAATAACGAAAATGAAGCTTTAATGAACAAACATTAATGGGGAATTTGAATTTTTTACTACCGCATCTATTTCATGTGACTTATCAAATCATATATCGATAGTTTGGTCAAAGTAGCTACATGCTGAGAAATGTTTCACTGCGAATTTTAACATTGGAAACAGCAACTGGATTTGTTGGCAACACTGACCGGAAGCCTTAGATTATCAGCAGGAAGCCGTAAATTATCAGGAAGCCGTTGATTATATCGAAACCATAAGGTAAATAATCTGTCTACCCCTATATATTTTATTTATGTAGCAGTTTTAATAGACCCCATTCGATATATATCGAACTGATCAGATATCGAAAAGCTAGTAATCTCGCATGTGTTTACCAATAACTAAACAAGTGTTTAAAAACGTATTCTTAAGACTGCTTAAATTTCGTGGGGCACAGTTGGTAGACATTCGATTTAACATTTGTTTCAATAAAAAAAAAGTCTCTTCATTGGCATCTCTGCAATATCTTTCTATTTATCTCGCTAAAAGTAGATAAATAGTTTCTTCCTCTGTGGAGGGAGGGGTTGCAGTACATGGCTTCTGGAATTCGGCTGCTGTCAGTTCTTGGAACAGCAAATAGAGGATGTGGGCAGACGGTGCTGCTATGCATCTACCGCGACAGAGGACAAGAACATAATTTGGAACGAGGTCAGTGTACCCGGCGAACAGGAGTGCCACCCACATTCTGTTGCTACTTCAGGTTCCTGACTACCACAAGCATCAATTTAATGTTGGCATGAATATGAAGATGTTCTGTTAGAACAAGTACATTGGCTACTTGATTATTTTAGGAGCATCAACGTCAATGGGAGGTATAGTATATCTGATCTGTTACATTCACACAAGGCTTTCTCTACTGTTCTATTTTAAAACCATTGTTACAAATAATTTTAGAATTCTGTTTTTAAGAATTAAACCTAACAAGAAGAGTCCATGGAAATAAATATAATTGAAAATAATTAAATATTGCAGAATAGTAACGTTTCATGATATCCATTAACGCTGATGAATCTTTTGGTGTCCACATTATTCTGCTCTGCGATTCTCTGCCTTCCAATCCCTGTCTTCTAAGCTCTTTTGCAGCATTCGTTGACATTTTCCGTGTTTCCCCATGGGAGATGGGCTTATCTTCTACACCAACAACTCTTAATAACTTCGAGTTCTTCAAAATAAGCACTATACGAAGAAGCACAGAAAGGATAGCATACAAATCAGGAACTCAGCAAAACTTAAGCAAAATACCTTCTGCTGGGAAATTAACTTCTATTTTTTAATCTCTTGAAATTGGCTCCAGGAATTTTAATTAAACTCTCTGTGATATAATAAAGTGACCAAATAAAAGTTTGTATGTACTCAATCTTAAGTGAGGAATATGTGAGCCTTTTTCATCTGACTAAATCTGCTACAGTTTTGTACATTTGGAAAATAACTAGTTAAAAAAAAATTATGGACGCTCTTTTACCACGTCCCATTTTAAACTAGTCGTGAAGTGCCGTTTTATTTTGCTCAAAGGACTCTTCAGATTTGATGCTCTTAAAGTGCCATAAGTCTACGATTCCGGGTCCCGGGGTTTACTTTCCTTTTGAAGGAAGCAATTCTATTATAACGATTTTTACGGCTGAAAAAAAAAAGTCCATCGGTCCCCGAAGGTTTAACCTCGGGAACAAAGCTGAGTATATTACACCAAGATCACGATTTTTGCAGGTTTTAGGGAATTAAACATTTGCTTTATTTGAAATACTAGCGAAAAATACATTATGATTAATATAACATGGACAGAAGGTAAACATTTTATGCATACAATAACGCATAAAGGGATTTGTGAATTTCTCATGGGTAAAATTCTTTCGTATGTATGACAGCAAAATCCAAGTATTATTGTGTTTATATCTATTAAAATCTATTAAGTATATCCGCACTACGGGATGTACAAAGGTGAGCCTTCCCTTAAAATTAATAATTCTAAGGAATGGAGGATTTTCAGTGATTCTTCTCAAAAAATTTTAAGAGCACTTGGTAATGATTGGTACTGGGTATGGATGTTTGATTTTTTGCTTAATATGAATCTACATAGTTTGGAGAACATGCCTTTTATAAGGTTTTGTGTGTTTGTGACAATTAAGTGTATTTAAATGGGATTTTAAATATGGCGGCCATGCTCCCTTTTTACTCTGCATTTTTTTCTTCTGCTTATAACAAGCAGAATTATTTAGGGGATGGGGACTCCATTGGCAAAAACCCAATGTATATAGACAAAGGGTGCAAGTGAATAAGCTAGTGTGTTGGACATGTACAAAAAGAAGTGAACAGAAGATTTATAGAAAAGAAATAATATGGAAGGGTGCCTGGTCGTACGGAAACCCCAAACGAGAGCTTCAGTCACCTAATCTAGGAAATAGTTCCAAAATCTGTGTACGTTGGCAGTAAAACTATTAATTTGGTGCGATGGACGCTGTGATAAGTTTTAATGATGGTGCTACTAAAAGGGGAGCTGCATTTCAGAAAATTGGACTGGAACCAATTTATTTTTGACTGTGCCTTTGAAAACATTGATGCATCAAGAGTAAAAGGAGCAGAAAAACAAGTGCAGGAAGTGTCTAAGGAAGAAAGAATTAGGATGAGATGTGAAAAGAGGAGGAGAGAGGCTGCTGAGACAAATGGGGTGACGAATATGGATCAGGAATATTTTGAATTTTGGGTATGTTACGCAAAAGCACAACATTTATCTACTTTTGCCATTTACCGTAACTTGCTTTTTTAAACTTTACGTACAATTTTCTAGAAAACTATAATAGATAGAGCTTTGAATTTTTTGTACATATGCAGAATATATTGCTCTAAAGAGCTGGTGAAAGCTTCATATGTTATACTTTCATGAAATTCCTCAAAAATATTTTCATATATAAAAAAGTAAAAAATAAACAGTATATTATTTATTTTTCAAATTGATATTATTGATTAAAATTATATTCAGCATGTTTATACCGTGATTACTGTTTAGGACAAAAAGCACCAAAGAATTAGAAGATTTTGTGTTTATTGGAATATCAATAGTTGATATCAATATTGTGTCTTTGTGAGTTCGTAGAATTAAAAGTCCAGTTGCAGAAATTCCAAAATGCTCTTTATTTGCGTGGAAACATACTTTGATCCCTACAGTAACGAATTACGTAACATAAAACATACAATCTTCAAGCTCGTTAACCACAAACAAGAGTTCGCTTTCAAAACACAGCTGTACGAGTCCAATTCAACTACCACCCTCTCACTGGCATTCGCGGCTTCTTTTTTAGCTCCATTCACGGTTCTGAAATGAACAAGACGGTACTAGAAACTTACGGTTATCTATCTTTTTCTGTTTCGGCAAGTTTTTTTAACTCCGCGCTGCACTATCTGTCCCTTTGTGTACGCTGGCCGCGCATCTACGCAAAAATGGGTTCGCCACAATATTAACTATTTATGATTTGATTATGGTTTCTGAATTAGAAGAGACTCATATATAAGTGGTAAAGGTTCCATTATGATAGATAGCATAGCTTTCAAGAAACACTAACATATATCGCATTGAAATCTACATGGAAATTTCTACTCTGACACTACGAAGTGTCCTTAAAGGTGTTTGGCTTCATAAGAGAAACATTAAACCTTTCATTCCGTAGCCCATTCGTTTGTTTTAAAGGAAAGTTGTGAAACTGCACGAGAATCATCTATGGCTAGCGTGTGGAGATATCACGATCATTTGACTATTTATTACTTGGTCAATGGGCTGGTTTCACAAAATATCCTTGTTTCTTATGTAAATGAGATAGCAGAACTAGGTTAGAACACTAAGAAAGGGCATCAGTAGCCCGGTAGGATTAATTTAATACAGAGAAAGAAAACTTGAAGCTCTTATTGATCACTCAAAAGGAGTGTTGCCACCTCTCCAAGTAAAATAAGGTGTAATAAACTATTTGCAAAAACTCTAGATAAAGACATTGAGTGCTTTAAATACCTTTGTGTCACATTTCCTTCATTATCCTATGAAAAACCTAAAGCTAATGTATTCATTGGCCCACAAATTCCAAAACTGTGACAGTCAATTTGAGAGTACTATGAGTAGAGAAGTGAAGTATGCCTGGGATGCTTTCAGAAATGTTGCTTTTTAATTTCCTTGGAAATTAAAAGTACCCAAATTATGTTAACATAGTGAAAGTAATGTTACAAAGTTTCAAACAGATTGGTTGTTGGATGAGTGTCAAAGTACATTTTCTATCATTCACATCTAAATTATTTCCCTGGTAACTTAGAAGGTTTTAGTGAGGAACAGTCTGAAGAAGATCAAAAAGGAGGAAATTTAAAGGGCAATATTGAGGTAAGGTTATGAATGTACATATAAATATTATTAATTAACGATTAATTATAGCAAATAAAAATTATAATTATGGTCCAGTTTTTCATGCAACACTCTTGTTGAAAGTACGTTCCCAGTTTGATGTTGTTTCGGCTATTTATGAATAGTTTGAAAACCTGACGTGATGGGAGAGAAGCGAGATTATTTTAGCATTCAGCACAAAAAATCCATTTAGGATCCTCTATCAGATTCAGAAAATATGTTTTGAAATGCGGAACAGTATATGTTCTGTATCAATCACTTCTCATACAGTGATATTACAGCTACTCTGAAGAACGACCGCGATCTAAACACTTTATAGAGTCTTCAGTAATAGATGACAGGACATTTATTCACAAATGGGGTCATGCATATTAACATCATAATCATTTTCGAAGAGGAGGTTCTGCTCTGCAGAATTTCACCACGAAATGGAAGACGCCGATGAAAGGCGTCTATAATTGCAACGAATTTCCACTTTAGCGCAAAAGTAATGAGATATTTAAACGAAGTATAACTTAATCTAAATGCTAATTGACCCGTAGTAACCTACTTCTTTTACGACCAGCTTCGCCACGAAGTTACCCATTAAAACGCCGCTTTGTGGCCGAGCTGATCAAAGACTACAGACATTTCCACCTCAGGAACACCTGTGCAAACTCCTGGCATGCACTTCGGTTTTGAAAAGATTTGAGTCTATGCTTGGAGGAGTATCTGGATGTATGCGATTCTTAACTTAATACAAAAAGAGACAGGAATATCTTCAAGACTAGCTTTAGTAGTAATGAAGTACAAACCTGGTATATTACAGTCGAATGAATTTATCTAAGTACTCTTATCTTTACAGATGTTTATCCTTCTATTTCATCTTAAAGGTAACCACAAGAACAATCACTAAATCTTGTAGGTTTTATTTAACACTCTCTTCACATGCCACGCTACCACATTACTTTATTCTAAATCCAAGCACTATCATTTTTGAGTAAAAATATTACTTTTATTCAGTAGAAACTGTTAACACGGATCATCTGGGAGCAGTGCAGATCCGAGCTGACAAAAATTAGGGTTATTCAGAGACTTACGGAAAAGCAATAAAAAAACATTCACATAACCGAAATATTTTTAACCGAGTTTAGAAATTACTATGACACACTTTTACCTGAAAACACATGCCGTATATGTATTGTAATAGCCTGTGTATTTGGACTGTACTACAAGCTAGTCGATAGTTCAAAAAAAGGAGGGAGTTTCTGCTGCCTCAGTTTCCGCGATCTCGCATTCGCTTTAACATTGGACGTTCATTTAGCAATGATTCGGCTTGACTCTCTGAAATAAGACATCAGTTTCTCTGTGTTTGCCACTGCCTGTGCGTGGTTCATAACCACAGCTGGTTCATCAACATTGTCTGAATCTAAATACTCTTCATTTACATTTTCAGTAACACCACATTATGCAATAATGCCTTTCTCTGTAATCGGTTTATAACTTCCGTCATTGTCAATGTCTTCAACATCGGAACAGCCATCGATATTTTTTAAAAATGTCTGTAAAATCTTCCCTACTTATTTTTTCTTCTCCTTAAATCTTGTTTTCTGGCAAGTCACACACATCAGGCGACAGCCTTTTCCATGGCTTTATCAAAGCTTTGCTTCCAACCTGGTCCCAAGCAGGCGTGCTGAGTACAATGAATGGCAAAAGAATTAGAGTAATGTACCTACTGAGAATAGCAATTTACCATCTGTAAAGCAACTCTTCATTACTACACTAAACAATTTTTTTTTTATTACTGGTTCGGGTTAAAGGGATCCGGGTTAACTAGGTTTTATTGTATATCTTATCATATGCTCATATATATAAAGCTGAACCACTTCAATAGGACACACGTGCAACTTTGGGGGAGTAAAATACACAATTGGGAGATTACATTACACTATTTACATCTCAGAAAATGTTGGAAGTGTCCTCCACCTGCATCTATACACCATATGCACTGTCTCACCATATTCTCTGAAGTTTTACGGAGAGGATCCTCGCCAATGTTACTTATTTCGGTTTGCATGGATTCCTTGAGAACATCAATTGTCCGAGGCCTATTCTTGTACACTCTATTTTTAGATACCCTCACAAGAAAAAAATTTGGTGTGGTTAGGTCAGGGGATCTGGGACGCCACAGACCTTTTGAGATTTGATTATTAAAGAAACTGGTTACAAGTTCCAAGGTCTCATTAGGTGTACAGCACGTTGGTCTATCTTGCTGGAAATAATCTTCTCCCAATTCGATATTATCTCAGTAAAACTTCAGAGAATATGGTGAGACGAGTGCAAACATGTATAGATGCTGGTGGAGGACACTTCCAACATTTTCTGAGATGTAAATAGTGTAATATAATCTCCCAATTGTATATTATATTCTCCCAAAGTGGCACGTGTATCCTATTATTGGTTCAAAAGTTATGGCCTATTGAAATGGTTCAGGTTTATATGGATCAAACTATACTTTAAAGAAATGTAGCAAATTTGCAGTTTTTTCGAAGGCCATTCTCTCCTTTCTGCTGAAAATTTGAGAAAAGCTGATTACATTTTTAAGGAAAAATTTTAAAGTACAAAAGAATAGGAAAAATCGAGACATGTAAAATTCACACAATTGGGATATTTACTGTAATAGCATTCACCCAAAAATATTTAAAATGCCTATACATTGACTTTTTACGTAAGTATCTTAAAACATATGGCAGTTCATTAAATTTTAGCTATTTCTGAAAAAATAAATATAACGAAACAGTTTTCTATGTAAAGGGATGTATAAGTTGGGCGCTTTTTTGACACATCTTTGGAATATGAGTAACTCCATAATACGGTTGCTATTTAATAGACTTTAAAAAAATTAATAGATTGAAAAGTAATAATATTAAGTCAATATTCAGGACGTCTAGCTTTTCTCAAAATTTCAGAATAATAAATATATTTGATACATCATTTGGAGGTGGATTCAATTCTTTATGATGTACACATGAAAATACCATTATCTGGCCTCCAGTGATATCAAGTTTTTATGGTGGAATGAACACTTCCTCTACTTATTAAATCGGTAGTAGGAAAAGTAATAACATTATGGGTTCCCTTCAAAACTCAATCGTTGGAGCGTTTTGGCTACATATTCCATTTTCTACATGACACGTGCGTAATTAAAACGAACATTGGATCAACATTTCATTTAAAAAGGAATTACCTGGACGAATAGGGGTAGTTGCACCCTCTCTACACCCCTAATGTCATGCATACTCTCTCAAGTATCCCTTCCATCCCAGTCTACCAACCGAGGGGGGAGTATAATTAAGTTGTAACAGAAATACCCTCATGTCTGTAGAAATGCAAAGGCCATATTTTGGAATACAGCATAGCTTTTAGCATGTGATCAAATATTCAGATGTTGTATATGCTATAACAAATGTATTGTAATAATAACAGATAACTTCTACCAGTTGTGATTTTACAATTAGAAATATTCTTCAAATAATTAACATACAAGTATCAATTTTCAGGATCAGTTTGTATTTATGAATAGATTGTAGATTTTAGAAAGCTGAGAGAAGTGAACCGCCTAAAAATGTAGCATTGCATGTTGAGTTAGAGTTTATATACCTGTGCAAAATACAACAGACAAGATATGTTTCGAAAATGGTTAGTACCACCAAAGCTGTTAGACATACACTTTGCCCCTTAACAAGGTTTGTATTATTCTTAAGTAATTCGTTTGTTTATCTCTCGTTACGTAAAATGATACTGAAAGAAAAGCGCGCGTGAATCGGATAAATATTTAGCAAAGTCTTTCACAAAAGTCCTATTAGTCACGTAAATATGAAAGCGGTTGACCTCATATTGAGGCCTGGGCATTCTAGATTATGTTAAATGCTAAGTTTTTCATGAATTTACTGTACACTTCCGTATACAGAAAAGCGGATACTAATCCTAACCGCCACCAAGTGGAGGATGAATAAGATTGGCAGAGCGGACGAATTGGAATTGAAAGAAAAACGGCGGTACATACCTAATGTAATCATAAGAGCAAACTAACACATTTCTACACTTGTATATTCATATTTTTGTGCTTCTCTCACACATTTTCCACATATATTACTTCTTTCCCACAGCTCCTACATAGATTTCGTAGTACCAATTTTTCTGGGCTAATTTGTGTATCATTTCATCCATTTCATTCATCGTCCGATATGACTTAATTTTGGAAAACAAATAAAAAAGTAGTAATAAAAAGCTTTGAATTACCTGCCTTACCTTAATCCCCTTTGCCCGTATTTATTTTTGCCCATTTTCAGCACTGATTAACTATAATAACAAGGAGGGCTATGGAGTATGAAAGTGTTTATTGTTTGTTGTACAAGCTTCTGGAGCAATTTCAGTGAATATTGTTACAAATTTATCGAAACAAAATGGCCAAAATGGAGCAATTACAAACCTTCTTTCCGGAAAATAAACTCGACTTCTCACTTTGACTGAAGATACACAATTGTATTACACCCTTAACTGTATCAGGTATGTCACTTCTTCGCCCACAAAGGTCCTTCCAACACAACAATACACTACCGTTCCTTAGGCAGCAGCCCTCCTCCCTCCCCCCAAAGTAAAAAGGCTATTTCCTATGTCCTTCTGGTTTAAATCTACAACGATATTGTTTGCACTGTAACCATCAGCCATGGAACCGAATCCAGAATCCATATTGTCACCGAGGCATTGTTGTACAGCGGCCGCAAGCCGCAGCCGGCACGTGGGCGAGCGCTGAACGCTTGCCGAGAGAGAGAAAGCAACAAAGAGACAAAGAGACAGATGTCTGCATAGTTCCGTCTTTGTCTCGCTGTGTCGCGAACAATGTCTAGAAGAATGATATAAAATGGTATAAAAGCCCGCAAAGTGCTAGAGCGGAGTCAGTTGTCATTTGCTAGTGAATTGTTAATTGCGTGTACAGCTGTGTAGTAATTGTGTGTGGACAATTGAAGTATACCGCAGTGATTTCTTTTGTTGGTTTGCATGCAGCGGGCCGAATGAGACGACGTTGCAGACTGCTGTTATGTATGTCATGCTATTTTTACTGCTGCAAGGGGTGTACAAAGTTAATGTTTACTGCAATAAAGAGCATTTTACATTTCTGCAAACAAAACTTAATTCTACGAACCGACAAAGTCATAATACGGATTACGTTATTTTTTTTAAATAATTTAAAATTAGAATGTATGAGTTAGTGCTGCCAAATTCTTTTTAATACAAAATTATTAGGATAATTAGATTATGATGGGATCGTAACGAGATATTAACAAAATGTTCTTGTCTCAACGTTGCTGTAAAAAATACTACTCTCAAATTTGCAACTAATTAGGTTTACCTTGTTCAGAGTGCGTGATGGCTTTTAAACATGCAAACCAAAAGCGTTAATGGCATGTCAGGGTATCGCAGAGGCAAATAATCCACAGATTAGCTGGAAAATGCCAGTCGCACAGTGCAGGCTTCCTCCCGTAAAGCTCCAAGTTTCAGATTTCCTTACACACGTATTGTTTATTCACTGTAATACCAGGTTCAGGTATATAGAACTACATTCCTTGTGACACATTGTGTGCTAATTAATACACATAGTCTTTAATAGGAATGCGTAACTCATTTCGTATGAAAATGTGTAAGAATCGCCTTCAAAATTGTGAGTCCATACAAAGTAATATCTGTAAAAGAGTGTGACTAAAAATGCAATGCCATAGCCCATACCATAGCCGAACTGACATTAACTTGCTAAAGTAATATATTTTTTCAGGTAAGCCACAATGTGTTCCCACATTAATTTTAAGATGAAATATCCCAACGGAGAACCATTATCTCTCAAGTTCTTTTAAATAGCGAATGCAATATATGATGGTTTACCATGGAGATAAATGCCATTGTAGCTCATTTGGAAAACTAGTGGGATAGATAGTAAGCCTAGGATCCGTGGTTCAAATCCTGGTTATAGTATTCAATTTTTCACACTCTTTCTATGTACACAACGATAGCATGCAATGGCATACATATGGACGAACAATTAACAGCTGTCTCCATCTTCCCCAGGTAATACTTTCCAATTGAGATACGTGAAGGGGTCGAGTGTTGGTGTTGTAATTCATGTAGTGTCCAGTATATGTTATACATATTCATGATATACTAACCACTTGAACACATAGAAGATAACATTTCCGAAATTGATAATTTAAAAATGCAGGAAACTGTCATTTGATTCAAATATAATTTATTCTAACTTCCTCTACAAAGTTAAGTACACTTAGTATTGCACTTCACTCTGAATTACATAGAAAATCATTTTGGAAATTGTCGGATGAACGTCAAATTCAGAATATTAAAAGGATGCTATATTATGAATTTCAAGAAAACCCCACCTCCCAAAACTAGATTTTATACAGAACGTCTTTCGAAAATGCTGAAATTTTAAAAAAATGACTCACTATTTTCACTAAAATACCATATGTTTTAGATATTTTAAAGCTCAATACGTTTTAGATGCTCTAATTTTCTGTAAATGTCCCCAGAAGTCCTCTTTTGCATAATTGGTAAGCCTTTAGAAAAAGACAAAATCCGACTACATATAAAATGTAGACCTCCTTAAAATAATTTATATCCGACACCCTTTTTATGTAGTGAACAATTTGCGAGGTATATACTCGTTTGTTTTAATTTGTCAAAAACTGAAAAAAACGTTATTCATTTTTTTTTTTAATGTTCCGACATGCGAAGAGTGTGAAATATCAAATGCTTTAAATAGCAATCAGTTGTGGTCCTAAAGATTACCCATCAAAGCCTACTGTATTCGCGTATTCTCGTTGCACGTACATGTAATAATTTCTAGAAACATTTATTACAGATAATACAAAGTAAATAACCAGAGCAATAACGGTTTGTAAGATGAGTTTATATAATAATAGAAAAAGTTTCTACATATTAGTTTTTCGCATACAATTCCATAAAATTAAATTACAAAGCTTTATAAGAAAACAAAAGCAATAATACCGATGAATTAAAATTTAAAGCTACTACAACCACTGCACATTAGTAAGCCACTGAGTGAGAATGTGTACGTGGATGAGGTACAGAGCAAAACTTTCGACATCGCGAAAGTGTTTTGTTACGGAAATAGTTCCTTACATATCCTCCAACAGCAAGTTTCTCCTTCTACAGCATTGTTCTACGTTTCTCCCAGCTCACTCACTGTATTTATTTCTTCTACGCACGAAATTTCATTTCTTTCCATTCTTTCTTAATCTCTCCTGCCAGACATTTTTGTCATTATAGCTGATTATGTTTGTAGCGACAATATTTTATCACCTACCGAAACAGGATAGACAATATTTATATTACAAGCTCCAGTTATGAACTATGAGATGTGCATCTCAGAGTACATAGGGCAAAGCTACTCAGTATCGGACACTTAAAATTTTTTGTTCCATAATGACTTTGGAAATGCGTACAGTGAGTATTACAAATTATTTTTGAATACATGTTTTGTATGTGTTTAATTGTAGCAAATATGCTATTCACAGTAAGTACCGACAGGAAACAAGGAACCCAATATCATACAGTCTGAATATTATAAAACCACTTTGTTATTTCAATGTATCGTTGTATTACATTTTAAGACGAATGTCACGTTTATAATAAGGGGCATCCCTTTCAAGACTTGGCTCAGGTTTCATGAGCCCAACCCTTGCATATGCGGCACTGGATTCAGTCATTATGAAATTGTCGCCACTAATCTTGCAGTCAATTTTTTAATATTCAAAGCTCAGTGCTTTTATCACTCATTGTGCGTGAAATCTCTAAAAAATTTGTGGTTCAAGGGGCAAATGCCTCAGCAAGAAAATGACGACATAAAGGTCCATTCTTCACACTTTGGTATTAATTTTGAAAATACATTTTTTTGGAGTGTCATAAGATTGCTATGTAACAGTTTTATTTGGATGTTCAAATATGTGTGTGGAATGTGAGAATGCAAAATACCAGTTTGAATATAAATATAATAGAGGTTAACAATAGGACTTCATTTGAAGTGAGTTATCGAATGTTTAATGCACTAATAACTGTTTTTAAATCTCAGCACGAGGAACTTCGACTGTTGAAGTAACAAACTTCTAACTTCTGAATAGATGGATACTTCATGACTTAAAATAAATATTTCTTTCATAACTCAAACGCGGTCTTTAGGTGCCTCGAACTGCCGATAATCGATCAAAGTAAACGTTTCTGTAAGACTGTAAAACACGAAGGGAAAGATATATTTAAAAAAAAACGTGTTCTTTTGCTAACTTAACTCCCACCTAAATTTTTACCCCTTCTTATATTTAGTACAAACTTTCAAAGCTTTCGCATAAGTTATTGAATTTTACACTCGGTGACTTACCAAAATACCTTCACTTTTCTAATATTCAGAACTCTATTTATATAACTATCCAAATATGCCTGAGTTAATGGTTTGCTTGGTGAAGGAATTCACTGGAACGCTAATGTGCTTACTTGCTTATATTTATTGCGAAGGTTACTAATGACCCGTTTTCGTAACAGAATTCCAGTAATGACAAACTGAATATATTTAAACAATCTTAACATGTGGGAATTATTTATTGAAACTATTTATTTACCTATCAAATCTTTAAAAGGTAATTAATCTTATCATCCGATATCAACAGCAGGTACAAAATTCGTCTTTTGTTTAAGTATTTGTGTATTTTAAAAATTGAATAAAACATTTACTAATCGAAACAATCTTTAAAATTGTATACCCACTACTGGGTAGTACTCAAAAGCTTCTGTTCTCAAAACTTGTATGTTCTTAATGTACTTTTCATGTAACTCACTAGTGGAAAGTTAAAAAAGGAGAGCTGATTTATATTCAGTCGATTTTCTCGAGCCACTATCGTTTATTTTATAGCTTCCATAAAATATTGTTTATTTTTCTTCCTGCTCTACCCATATTCTATTTTCATTCCCATTTTATGCTAACTGAAACAAACATTTCCAGAAATGCTTTCTGGAATGGTTTCCTAAGTACTGGAGGGATACGTGAGCTAAAGTGTCATCTTTAAAAAGCAAGTCATTATAGAACTCCATACTTTTTATGGCATCGCGAGGGGCATCTGAAAGAGAACAGCACTTCAATAAATTACAAAAGTATTGAAAACTGAAGGCAATAGCAATGAATACCTATGTTGGAAATAGCAAATGACAATTGACAATCTAAGAGATACACTTTTTGCGTCTTAAATTTCTGTGTATCTCTTATGATATATAAGTTATACACAAAATTGAACAGGGAAATCTCAATATTTCAAACAAACAAAAAAATTCAAGAATTCAAGAAATTCATTTACTTATATTACCTTATACCTTTTACACCTTAAACGTGCAGTATTTTAGAAAAAAAAAAAAAACAATGACAATTCATTAAAAAGAGGAAAATAACAAATACTTTTTCATTACAAACGGTAGTTTGGGCAAGAGGATTTCCTTACAAAACATCGTGCAACATCTTTGAAAGCTGCTGAACTTGTTTCGTATTTATTATACTTTTCGTTTTTGTTAGCGTATGCAATAATTCCATGCTACGAGGCCATAAGCTGATACGTGCCTTTGTGGTCGTTGGTCTTTTATTGATATACTTTATTGACACTGTTTAAAAATTGATAAATATATGATCTGAAATAGAGAAATTGAGCAATAGAATTATCTGGACACACAGCTTGATATAATGTAAAATAACAGCGACACTTCTTATATTTTTCACATATCTACGTATGGTTCTCTAATATAAAATTTTTGTTTTGGATTCAAACTTTAAATTTCAGATGAAATGTACATACAGTTTTTGATGAAAAAAAAGATACTTTAGGCAAAACACAATCTGAAAAACAGGCATTAAAATTTCTTTAATAAATCTTGCTGTGACTAAAATATGAAAAAGAATGGTTATGGCCATTTCAGAAGAGCAAACCTGCACATGACTGAAAATAACATGCCGAATATTTGACATTAGCTGAGAACGTCCAGTTGATTGTAAGACCAACGACTACACACACTTCTTTATCTTTAAATATTACATCTAGCCATTTCTTCGGAAAATGTCATCAAGTTTGGATGAACAGAAACAACATTCCAAAGAAGTTTAGGAACTAAGTGGAGGTTTTTAACTTACATCTGAGCAAAGTAGAAATTAGAATTTAGTGTCGAATGCTGAGACCCAATAGTTTCCACTTTCCCCATTTCTTCGTTGGGCACCAGACTCTTTCGAAATCATCCGAGTTAATCAAAAGTATTTTCCACAAGAACCACTTCTACCACACGGTCAGTGCACACAATGTTTTGAAAAACTGTTTTGAGAGCTCTAGACACCTGTTTTCACACCACTAGTGTAGCTTCCCGCCTTCTGAGGGCAGCAGTGTGAACCGTTGTTGAGCTATCCAACATTCCCAGAATACTGAAGCCTTTCTCCACAGTACACTGTGAAAACAGCGCGTGGGATATTAATTGCAATGATAACCATCACACTTTCACAGCAAAGTATGTTAATCGCTGCACCAAAATCTGTTCCGTATCGCAAACATCTCAAAGGATGGTTTGCCAACACAATGTGCACACGCCTATACACCTTTAGAGAATGCCACGGCTGTGCTAGTTGAAGCTGGATGAGTACCAGGGTTGGTGATGTCATACCTACTACAAGTTACAAAGACGGTGGGTGGACGTCAACTTTATTTTGTGCGACAGCTGTTTCTGTTAAAAATAAAAAGAACAAGGTCGATTCGGACAGAACTGCGACTTAACATTAAACAAATAAGCAAATCGAGTCCCTGGCTATTGCTAAGAACCACTCACAATATCCTAGGACAGGATGCGCCAAACTACGTCCCTACAAACTTTTAAGATTGGAAGAAACATTGCACTTGCATTAGAGTAACCCATTTACGAATTTCTTATTTAAACATAAGCGCTCAGATCTCTGACAGAGTTTAATTAGCTACTACAGCACAAACAGAAAAACAAAACTTAGTCTGCTTTATTTTTATACCTGTCTGACACATTTGCTCGTCTGAAAGACTCCGCAAGAACATTTAGCTCATTTTGGTATTAGGCAGCACAGAATTTGAAAACGAAATTTTGTTATGGCTTTTTATGAAGTGCCACGTTGCCGCGGCATTTGAAAACGAATTCTTATGTGGTGTTTTATGTATCGCCAAGTTGTGACCATATTTAAGGAAGTTTTAAATTAGGTTCGTTAAATTTGGATTTATGTTAATTTAAAAGATGAATTCCAAGCCGTAACATTCTTATCGCACGGCATCATCCCGGAGAGTTGTCTTTTTCCTTCTGAAGAAATGATTTACAATACAGAATATTACTAGATTTCTTTTTAAATATTTGATTTTAATTCTTAATTAAATCTGCACAAAACGTTATAATACAAATGCACTTATAATCTTTCTTGTGTATTCACTCTCTAAGGGACCTTTTTCTGTGACGATCAAGCTAAAACTTTTACATCCATCCTCTGCAAAATTCCAACTTAAAGTCCAGTTACTTAAATTAATAACATCTTCCTAACAGAAAGATATACTTGTTAGCACATAGTATTGCACACCACCTTCCTATTCGATCATCAAACTTATTCTGATGGTCCCTCTTTTGAGGAAGATTGATTCTTTCCCCATAGCAACCGCACAATTCTTTACAACTACGTCATTCGTAGCAACCTATAGAAACATCTTTTTTTTAACTTCACTTACAAAACTTTATTTAAATATCGTAATACTTGAAGCATTCTTTAAACGGTTTTAAATGCCATGGTAAAACAAATAAACAATATTAATTTTCTCTTTCGAAGCTGAATTGAAAAGAAATGTTACAAATTATAACCACAAATAACTAATTATATCTAGTACAGTAAAGTCAAGTTTCAGTCCTTACATTATATATGAATTGCTATTAAATTAAGATTACTTCGCAAAAAAGTGTCACCTATTGCCTACGAGTTGTCATGACCGAACATGACACGACGATGAAATTCACGCCAATCGCTTACTTTGCCCAAGGTTTTGGGTGGATTTCCCTGGTCGTTAAGGGAAAACCTAACCTTTCCTCTTTCATTCAATTTCTTTCTTACCTCTGAGGTCTGCTTCTAGGTTTCATGGCGTTTGGCGGTGCTGTACACATAATGTACATGTTTGCCCAAAGGAAAAAATAGTTAGGAAAAAATAGTCGCTCATAGCTTTGTCAGCTCCAAGGATGGAAGGTTACCTTCAAGCCTAGAATTATAAGGCAAGTAAATGCATCCGATATTTTTTATTTTACTTCGAATTTCACACCATTTACCAGAAAAAAATCAAACCAATTTTAAATATAGAAGTACATTTTAGATCATCTTGCAGGGAAAGATTCATACAAAACTGCTGGCGTTTGTATACACTTCAGCATCAATACGTCCAAGCAACGTATTTCCTTGTCCATTTTTTTTTTTCAAATTTTATTTTAAGTACTTCTTTTTCCTTCTTTTGTGAATGGAATTTTCAATACAAATTGGAACTTCGTCCTTAAATTGCTGCATGAAATTTTGAAATGACAATATTCTGTTATCTATTTGGGTTAATTTGGTTGGTTACACTTAAATGAATAGCTGTTAAATTTTAATAAAAAGTGTCAATTAAGAAAAACCTCAAAGCACATTCATAAATAAAAGTACATCAGTGAAGTTAATGCCATTACATCTAAATTCTATTGAATAACTTCTGAGATAAATGGGCCAAATTTATCAAAGCTAACTTTGGCGGGATTCTCTCCCGTTAAGAGAATGCAGTAGTTTCATGTGCACTGAAGACCAACTTCCCAGACACAAAATGAATTGTGAATGCTCAACTTATGTGTAACAATCTATGCTTTATAATTTTAATTTTTAATCGCTCATATTTTCGCATGCTTGCTTTTTGAAAACGCTATATATAACAACGTCCGTCCATTTTCCCTGTAGCTTTTACTTGCACATTCACAGAGTAAGAAAATTAAACGTTTTATTGAGTTAAAACATGATTTTAAAACTAATTTCATCTGGTGATGTCAATTTTGTACGCTATCTTCAAAATAATAACAGAAGTATTTAAATGAAAGATTAGTTTCAGAAACTGCGGCGAGTACACCATTTGGGAACAGGAAAAAAGTTATTTTATAATCACAATAATTTAAACTAAATCAAAGTATCAATATTGCAATTTCTAGCCGTTTAATATTTAGGTAAGTTGCAGTGCTATAAGGTTTTGGACTAAAATTGACTGGAAACTTATGCATTCCAATTTACAAAATAAAGTAACTGGAAGCTGACGTCATAAACCAAACTATAAATCAGTTATGAGACACCATACAGCTATATCAGAGATTTGGGTGTAGTGTCATTAGTTGCAGTTTTTATATTTCAGATAGAAAATGGTAGGGATATGTAGATTTAAAGTGCAGTATTCACACCAGTCAAACAAATCGTAATAGCAATATAACAACATTTTTTGCTCGTAACTGTACTTCAAGTCTGCATATATGAATCGACTGCGTTACTGCCCAACACTGCAAATAAGGCCTTTTTTAGAACTTCCGCAAGCGGCGAAACTAAAAGCAAATTAGTAGAGCAGTGGCTAATAAGAGATTCCCAGAGTTCCTGGTTGGTACACACATTCCTGGAAGGAGTGTGTTTACACAGGGGCATGTGCCAAAAACGCGTTCGCTTGTTAAAATACTTTTGAAAGGTTTGAAGTACTTCCTTTTTCACATCCGCTAATGACTCTCCTAGCACATGGATTGCTATTGGAAAAAAAATCACGTCAAAATCAGCTCTAACAAGGAAAGGAAAGGACTTTTGTGATGTTTTGAAAGGTTAGACCTTTGGATAACTGTAATTGCAATAGAGATGGTCATGTCGGAACTGACAAACTTAATGCCGTTACTTTCCTGCTGCTACATAATTAATTGTAGAGCAGGGTATGCCAAAGTAGCATCCGTGGTACGAACCTAGGCTGCATTGCAAACTTACGGAGACGGTGTTCCTATATTAGATTAATTTATTTACAAATTTTAAACGATTACACTAAATCTATGCGCGGAGATTTTTAATTGAGGTACAGTGCAGTCACCTTCTGAAGGACAAATACAAGGAAGGTTGATTTAAATATTTTGTTTGATAATGACGTCAACAATTGTTGGAGCATATCACACTCCCGGTGTGTAGGATTTTCATCTTCCAGAAGTTTTTATGTGACATTAAATCTACTATAGGGCTGTCGCTTTAAGCACACTTGAAAGCCACTGGTCTGTTCTGGTTTTGAACCAGCTACCTTACGTCTAAAAGAGGCCTAATATCTATGTTGGTATCAGCATATATCCGTAAAACATCTTCAAAAATGTCAAAATATAGAGCTACTATGACTGATGCGCGTTTGGCGTTCATTTTGATGATGCCCAGCACAAAATTAGAACAAATGTGTGCAATTTCAACACAGAAAAGTGTCATGTTTCATTTTTTATCACTGAATACGTAAAACACTTCATGTAAAGGTGTCTATAATGTTTATATGTGTTTATTAATTTACCTCTAAGTTACAGTTGTGACGAGACTGAATGAAAGGCCAACCATTTACCAAATATAAATTAGTGAAGTACAAGGTTGGATTCTAGTTCAATAAAATATTTGTATTTGAAAATCAATCTGCATGTGAGTTTATTATTTTAAAGATAATGATTTTTCTAATGTTATTGAATGTTTTGCTTTCACTATGTTGATTGCCACTTATTTTTCTGTGTTTAGCTTTTCACTTTATTACCAGCTCTGCACAGTAGTACTATAATTTAAGTAAATTTAGGAACAATGAAGACCTTATTAGAATCCTTTTTATCAGAAAAGCCCTCACTGGAGTTCCTCTGAAAAATCTAATGAAATAAGAATGTAGACTTATATTTATATTTACGAATATAAATTTTGCAAACTAATTTTGTAAATTTCAAACATTTACATTAGTAAGTATGGAGAACGAATAATCCTTAGTATACCGATACTTTTTATAGAACATTTCAAGACATTTCCTTGTGGTCATCGTTGATTTTTCTATCGTCTAGTCACAGATACCTCCAGGTAAACTTCGGCGACATCCTTCTTTAGATTGCAGAATGAATTTCCTTGTCTTTGCATCTCAGATCCTTTCTTCCCAATTCACTGCAACGCATCTTGGGATAAGAACTAATGTTGCAGCCGAGAGAACATTGCGGACATCGTGGCGCCGACATCCAAAGGAGGTCACAACGAAAAAATAACAAATAACACAGAAAAAAATGTTATACAGTAGCAAACAACGGCTGGCCTATTTGCTTCAGTAAACAATTCACTGGTGTAGTCAAGCGATCGCAAGAATAGAATTCTGTAGCAAAAGAAGGCGAAAAATAGCTGCTGCATTGATATATCTAAAACTAGGTAGTTAAACATACTACTGTGTACCCTTAAATACAAGCTCCAACGGTTTACAGCCTTCGAATGTTATTCATTGATGTTCAATCAATGTTTCTTCTAACCTTAGAGAGATTTCAGGAACTGGCTTAATAATTCGATAAAACTATATCCCTTTTTTATAAATAAAGAAAATATGAAAGCAAAGATTCCAAAAAGTATACCTCCTGTAATAGTGTGAGCGAGTTCACTTTATAAGCTGGAAAAACAGTCTTGTAGATTTGTATTAATAATAATACAAAATTAAATGGAGCAAAGAAATTACATGGAGTTCATAGACTTTAATAATTGTGAAGCTCACACTTGGAAAAAAGAAAGATACAACTGTTTAATTGGTCTGTACGCAGAATAACTACAAAAATTAAGTCTAAGAATAGAGGGAGTTTAACTTCGTAAGTGATACCACACGTGGTAAACGCCTCATTTTCTCTACTGCACCTACTTGAAAAGAGTGGCTTCGGAATTTTAGTACTGGAAAGTAGTCCACTGCTTACGATTTCAAAATAATATGAAATACATATTTCATCACTGCATTGAATTATACACAGTACACAATTTAATAACAAGCATGGCTTGGAACATGAAATTCCAAAGTGCATTGCCTGTCTTAACATCTGCTAACTGGCCCGCCAACCAAAATTTATCTTGGTTGCATTGTTTGTTGAAAATCTATTCTTGCTGACAATTGGTACCCGAGGGCTTTTAAGGATCCGATAGGTTGTATAAGGCATTGTTTATGCTCTTAGTTATCTCCCCCTTTCATCGTCTTTGGTCGTTACCATGTTAACTTTTAATTTGAGAGGTCGCTAGTTCAAAGGAGGGTGGGTAACCGGCTAGCACGTCTTCCTTTTGTAGATTTACAAAGTTCCTTGTGATGTTTATTACAGGTAAAAACAAAGGGTATTTTCTAAAACCAAGAACTGTCGGAAATTTCACTCTATAAAAGCTCTTAGATCTTTCTAGTGTCATCTAGCGGGACCTGGGCTTAACTACAGACAGTAGGCACTTGAAAAATTGCCTGTTACCAAAGACCTCCGAAGGCCCAAAGTGCAACCACTGCGGTGGTCATTTCCCATTTTAAAGCAGAGGGGCGTTAATTGAAATGTTGGCCTAAAATGAGTATAAAATCCTATGTGTATTTAAATTATTTTGCATATTTGTTACCAAGGCTTTAAGCCAGCTATTTCATTTTTACTTCTACTGCTGTTGACAATGACACTACAAAACATGTTTCAATGTTGGCTGCTTATCCCGTATTTAATCAACCCTCTTGAATCTTAAGTTGTCTGCAATCATCATTTATATTCCTCATAGCATTTAAAGATAGTTTCGGAAAACAGCGCGACAGACCGCTCACCACGGCGGCCCGGGATCGATCCCAGGCGACCGCAAAGTGAATATGATGGACAACACGGCGCTGGGGCGAGTGTCCATTGGGATCTCCGGTTTCCCTCGCCATCTCATACCACCTCTTCGTCTCAGGTATCATCACTGTCACCTCTTGCAGCACCGTATGCAATAAAAGCGGGCCTTAAACACTACACAAAACAGCGCGATACCAAACAACACAAAATGAAACCGACATACTACCTATATATTGTCGCGAACCCGTATCTACGATCGCGTGGCTTGTTTACACAAAAGGAACTGATAGGCGGGCAGTGTGAAAACCAAGAGCCGGCAGACAAAGATAACATGCAGATAAAGTTCTGTCGAAACAAACAAATTGAGATAAATGGAAATTTATAGTTACTTCTTGACTGATAGAGACTGTTCGGGTTCTGGTTTATTTTCGAATAATCTAGAAACTATAATTGAAGTATTTAAAGAGGCAACGATTGGTCAAGAGACGAGTTCCAAGTTGTGAAACGAGAGTTGTTGTAAGACATGTAACAAGAGTGAGTGAGTCAAGAGAGGTAAGCAGAGAACAGCTGAGTGTGTTGTAAACTAAACGCTGTTTGTTACTGTAACCGACCTTAGAAGATTGTGTTGTGATTTTGCTGCTACGGAGTGTATTTCTACGCAAATAAAGAATATTTAGAATTTCGGCAAATTGGACTTTTAATTCTACGAACCCACAAAGTCATAATATAGAAGTTCGATCAGTTAATTTAGAAGTTAATGAATATTTACGTATTTCCTGTAATCGTTATCTCCTTTCTTTAAAATGTAAAATAGCCAATAAATTCACAAGACATTTGACTTGATCTAGATAAATAAAACACATGACAAGATTAGATTACTGTTGATAAACAAAAATGTAAACATTTATTTAGTGACGGAAATGTTGCAGCAGCAATGGTTGAGAATATAAATTTTAATATTTGGGGAAACAAAATAGTCATCATTACGCAACAAAAGAAACATATAGACACCTCCCGAATCACAGAACACAAAATGACCTTACTTTACCAATCATTTATCAGCATTATCAACTTGAACATTAAAAATGTATGTGGTACTCTCACACGACCTTCTCGTATATCCACCATGAGCTGCAGTATTCATTAACATTAAAATGTGTGTTTTATGCGATATTAAGGGTAGGTTTCGCTTAAGAAGCATTTAAAATTAAGAATTAAATCTTCAAATGTTTGTCTTGGTAACGAACGTTTGCGACAGAGAAAACAAAACTTCAAGCATGTCCGTCGAGACTTCACTATGTAACCTACAGAACTTAAGTTTAACACAAAATACAAGGAAACACTTTGGGTAAAAGACCCTAAAAATTTTCGGCTGTTATGCTTAAGCAATATCTCAACGATATAATTTTGTATTTATTCAAGATGTTTTCATGCTTCAAGCAAGGTGTAAAGACGATTAAACAAATACATGTTGGGAACATGCATCTCTCCCATCATCAGGATGATGAACTAAGTTTAAATGTTAATACACTAAAATGAGATAAAATAAACAAAACGCTATCAGTACTTGAATCCCTCTAATAAAACAGAAGACTTTTGTAGTAATTAAATACTAGGTCAGGAGATGGCGTGGGTGTAGGAGGCGTAGCTTAGGTCGTAGAAAATCGTGATGTTGGTTTTCAGTTCAGTTCCTCTTGGAAACCAACCTTAAAAATGGAAACCAATCTGTTCCAGAAGTACAAACTTATAAAGCTTGAACGTCAAATTAAGTAGTCAATTTTACTATGACCTGACCTATGTTTCCTACACCCACACCATCTCCTAACCTAGTCTTTAATGATCTATACAAAACAGTATTTTGTTCTATTAGAAGGGTTCGAGTGTTGGTAGTGTTTTGTCTTTGTTTATTTTTCTTAGTGTATCAACAAAATGTACAGCTTTATTCATTCATAATCCTGATGATGGGAGAGATGCACCATCCCGAAACGTCGACGTCTAATTGGCTTTACACTGGCTTGAAGTTTAAAAACATCTTGAATATATTCGTCGCCAGGAAAGTTTCAGGTTTTATTTTAATATAATGTTGTATTTATGAAATTTTCGTTTGCTATTTTTGCTGTTCACAAACGGAAATTAACTCTTCTTATCCACATCTTAGATATCACTCAGAATTTACATGCGTAACTTACTGTGCTCAAAGCGTGGAGGATTCTAATAAGTCACACATTAAGATATTTCGATATTCTCTGAAAACTAGTTCATAACAACTGTGTATCAACTTCGAAGCACGAGGTAATTTCTAGGTACATATGGTTAAACGCTTGCATATGTTCCGTTATTAATATGTTCACACAGAGCCATCAATAATAATTGTAAGAGTTATATGGGTTTGGAACAGTGCAACTGCTCCTTTGACTCCCATCGCGCATTTATTATTGGGTCTCTTGTGACCACTAGCCCGAGTAACAACAAATGTTACCTAGTACCAAAAGGATCTTGTCAACAGGCCATTCGTTCTTAAAGAGGGAGATAATTTATTATTCGGAGCAATACACCAGCTCCAGCATTCCACGGCATAAATCTTTCATGGACTGAACATGCAACCAAGAAGACACTTCACCGTAAACTCTAAGTTTATTATTAGACAAAGTTCACTTGTTTTAGGTGCGTTCACATAGAAAACAGCTTGCGAACCCATAAGTATGAGGTTTTTCACTTTATAATACAGTTTCATGCAACATCAAGCTCACAGACGATCTAAAAAATGCATTCTACATAATTCTCATTGTAAGATAGGAGTATTCGATACGACTTTTCGATTAAAAAAAATCCAAGCAACATTATTTTAAAATTTTCATGAGTGAAAACAAACTCAAAATTACAGAGGTAGGATTAAATTATGGTCTAAACTTTCTGGACATTTAAAGCAAGATATCTTTGAAAGAAATCGTTAAATACTTAGGCTTAAGTTATAGTATTGAAATTACTGTATTCAGAAAATAAAATTTTTGTTCATATTTTATTACCTGCCATGCTCCAGCTACCTAGATCTAGCGTGAAGACAAAAACAGCCCGCCTCGGTAGCATAGATGGTGACTGCCTCACGTTCAAGAGGTCCCGAGTTCGAATCTCGTTTAGGGTGCGTTACCTCAAGAAGGTAACTCATTTGAGTATCATTTCACCCATTTCATTCATCGTCCGATATTACTTAACGTTGGAGGACGTAAATTAAAAAAAATGGCCCCTGCTTACACAATGACAATTGTGTCACCCACGCGTTCTTTTACTACACTCTTCAGTTCTGTTAGTAGGTTTAGAAGTGTTGGATTCATATTGTGACTGCGTGGATTACGTACATTCGGAAATCTGGTTTGCAGAAATTTAGAACCACTTTTGCTGCAGTAAAAATACGTGAAATTCACAATCAGCTGTCTTCAAGGCCGACTCGGTGTTTTGCTACACGAAAACAAATGAAAGAAATCACTGTGGTACACTTAAACCGTCGACTGCCGCAATGAACAACAAACTAGAGCTTCTGACACCTTGCCGGCATTTATACCTCCCCAGCCATTGTTTCTAGAAAGTCGAAGATCTTCCGAGAACTTTCGCGGCCGCAACAATGGGCAGAATGTTCCGGAGCCTCTCTTTGTCTCTCTCTTGGCAGGCGTCCAGTTCTCCTGGCAAGCGCCCAACTCCGGCCGATCGCAGCAACACAACAATGACACACGGTGACACTATTGCTGTGCTTAATGAATTTCTATGGGTAGAAGTATAAGATATTTGAAACTAAATTTTTAAAAATTGGGGTTGGAGCTCTTTGTGGATCCAAAATGATATTTAGACATTAATAAGTGGACTAATAAGTGGACTAATAAGTGTTATCAATGATCCAAACTGATACACAAGAGATTAAAGTGTGTTTCTTTCTTTCTTTAAACATTGGTACACAGCACAGATAGAACAAATATGAGTGTGCGGTGGAAAGTGCCTCATATATTATACCACTGTTGTCATTACTTTGATTGGTTAAAAGAGGAGGAAAATAAACCTGACCCGGAACTGAGGAAAATACGAGGCGTGTCTCTAATATGAGGTCTCCAATTTAATCTAATATAGAAAACGTGTTTATTGTCTATGAATGTTACACTGATGGAAAGGCGGAACTTGCAGCTATTTTTCAACGTAATCACCATTGCGATCAATGCACTTTTGCACGCGCTGTGGCAGTTTTTGTATACCTTTGTTATAGCACTCTCCCGCCAAGTTGCGCAGATAGCACTCAACCTCGTTTTTCAAATCATCGTCGATCTGGAAATGTGTTCCACCCATATGTGACTTCAACTCAGGAAACAAATGATAATCACTAGGTGCTAACTCTGAACTGTAGGGGGATAGATGAGAATGTCCCATCCGAACTGGGCCAGATCAGCCGTTTCATGTGCAGTATGGAGACGCACACTCCTTGCGATAATGCAAATGCTTGGTCAAAATCTTGTCAATCGTAGTCTTACTGAGTTCAGGGATAAGTTCGCAGAGCTCGCCTACTGTCACACGCCGATCTTTAAGCATTTCTTGCTCCACTTTTGCAATTATTTCGGCTGAAACCGAAGGCTGGCCAGAAGGCTGTTCGTCATGGATGTCTGTACGTCCGTCTTTGAACTCTCTGACCCACTTTCGCACGTTTTTGACGTCCATACACTGTAGCCCATTGACTTCACATAACTGACGATGAATTTTAGTGGGAGTAGTGCCCTTGGTACTCAAAAAATGGATCACTGGATGCAACACGCACTTGGCGTCGGAAGTGATAGGAAGCTCCATCGCAAACGGCTGCCCAATCAAGATTAATGGTTGCAACGGGTTCGTTATGGTGGAGATTTAAAGGAGTGAAACCAAGCTACGCGCCAGTGTTACCGTATCTCACGTAATAGCGTTCCTCACGGCTCCAGCGTCTTGGAGACCTTATTTTACGTACACGCCTCGTATTCCGCTGTTTTCCAATTCTTAGCCAATAAGTATTATTTCTTTTACGTAAAAAACAAAGCTAGTTACAGTGAACCCACAAATACTACACAAGTATAACTATTTGCAACAAAAACTTCAGTTATCTTAAGAAAACGATGAGATCGATTTCGTGAACACTTGGTTACATCTTCTGCCATCAAAAAACTTCGTTGTCAACGCTACTATCGCTAGAGGTCATTACGTTTTTGCCAGCATTAACAAAATAGTTACATTGTGTTCTATTCTTTATTTTATTTTCTGTTTCTGTAAAAGTTTGATGTGCAGAATAAAATGTTTTGTCAATGTGTTTTATAAATCGATAATGCATTATATGTTCTATAAAATGGTGTGTTTAGTTTAGTGTGCTGATGCAGTGTTCTTTTCAGGTTAGGAAAATGCAACATTAGGAATTTTTTCACCAACTTTTGCTTTCTGCGTTTAATCGAGGTGTTCAGCATGAACACCTCGATTAAACGGTGCTTCTGTAACATTGGCACCGCTATTAAGCGCAAAATTAGGTGTCCAAATATTCTGTTGTCGAATTGACACACTATTTTGACCTGGAAAGTTCAAACGGTACGTAACCAATATTTTGTGGAGCACATAATTCTCTATCGAATACAAAACGATTTAGAATACAGTCTTTATGAAGTGTTCCCATGACACTTTATTCGCTACCAATGACGAAATCTGTACAAGCCCCAGAGCCGAAATGCGGTGCTATGAATATGGTTACCATTTACATGAATTTACACATGCGGGTTTCTGAGGTTGAATAAGTGATAAAGCAGTCGTTCCCATGGGCTGGCTCTAGTGGATGGGGGCGATGTATCAGCGGGCAACTCTTGTTTGTTTTGAAATCCTGTGTTGAAATGATTTCATACACGCTCGTTCCGCAGCATCCCGGCCACAGCCGTATGGCTTATTGGATATTGCAGTTCTATGTTCATCAGTTCGCAACTTTTTTTGTTTCTTGGTTAAATATTTTACCTGGCCTTGTTACCGCTTTTATCTGCGAGAACGAAAGCGCCTTGGGCGTTAAAACATTTTGTTTTTAAAGGTAAAGCGTGGGCATGTTCATAAATTGTTACAACTTACGAATATTCTTTTCCGCGAAAAATTTAATATTAACAGCTGCTGTTTCATTTTCCCTTCGGCAGGATGGTAAATTAAGCCAAAAGGTTTGAGAATAAAGTTGGAAGCCAAATCAGCAGAAACCGATTTTTATAATTCGGACTTCGAATTCAATGAGCGATTTAAAAACAAAGAACATGTAGCAAGCTGGCTACTATTGCTATGTCGACTCCAGCTGAAATAACGATACTAAGATACTAAATTAAGGCGAAACAAAGCACTAAAGGCAGAAAGTAAAGATAACAAAAGTCGCAGGTTAGTTGGAAGTTCTTAAGACTTGTTTTATTCTTTCCCTAACTGATTAATGATGCAATGTAAACTGGTAGATATTATAACATTAGAATTTTCATTCGGGTACACAGAATAATTTTCTATGAGCTCAAAACTGTCTAAAATTAATTATCAGACATCGGATCCCGTACACCTTAGCAATCAATGTACGCGCACAGGTACTATACAAGGTCAGGCGCGACATCAACAAACGTCCATGTTAACAAGTATACCGATGCGCTGTGTGTGTGTACAGTCCGGTACGGATACAAAGTGTAACCTACGTTACAATAATATGACATCCTTCTCATTGGTTTCGTTGCGGGAATTACAGTGGACAACCATGTACATTCGTAACTAGTCGAATGTGAATTTTGTGCGCCTCTCACTGAAACAATATAAAAATATTGGGAGAAAGTTCCTTCAATGTCACATGACGTTAATGGTGCATATGAGTAGTACAAATCATTTTCGTATGTTTGTCCGATACTTCGGTTATTTCTTATATTACGCAGCATTGAAAATCCAGTATTTTTGTGTTGTGAAGCAGAAACCTCAGGTTCCAAGAGGGAAAAGATCAATAGAAACTAATACAATAGTAGAGATCATAAATAAGCATAATGGGAATAAAAAGGGAATAAATGATATAAGAAACATAGCTAAAAAGAATATTCGAAATAGCAATACAGTACAAATGAAGGAAAAATTGGACAGGAGTTGCCTTCGGGCACATACAAGGCAGGAAACACAGAACAATAGAACCGACATCAAGACGCCAGTAAAATATGCGAGGTATAAGGAAAACTCAGCCAAGCATGATAGAATACCGTTATGACGCTGAGAGGTCATACAACCCAGAGGGGCGGAGAATAGTACTGATGCACAGGAACGACATACGGAGGTGACCAATAAGAGAAAATTAAAGAAATAAACCCTGCCAATAAAATGTAGAGCAAACCACGTGATAGGCGTAAAATAGGAAAGGAATAGAAAATGGGCGGTGATAGGAAAGAAAAGCTAGGATAGAAGCTGAAAATACGACAGGCAAAAGAGCGTCACTCTGCTAGTGAGGACGACGGGGAGAAGACGTGTTATTGGAAGGTTACTCCGGTACTGAGTATTGTGATAAAAGTAGGATCAGATGTTGCAGTCCGACTTAGAGTTATGGTCTTGAAGATAGTGCAAATATAGGGAATAACAAGGGAGTTCGCGAAGCAACGTAAAAACATCGTAAAGGGGAAAGGAAAATTAGGAAGACAACGCAAGTGTTAACAAGAGAACTACGAGAGCCAGGCTAAAGAAAAATAAAGGAATTGAGAGACGGTCAACACGACTTTTCATAACTGAACCCTGAGAAAGAGATCCCAGCTCACCGACGATTAGACAAAACACCCACCTTTCCACCTCACCGTCAAACCTTTCACACTCCAGCCCTAAACAAGCACCCATTAGGACAACGAACCGAAAAAGAACCCACACCAAACTGGCACCCAACGTGTCCTAAACCAACTCTGAAGTTCGGCACTACGACAACGAGGACCATACAACTTTAGCATCACGACACCGGAGACGCACGCCGACGACCACGGCGACAACAGGAAGCAACAACTACAACTTCAACATCACGACAACGGAGAACTTCAGGGACGAGGGCATCCATCACGACAACAGGGACGTCACAACCATCAGAGCCAAAGGAGGTAAAAACAACACATCAGCACGAGTAAGTACACCTTAAACATCTTTCTACAAGGAGAAGAGACATAGGGACAGCCAAGTAGTTCATCCGTAGACTGTCGTTAAGTATATGCTACTGAGAAGTGGTAGAACGACAAAAGTAACAATGGCGGAACAATCACAGGAGCAAAACATGAACAGCCCAGCACAAGACATTAGTACTGCAACAGTAGTAAGCCTCACAACTACAATGCAACAGATGCTCCAACAATTTCAGAACAATATAGAAACTAAATTAGAAGAACAAAGCCAGCACATAGAAACTAGATTAGAAGAACAAAGCCAGCACATAGAAACTAGGTTAGAAGAACAAAGTCGGCACATAGAAACTAGATTAGAAGAACAAAGCCAGCACATAGAAACTAGATTAGGAGAACAAACCCAAAACATAGAAACTAGATTAGGAGAACAAACTCAGAACATAGAAACAAGATTAGGAGAACTAGGTGAACAAACCCAAAGACTAGAAACTAAAATTGTAGAGCAGAACCAGACCCTAGAAAATAGATTAGAAGAACAAAATCAGAACCTAGAGACCAGATTAGGAGAACTAGGAGAGAAAACCCAAAGACTAGAAACGAAAATATTAGAGCAAAATCAGACCCTAGAAAAGAAAATAGCAGAACAAACACAAACTTTACGAAACCAGTTAGAAAGTAAACTAATAGAACAAAACAGACACCTAGAGAACATTAGGTTAGGACAGGCCACAACTCAGGCAGAATTCCTACACATGCGTACAGAAATGCATGATGCACAGCAGGACATTGTAAATATCAAAGAAAGAATAAATAACATGTCTAGTACCAGTAATAATGTGCATGCCCAGTTGAGCGATGAGTTGCGAAATACCTGCGCCAGTATAGAAAATAGACAAAAGGAATGGCACGAGCAGACACAGTCTGAACTCATAATAATTAAAGAAACTCTGACGCAGGCGGCCGCAGCTCACCGGTCAACGCAAGTAACCATTGCAAACCATACGCGAGAAATGACAGTGCTCAAAGAGGCCATTAACGACCTCAGAATAACAAATGACCAGCCTCAGAGTACTGACATTCCGAACGTACCGGTTAGGCAGGGGATGTTGAACTCGTGCCAGAACACGCCTTCATCAGCCCCCACAGATACATGTAATAGTGTGAATCAGGGTAGCATTTTCAATAATTGCGCAAATACAGGATACCCCTACCATTTTAACCTATTAAATGAAATTACCGTGCCAACATTCAATGATGAAAGGGACAACGCGAAGCGTTATATAATGGACGTAGAAGCATATTTCACTCTTAAAAACATCCCAGAGGAATACAAAATGCTTATTATTAAGAAAGGCTTACAGGGACGATCACTCACGTGGTTTCGATTAGCAGTTGGTGACCATACCAGGTATGCAGAGTTTCGACAAAACTTTCTCACCAAATATTGGAATGGTGCCACACAATATGCTGTGCGGACCAAAATAAATACAGGGAAATATCTGCACAGGGGAACACAGATGGTTGACTACTTTCTAGACCTAGCACAACAGAGTAAGATGCTTGACCCGCCGATAGAAGATCACGAATTCATTAATCTCGTGATAAAACATTTCCCAGAACATATAAAGAACCATTTAATAGTAGCAAGACCGAACACTATAAACGAGACGATCGAACTTTTGACGGCACTGCAACCACAGATGACGGACTCAAACACAGGACCACGAGAGGGCAGACCGGTATACAATGAACCGAATCTTAGTGGGACCAGGGCATACAACACAGGAAATGCCCGGAGAAATGACAACGCCCAGAATAGAGAACGATACAGAGACCATGTACCTGCATTTGAACACAGAAACTACAATACACGCTACCAAAGACAAACCCGAGAAAGTCCCCACCATTTTCAGGAACCACAAATACACAACGTACATTGGGTACGTACACAAAGACCACAGCAAAGGAGAAACGGCTACGACAGGAACACAACAAGAGAGAGAAGATACAATGCTGTTAGGAGACCCTATACGAACGATATATCACGAGAAAATCCACTAGACCGTAATTGGACCAATAACGGACATTACCAGGAAAACCGACCCGCTGTGACAGACAACCGGACAGAACACATGAACAGTAGGGAAAACCAGCAAACGTCGAGGCAAGAAAACCCAGGCAATACATCTCCAACGACAGTATATAATAACAATGGCGCAGTGACACGACAGAAATGGTTTGCAAATCAGACGTTCGTCCCAACTACACATACATCTCTAAACGGCGCAACGAACACACTCCACCAGGAAAACTAGATGTGGGTAGGATAACGTTCCCGAATCCGACCCCGAGGTATGTGAAACAAGATGGGAACAAGAGCAAAGCTGTAGCAAAATTACAAATACAGGCCGACGAGACAGTAGCGGAAAGTGACAATACGACTGGAAAAATAAAACAACCGGACATTGTAGAAACGCCACAAATAGAAATCACCATAAACGCAGAAATTTATCAGGCAACCTTGGATACAGGAGCAACTGCTTCTGTATGCAGTTTAAAATTCTTTAACGACTTAGAAATGAAAGGTTTACGTCTACAAACACTACCCACAAAGAATGTATATATTTTGACAGCCATCAGCAGGAAAAAACAACGCATTCAAAAACAAACAATGATTCCATTTCGTTTAGGACAAATGCACGTTGAACTCATTTTCTTAATAATACCACATCTGGCAGTACAAATCATTTTAGGAAGTGATTTCCTAGAGACATTTAAAGCTAACATCAACTATGCAAACAGGTATTTAACTATACGACGAGATAACGAAGAGGCAACGATCGGGTTCTCTCAGCTGACTGACCAGGTCATTAACTTAACAGAGGCAGAAAACCTATTAGAGGAAGAAACCTTTTTTGTGCAATATGTGCAGGTAAAATCAGGTGTTCACATTGCGGAACTTAGAATCCAGGAAGTAAACAAAGATGATACAGTCGAGGATAATTTTGACGACACCTGCGAGAGCAAGGGAGACCCAGGTAGATGAAACGAAACCAGTTATCCACACATCACTATAAGAAACGGCTCCCTGGACGTAAGAGAAAATACACCTGTCAAACAAGGAGAGACAGAATCAACCTTGAGACTTTCCCCTGAAATACCAGATCTGCATGTAAACATATGGACGTATTTACCAAATTCACTAAATTATACCCGATGAAGAGGCTAAGAAGCGCGAATTGTGCAAGGAAAATTCTGGACGATTTCATACCGAAATATGGTAAAATGGACGCCATTTTGGCGGATAACGCGTCCATACGCAAAGGCAAACATTTCGTAAATAAGATAAGAACATCAGGTATCAAAATATATAATTCCACAGCATACCACCCGGAAAGTAACCCGTGCGAGAGATCGATGAGGGATCTATCCATCTACCTGCGAATATTAACATACCGCAAAAGACATACCTCGTGGGTCACCCAACTACCACTAATAGAAAAAATCATGAACAATACGATTAACCCGAACACTGGTATAGCGCCAGTCAAGCTACACCTAAACCAAACGCCAGAAAGCATTTTACCAGGCTTAAAAAGAGCAATTAACACAGACGAAATGAACGAAATCCAGCAAATACAAGAAGCCTACGAACGCCTAAGGAAACGAGCAGAAACTAGAAATAAAAGGAAGAAAAGATACAAAAAGAAATGGACGCCGAACATAGGAGATAAGGTGCTAGTGAGAACCCACAACAAATCTTCAATGCTTAACAAAACATCACAAAAACTGCATATCCTTTGGGAAGGGCGGGCTATGATCGTTGCGAAGTTCGGTGATCGTTCTTTTGAGCTGGTAGACTATAAAACGAAGAAAAACATAGGTAGATATAACATAGCACTATTACGACCCTTTAAAGAACTGGAAATCACACATACTCAAACCATTACCTGACGCGAACCGGAGTCACTGAACTCATTAATGTACGGCACAGGTAATTAGTAAACACCACTTTGTTACAAATAGAAGAAATACACACGTTTCACAGAAATAAGAATAACGGACATAGAGAGTAAACGCGATGGAATTTAACTATAATATAAACAAATGCTACACCTGGTTATACTAATAAAAAAAAAATTTGTACTTGGAATAAGTTAGCGGAACATACAAGGAGTTATAAATACAAGTGCCGAAAACAAAAGCAATCACGACATTGCAGTGACGCGAGTGACAGTGTATGAAACATTAAAGGTTCACTATACTTAAAGAGGCAATGTAAAGCCCACAAGACAACAATAAAACAAATAATGTAAATAAATAGAGAAAATCAGAGACAATCCAAAAATGCAAAATCAGATTGATAACGTAATGTAAAATATTGGACACATTGAAAAGTAAGAAAATATATAATAATGTATATAAGGGCATAAATGTATAAATGTATGTATGTATTTTATTGTAAAAAAAACAACCAAACAAACGCTCTAAAGCTCATTGCTTGCACTTGCGTTGACGAAGGGAAAGAGGAGAAACTAGGTAACAATTGTCAGCGTTAGCACGTTAGTTAAACTTTGAAGGTCGCGGTTTAGTGGGACTTTCGAAGGAATTTGAAATTTTTCCCAACTAGTGAGAAAAATAGCAATATTCCTCCGAAGGGCATTTGAAGCAGAAACCTCAGGTTCCAAGAGGGAAAAGATCAATAGAAACTAATACAATAGTAGAGATCATAAATAAGCATAATGGGAATAAAAAGGGAATAAATGATATAAGAAACATAGCTAAAAAGAATATTCGAAATAGCAATACAGTACAAATGAAGGAAAAATTGGACAGGAGTTGCCTTCGGGCACATACAAGGCAGGAAACACAGAACAATAGAACCGACATCAAGACGCCAGTAAAATATGCGAGGTATAAGGAAAACTCAGCCAAGCATGATAGAATACCGTTATGACGCTGAGAGGTCATACAACCCAGAGGGGCGGAGAATAGTACTGATGCACAGGAACGACATACGGAGGTGGCCAATAAGAGAAAATTAAAGAAATAAACCCTGCCAATAAAATGTAGAGCAAACCACGTGATAGGCGTAAAATAGGAAAGGAATAGAAAATGGGCGGTGATAGGAAAGAAAAGCTAGGATAGAAGCTGAAAATACGACAGGCAAAAGAGCGTCACTCTGCTAGTGAGGACGACGGGGAGAAGACGTGTTATTGGAAGGTTACTCCGGTACTGAGTATTGTGATAAAAGTAGGATCAGATGTCGCAGTCCGACTTAGAGTTATGGTCTTGAAGATAGTGCAAATATAGGGAATAACAAGGGAGTTCGCGAAGCAACGTAAAAACATCGTAAAGGGGAAAGGAAAATTAGGAAGACAACGCAAGTGTTAACAAGAGAACTACGAGAGCCAGGCTAAAGAAAAATAAAGGAATTGAGAGACGGTCAACACGACTTTTCATAACTGAACCCTGAGAAAGAGATCCCAGCTCACCGACGATTAGACAAAACACCCACCTTTCCACCTCACCGTCAAACCTTTCACACTCCAGCCCTAAACAAGCACACATTAGGACAACGAACCGAAAAAGAACCCACACCAGTTGAATACTGGAAAATTTATTTTTTGTTCGTTTCTCTATATTGTAAATTTTTGCGGACACCTCCTAGACTGCATTTATGGACAGCTCGAAAGTAAATTCTTCAAGATGTTTAACGGTTGTTGATAATACCCAAAACTTTTGATTTATAACATGGAGATCGTCCAATAATTGTTGTGAAAGTAATGCTATTAACACAAAATGTCCAACACCTTGCATTCCCTGAAAGGCAGATCTACCTGCGTGGCGAGTAGTAGTGGTAATGAATCTAAAGGTACGCGTTGCGAACGTGACTATCCCTGCATGTTGTCATCGGAACTGACGTCACCTTTAAAGGTGTACTAGCTCCGATGTCTGGCAATTATTCAGTCAAATAATTCAACACATTCATATATTAATAATCATTTTGGAAATGATTAACGTTAAGTCATATCGGACGATGAATGAAATGGGTGAAGTGATGCTCAAATGAGTCCGGGGTCCATGGAGCTTAGAGTTACCCAACATTCGTCTTTCAGGATAAGGGAAAAACCCCGGAAAAATCCTTATCCAGGTAACTCACTCTAACCGAGATTCGAACTCGGGACCTCTTGAACGCGAGGCAGACACGCTACCATCTACGCTACCAAGGCGGGCAAACTGTAGTTTCACACTGGCGTGTGTAGGAGAATATTTGGAAGCTAAATTCTGACTGAAAAATCAAGGGCACAGTCGGGATTTGAAACAGGGATCCACCGGTTTCTGTCCGGTATCTCTAACTGGGTTCTATAGAATTTGTAAATCAACTAATTTTCACTGATTAACCTAATGGATACTTGCTTCAACTATTACGTTTGGGAAATTGTAAGACGCCATTGGGTGTATCGTCTCAAATGAATTTAAGGTTTTCTTAGGTTTACCGGGAAAATGGTCAGTTGCAGAATTTAATACCGTGCCGACATGTTGCCATGGTAACTATTAGTTAGAGAAATGCAGTGGAAACAGAAGATCCGTGGTTAAATTGCATTGGATTTTGCAGTCATTATGCCTTTCCAAACGTTTGCTGTTCAAATGCCATTTTAAAAATCGTTTTTCATTTATTTGGCCTCTATCTTCTGTGATTATATCTAAAATTCAGAAACGAATGTTGTGTTATTACTAGGTGAACTATAGGTTTTGTTAATGTTCAATGTTTTAATACGTTTTGCAACTAAACACTATCTCCCAAGTCCATTCCACGTACTTACAAAGGACGTGGAATGTTTCTGGTTAAAGAAAAATCCACCAGCCCAGTGCGCATGGAACCCAAAACCTCTGACAAGATGACAGAATACTGTCACTCGAGGAGAGGTAGACTTATTCAAATTGTAATGAAATATTCAAACTCCTGAAACATGTATGGTAACGTTGTGGGAAAATTCTGATAATGTAACAACTTAAGAGATTTAGACAAGTGTGATGATCTGTCAAGGAAAACAACTGTATAACTTTTTTTAAATTTTAATGACAACTCGCAATATCAAGCGTATCGTTGCAATAGATTAACTAGATGTAATAAAGTAACATCTAGAAAGGAAACTATATCAATTTGAACCCTTTAAGAGAGATCGTCTTACTGTAGATATCTTACGTTCCACATCCAGGGCCTTTCAGGAACGTGAACGGAATTCTTCGACATCTAAAATCACTTTACATTCAGCTTTTCAGTTTGGGAAGCTATCTAACCGTTACCATTTTATTGATAGGAAATCCAATGCAAGAGCTCTGAATGCAGCTCCACATTTTCAGGAAACAGGCACTGGGGATTGCTGTTAAAGTACTTCCCTAAGAAAACTAAACTGGGTACAGTAGTTTTAAAATATAATAATCCCTTTAACATGTATGCGTTTATGCATTGAAAATGTATAAAATATGGTCATATAAAGTATAAAAAGTATTACTATAACATAATGCCAAAATCTACGGCAATTTGTTGTATATATATATATATATATATATATATATATATATACGTAAATAAAATAGTAGAAACCGTGTAAATGCTTTGACTCATAAATAATTGCCTTTAATGTTGAGTTAGGTAACTTAGATTTATCACTCACTTTTACTTTTGGCATGATTACATGAAAAGAATGTCTTCATAATAAACGTTTAGCTATATCACTGAAGTTTCCGACGTTACAAATCTCGAACCTATAGAATTATTTTCGGAAATGAATTTCTAAAGTATATGTAAATGGCTCACTATTTTTAAATATTTTCATGTCTGAATTGTTACGTTTTTTTTTTTTTTTTTTTGTAAATTTTGAAAAGATACTAAACAACAACATTTAATTAAATTTAATTTCTCTTCTAAGTTAACGTCACACTGGAACTCAAAATGTGAAAACTCCTTGCAGCCTCTCCACACCGTGAGGGAATGGTTACGACCGGATAAGGCTCGAATTCGATGTGATGAGACCTTTTGATTCCATGGCATGAGAGTTACTATCAGTAGAAATAAAATATTTATAATATATATATATATATATATATATATATATATATATAAATTACGCATATAAGGTAAGCCAATACACAGAGAGTTTGCAAACTGCTCAAATGTTATGCTTAGTATCAAACAGGTAAAATATATACTATATAGCAAATATTGTTTAAATTGTTGTACATTTATAATTAACTAATTTACTAAGCGATTATACTTTCTAACGCAGAGAAGAAATATACTTCTGAACTAACATCCCGTTCTTAGAACCATCGCTGAACCAAGAATCAAAATTTTACACGAAATAACTGCAGTCAAACGATATCCCAAAAGTAGAAAAAGTAACAATTTTTTAGCATTTTATTGCACTTCATACAAACTAATCTGTTTTAATGCACTGAATTACATATTAGTTTCCATATGAAGTTTCTAATCGAAATAATTAAAACATTTTAAGTTGCCTCCGCAGATCATATTTGGTAACTTAACCTTGAAGTTAAATTATTAAAGTAATTAGATGGTCCGACAGATTTAATGGTTTGGGAGAAAATATTTATTTTAAAAATAGAAATCGCGTAATGAATTTTGAAATGCCGTCAATTGATTCTGTGTTTAAATTTGTTTCACTTTCAGAGTTTGGTAATAAATACAGAAATAATGCATCTAGTGACAGTAACGATGACAACGACAAAACAACTGACTCAAGCTGCAAGAAATAATTCTATGACAATAGTCTCTTTAATTCTATGGAAATTTCATTTATTTTCTTAAAAGATGGGCGCATTTTGAGACAATTTATGTAGTATTTATTGATTCACTCTTGTTAGTTTGCTTTATTTACGTATTTTAATTTGATTGTTTTAGGAAATAACTGTAAAACAATAAAAAGGGTTGTGATGTTTCTAAACTGATGAAAACAGTTTAAATACTTAAAATAAAATTAATGTAAACTGAAATTTTATGGTTCCCTTTATGAGAAACAATTCCAAACTAGAACTTGGAGTTTAAGCTGAACACTTAGTTCTTGTTCACTGAAATCATTCAGGCGAATGACAAACTCTTTTTAGATTTTATTTTGCATTTACTGCGTCAGGGTTGAAGTCAAATTAATTTCCTCCCCAATCTATTGTTTCATTGCTGTTCTTGCATGAACTGCGAGTCTAGTAGCGTTCAGCATTTTCCTCTTGCGTAAGGTTTGATAACTTTCTGCGGTAATGCTAACAGAAACTTCCTTTTGTGGTCAAGAACCAAGCCTTTGAATTGGCCATTCTCAGTTTTCCGTAGGATCAATAAAATATGATAAACTACAAGTTACTGATAAACTTATACCAGATTAATAAATAAGCTATGGTTCAGAAAGTTGGCTGTTGACAACCAGAGAAGAACAGTGGTTATTAAGGTGGGAGAGGAAGATTTTGAGAAATATATTTGGAGCGATAAGGGAATTGGACGGATGGAGAATGCGGACTAACTTAGAGTTACAGTGCCTATTTGGAAAACCAGATATAGTAGTGAGAAATTAAACAAGGAAGAATAAGGTGGATTGGCCATGTGCAGAGAAAGTCGGAAACTGGTATATTCATAGGAAAGCTTGATGGCAGAAGAAGAGGAAGACCCAGATAAAGATAGGTAGATGATGATTACTTGAGAAAGTTGGGGGTTAAAGGCTGGAGAAGGAAAACAGAGGACCGAGTACAATGGAAGAGGGTGGTTAGGGAGGCCAAAGGCCTATATGGCCTGTAGCAGCAACTATCATCATCCTCATCATATCATCATAAATAAGCACAGAGGCACAGAAATGGCCAATCTGGGCTTTAAATTCAGACGCACTGAATATTATTTACAATAGACCTCTCCAAACATTATTACTATCATATAGTATTGTTGCTTATCAAGATGTTTTATGCAAAAAGAATGTTTAGAAGAAATGATATCAAATTCAGAGGATGTTTGCTTATTTATATGTAAATAGTGTCGTAGGACTTCTACAACAACACGTAAGATATTTACTCCAAATTTCATATTAACTCGGTTTCTGAACAGCCATGAAAAATTTAGGAGTTATTTTACGTAACTTAATATTAATTCAGACAATGGTTATCATAAAGTAACATGAATCTATATAAACCGCAAATGTTTACCAACATTTAAACGTGGTAATACACCTATATGTAAAAGCAACACTCGTGAATCATGTTCTTACAAATTACTAGGGATGGGTCCTCCATACTAACGATCGATAGATATTTCCGAAAATCGCTCGGTACGTTTTTTTTTTTTTTTTTTTTTTTTTTTTATAATTGTTGGTGATTCTGCAATTTTTATTTTTATTTAAAATCACAAAATATTACTGCCGCATATAAAACATTACAAAGCCCGTAAAGTGCAAGGAATGTGATACCTGCACAGTAACACTATGCAAGAAAACAATCTTGTATCACTTCACTGCCAGTTAACAGTTCCCAAGCAATCACTGCATATCTCAATGACAACGTCGCCTCCTTTTTCTAGTGCACTGAATTACTGGAAAACAAATTCAACATCTCCAGAACTAAGTAAAAATTAGCAGCTAACTATGTGTATTCCATTAGCAACAATTTTCTCTGAAAGAATATTTAGCAGAGCAGGACTCATATGACAGAAAAAGTAGAATTAACCTCGCTAGTATTTTTGAACAAAAACTTATAAAAGTGTACTGTTCTGCTTATAAATATCTAACGTAGAGTTTAAAGATAAGAACAGTGATAATTTTAAGATACAATTTATAACACATTTGTATCCATATAAAATTTTACATGTTTTAAGTTACTGTATTTATTTTTGTGTAATTTGTAACCCAACATGTCATACTGAAGGAATAAAAGTATTAGGTCTTGGAGATTCAGCAATAATATTTGATTACTAAATGGAACCCCGAACATCAATTATTTTTAGCTCTACACTCGTGCCAAATATTTCAATTTTAAATGAAAGTTAGTTATTGTTGAACTATGAGGGATTATAAACAGTGTTATAAAATTACAAACTTCCAGCTCTGCTTGAAATATTTCTATGGCAGAATTATTTTATTTGGGGTGCATGTGCATTCCCAATTGGTATGAGTTGAGTGGAGTTGAAGCTATATACGGCGAGAGGGTGAACTAATTATAGCAAAATGAAGAGCATGTTAAGAAACGCATACTGCAGTAAGAAGCTGTATCAAGCTTCTTTCACACCACAAATCAAACCACAGGAATGTGATGCAGGATTGGTATCCACGGCACGCTGCTGTAAAACCACAAAACAAGAGCCAACTTCTGTTCTTCATATCAGATAGCAGAAGTAATAATATAACGAAAGTGAATTCATGAGTTTAAAACCTCTTCTGTTTTAATTTGTTTCTCAAAATGATGAAATCTCCATTTCAGACAATGTACGTCCAGAAAATCTGAGTCTTCCAAAATGGATTCCACGTACACCAAAATGGAAAGGAGAACCCACGGATCCAAATTTATGTCAAAGACATAGGTTGCCCTAGGTTCCTGAGGTTGCCCACAATTGTATAAATAACCCTGCTCATCCCAGAATTTGGTCGATTTCATATCTATGTATCAACAAAGCAAATCTGCTCAGAATCTGCGAACTCTTCAACGTGCGACACTCTTAGAAATTATTTTACACGAACATGTTTTTTAGCATTCCCTTGTAATGAATTAATAGTAAGTAAATGTTTGTTATTAGTTACGGGTTTTGAAATATTGTCTAAATGTTAAGGTTGTGATGTTGTTTACTTTAGACACGTAGAAACTCTACCAGCATATGGTGTTTGTTTCTAGAGGTAGGGTCTATAATTCCAGGAGATATTTACTGCCCCAACACATACACGATAAGGTATCCAAAGCAGAGAATTCTGTATGTAATGTTTAATAATATATTGAATGTCTATGGATTACACAGTTTTAAACTAATGTAGTTTACATCTATTAATACAGATTCTTTTCTCAGAAAATAATATTTTCATACTATGATACACTGTGCATCACCCGACGAAATATAACGGATCTGCTTTCGTCTATAGTTTGAAATGGTTCAACTACTTGCCTCCTAATATTAAATCTACAATTAATACTTTAAAAATTAAGAGTATTTTAGTTAAAATAATTTTCATGTAATCAGTCATAAATCCTTAAGAAAGCGATATTAGGATATTTACCTAACTCAAATAATGTCAGTACAAGAATTTAAACAACGACCAAAGGTTGCTGATGGTCAGGTAAACACGGTCTGATGCCTGCTATATGCAAACACCACGGCAAACAGGCACGTGAGTGGTTTATTACCTGGAAGTGACTGTAAATACAGCTAAATTTAACTTCCTTTCGTCCCAACATAAATGCTTATGTCTGAATTTAGTTCACCAGTTATACAACAGCTCCTTCCGAAGAGGTTTTCATGGGATATTCGCATTCAAAATGCAACTATTTTGGAGAAAATAAAAAGGTTTACTACTTAAAAAGAGGCTGAAGTGCGAGAAATTCCTTGAAAACGTTCATACAGCATCCTTGGAAAATTCTGAAGCAGCAACTTTCGTATTCATATTACATTTTGTGTGGTATGAGCATACCATTCACATGCATTTCTTTGTATAAATTCAGAAACCTCTAGAGCACGTATTTGCATTAAAATTCCGATACGAATTTTTGGGTGAAATACAATACATGGTCGAGAAAGTTGCATGCATATAGGAGGCTCTGTTCGTGTTAAGTCCCGGAAGGTATTCAGATTCATCTTACGGACTGGCCTGTTACACCTACAGTCCTTATGCAGACTGCCAATAGGTATGCGCGGGCATTTGCACTCCAGTTTCGAAGTACTTCCGCATGTCTGTAAATAGAAGTGGCTCCAAGGAGGAGCAGGAAGTAGAAGTTGAAGGCGCGCCCAGCTGCATTCCACAGGTACACACTCCTGGTTAACGTTATATGCTTTACAACCTCGTTAAGGACTTGGTAAATACAGCTACATACATCTAGGCAAACATCTGCGTCTATTGCTGGCGTCTTCCGAAGTTTTGGGTTAAGGTGCAGCTTTGAAATCGAGTAAAAAAATCCGAAAAAAAATTTTTTTAGAAACTTTCTATATCAATTTTACAGCCCATATTTTCAACCCGCTTTTATGTATACCAAATTTAGCAATATTTAAATATCTACGAAGCCATTTAAATACATTTACTTCAGTCTCCTGTATCCACTCTGCAATGTAATACAATACATTACATTTTTCCGAGAAAAAAAAAATTAAACTGAAATAGGTGGAAGAAAGACTAATGTGTCACATTAATATGCTTTCTCCAACCACTTTATTTTTATATAGCGTCTACAAACTAATCTAAAAATGTGGAAACGTAGAGTCAGACTGAAAAATTCAATGCCATAGCCGGGATTTGAACCACGGATCTTCTGGTTTCCATCCCGCCGCACTGCCATTGTGCTACTATGGCCAACGTGCCGATATGACATTAAATCCTCCAACTGCCTCGTATTTTCCCGGTAAACCACTTAGGAGTTCTCATAAACACATGAGACTACCTTAATGGCGACTTACCATATTGTAAGTACTTTAAGGCCCGGGCTTTATAGTTAACCACTATTAGGTCAATTAATGGAAATTAATTGTTCTTTCACACTGGCCGTGTGTAGCACTACCATTGTGCTACTATGGCCAGCGTGCCGATATGACATTAAATCCTCCAACTGACTCGTATTTGCGGCTGGACGGAAACCAGAAGATCCGTGGTTCAAATCCCGGCTATGGCATTGAATTTTTCAGTCTGGCTCTACCCTATCATAGTGCGTCCTACATACGGCTAGTGTTGTTGTTGAGTCCAGAGGCTCTACTCCCATTAGCCTTGAACCCGTAGGAACAAGACCCGGGCCTCCTTCAACCAGGGAGTATCCGAGCTGTCCCAAAGGACGCTCGCCGTCCTCCGAGGTGCTTTCCATAGGGCAAGACCTAGAGACTAACAAGCCCCCCCCCCCATCTGGTATGGACTCAAGACGGGATGGAAGTGGATACGCCACTTACGCGCGTCAACACTCGAGGTGAAGACTACCGATATGGCCTCGGTGAGGCCGCCTGGTGATCTAGCACACCTTCTACTAGCTTTGCAGGCTAGTACCCGGGAGACTTAATGGCTTCCCTCAACCCCGTCCGAAGACGTACCCGATTCCCACGGGTTTCGGGAACACACTGCCCCTTCGAGTCCATCCCAATCCCAACAACTCCCGAAGGAGGGGCTCGGCTGTTCGGCCCGAGGTTCCTCTAGTAACGTCAGAGGTACCACGAGTGCTAAGGGTCCGCAGCGCCCGCACTTTGGCAGCTGAAAGGGACGGATCCCTTCACACGGCTAGTGTGAAAGAACAATTAATTTCCATTAATCTAAAAATGCTTAAATTTCTATATAGTTCATTTTAACTGAGAAATCTTTCCAGAAAGAGTTACATTACGCATTTCCTGAAAACCTCAGGAAAATGAACTTCAGGACTGTGCTACTAGCATGGTTATTTACCTAAAATAAATATTTCAAAAATTCCGTCACATAAATTATTTCCATAGAACAATCGCATCCAAACGAAATGTTAAAGCAATCAGTGTTCACGTAAATAAATTCAGATGAAGTTTTCAACAAAACTGACACGAAATTTAGTAAATAGTGTTTTACGTAAGTTATTTTTGTTGGATCCTTATTTTTTCCGGAGTGTAGTGTAATCGCTAATGCTATATGTTATATGTAAATGGTTGTAAAAGAAGAATGTGCGACATATAGTACTATCACGATAGTTGTGTTATATGAACCAAGTGGCCCGCCTCTGTAGCGTAGATGGTAGTGTGCACCTAACGTTCTAGAGATCTCGGGTTCTAATCCCGATCAGGGTGCGTTAATTTGATTAGGTTTTTCTGTTGTTTTCCCTAATTCTGAAAGATAAATGCCGGTAACTTTAAGCTCCATGAACACTGGGCTCACTTGAGCACCATTTCGCCATTTCATTCATCATCCAATGTGATATAATATTGGAAGACACCAATTTAAACAAGAATCACTTCATAGGTCGTTTGGTAAGTCTGGTAAATTTCCATAAAGGGATGGAAATTTTTTGTTGCAACTTTGTGGGTGGTAAGCTTGATTATTCAAAATGTTTTACAGGCAATTTGTTTCATTGCTGACGGCCATCTGAAATAGTCAGTGTGATAGTTGATAGATTGAAAGTGGGAAAAATATTTTTCTGCTGTTATTAAACATTTTCATTTGAAGGGCTCGACTGCCGCACAAGTCAAAACTGAATTGGACGAAGTTCACGCGGACTCTGCAACCAACATGAGACCACTTACATTTAGATCAATGAATTTAAATGTGGTTGTAGAAGCATCGAAGATTACTCGCGCTCTGGTCGCTCAATTGAGGTCACCATACATGATAGCATTGAAAAAATCCTCTTATCTCGTTATACAAGACCGCCGAAACAAAATTCGTGAGTTTGTTGAGCCTGCAGGTACCTCAACTTTGCGAGTGTACAGTATTCTGCAAGAAAAATTAGTAATGAAAAAGTGTGTGCAAGATGGGTGCCGCAATTGCTTGCAGTCGACCAAAGCGCATCCGGAAGAACACTTCTACCGAGTATCTGGCGATGTTTAATCGCAATCCGCAAGACTTTTTGCACCAATTTGTGACCATGGATGAAACTTGGATCCATCATTACACACCAGAGTCAAAATAGCAGTCAAAAATGGTCAAAAGGCTGGGGAAAGTGCACCGAAGAAGGCAATGGACCATCTTGTCAGCTGGTAAGGTGATGGCCACTTTTTTTTTTTTTTTTTTTTTTTTTGTATTCTCAAGGAATAATGCTTATAGACTACTTGGAAAAAGTCAGAACCATAACTGGAGTCTATTATGCATCATTGTTGGATCGTTTGAACATGAATCCACTGAAAAGAGACCGAGATCGAAATCTAAAAAAAGTGCTCTTTCATTCAGGATAATGCATCATCGCACACATCAGCAATCGCAATGGTGAAAGTGCTTGAGTTGGGCTTTGAATTGGTTCCTCATCCACCTTACTCACCAAACTTAGCCATAGATGACTTCTTTCTGTTCCCAAACTTGAAAATTTAGCTGGTGGTAGGAAATTTTTATCAAATGAAGAAGTGATAGTCACCGTCAAGTATTTTACAAATCTTGACGGAACCTATTTTTCCGATGGGATGAAAAACCTGGAACATCGCTGGACCAAGAGTATGGAGACTATGTCGAGAAATAAGGCGAGAAGATATGAACTGAATCTTTCCTGGCGGCGTATATGTTCTAGACGTTCTCGGGGTTCGAGCCAGGTAAGAAGATGTGACATCGACGTTTCGAGAGCGTGCATCTCCCATCAGCATCTGATTCAGCATCCTGAAGATGGGAGATGCACGCTCCAGAAACGTCGATGCCACAGCATCTTACCTGGCTCGAAGCCCGAGAACATCTAGAACAAGGTGAGAAGTTCACGAAGAAAAAGTAATCTTTTTTTTAACCAGACTTAAACGCCTTCGTACGTAATGTTAAACAAGCTAACTGCTATGCTATCTTGTGGAGTAGTAAACCCATTGCTGATGGTACTTACATAATTAGTTATAGGGAGAAAGACAGGAAAGGTTCAGGTATTCCATTAGAGTAATCAAGACGGATGTACAAGCTTTCGAACCGTAATGGTAAAGTAACAATGGCGCACGTTTGTTCTGTAGATACAATAGTTATTTTGTCTCCCCTTTCATTTATTTACAGTGATTATTTGTCCATTCTATACGTTCTCTTTTGTTTCTCTCTTCTAGAACTATATTACTACTGACTTTCCTACAGATAGTGTGTAAGCAGCGCTTCGGTTTCGTGTTTTCTTCACTAGTTCTCCCTTGGTGCTACTATTTCACCTTGTATCCCAAGGGACTTACCTAGCTCCACGCAGCTGCTGTCTGTGACCTGGTATTGTCCAATAGAAACACTGCCTACCACTGAATCTGTTTCATTTGTACCTATTGCCGACAGATTTAGTTCCAGTTTCACGGAGAATATGTCTAAACTTCGTTATACATGTTTTGAATTAAAAAAAAAAAACATATCATAAAAATCCATACATTGTTTATAAACAATATGTGAACCAAACTGAATCAACTGTTCGTTTCTTATTACTTGATTATGAAACTTCAAGCCAAAATTCTATTGTTACTGTCCACGGTTATGTTTTCTGCCCACTTATGCACTCGTTTAATTACCTCGTTATACGTAATGGAAATTGTGGTGGTAAACCCACTTGATGAAGCATGCAGGTAAACGGTTATTCAATCGGAGTCAATATGCCTTTAATTTAATTACTGTTTCCCGCGCTTACCACAACTAAATGGTTTGCTTACTCGTTATTGGCATTAATTAAACCCTACTGTTCTGTCATGGCTTTATACACTCCATGCATTTATCAATGAATACAAACTAAACGCTCATATTAAGACTATACCCATAACATACTTGCCAAACATAAAAATAAAAGTTACAGAAGGCTTTTGATATAGAGTCAACATGAAAAATTCAATGTCATGGCCGGGATTTGAACCACGGATCTCCTGGTTTCCATCCAGTCGCTCTAACCCATTGAGCTACCATGGCCAACTTATCGTCCTGACATTAAATTCTCCATTCGACTCTTATATTTTCCCGGCAGACCACTAGCAGCTCTCGCATTCGAGATACACCGTTTGTGGCGACTTACTATCGTAAGTACTTGAGTGCCAGGCTTCATCATTTAACTCTTATTTTACTTAATTGATTTAAATTAATCATTTCTTCACACTAGCCGTATATAAGCTAAGGTTTTTGATGGATAGAGTCCACATGATTCAATGCCATGGCCGGGATTTGGACCACTGATCTCCTGGATTCCGTCCAGTCGCTCTAACCTACTGAGCTACCATGGCCAACATGCCGTCCTAAAATAATAAGAGTTATATGATGAAAAGTGAAACAAACTTTTTAGGCTTGTGGATACAAAATAACTTAAAATGGAAAACTCATACAAATCATCTACTAACCAAATTAAGCAGGAATATATATGCCCTAAGAATATTAAGTCAGAATGTCAGCCTTCGTGTACTTTTAATGTCCTATTATGCACATATACATTCTATAATTAAATATGGAATAATATTTTGGGGAAATTCACCAGAAGCCAAAGATATATTTATTAAACAAAAACAAGCTATTCGAATTATAGGCAACGAAAGAATGCTATGTTCATGTAAGCCACTGTTCAGAAAGCTTTGCATACTTCCTTTGGCATGTGTTTATATTTTGGAGACAGCTTTATTTGTAAAAAGAAATAGATTTAACTTTCAAAACAACGGAAGTGTTCATATGCATTACACGAGGCATATTAAGGATATACACGTAACCTCAATCAGAACTACAATGTTTAAGAATGGAGTACTGCATTCCTGTACAATAGTTTATAATTCCCTTCCTAATGACATCAAAAGCATAGATAACTACAACATGTTTAAAACTAGAACAAGGGCTTTCTTACAGGAGCACTGCTTTTACACAGTAAAGGAATATCTGCAATTTAACAAATCCAGATAAACATAAAATATGAATTTACTTAGCTTGTTCATTTCTCTCACTCATAATTATATCCAATTTGTGTCACAATATAATTGAATGTAGGTTAGGTATATTTGATGCTTAACTTTGTAATATTAAGTGTAAATTACTGACGTATCCTATATCAAGGTACTATGTACAGATTTGATTCTAAAGGATGAATAAAATTGAATTGAATTGAATTGAAGCCTGGGACTCAAGTACTTACGATAGTAAGTCACCACAAACGGTGTATCTCGGATGCGAGAGCCCCTAGTGGTCTTGCCGGGAAAATATTCTAGTCGAATGGAGAATTTAATGTCAGGACCGCACGTTGCCCATGGTAGCTCAATGGGTTAGAGCGACTCGACGGAAACCAGGAGATCCGTGGTTCAAATCCCGGCCATGGCATTGAATTTTTCATGTTGACTCTATCCATCAAAAACCTTAGCCTATATACGGCTAGTGTGAAGAAATTATTAATTTCCATCAATTAACTAAAATTACAGAAGGCTTTTCTCAGCAAGTTCTTAGGCGACTATTCTAGGTTTGAATGAGCATAAAAGAAATAAGTGTAATATAACTTTCGAATTCCCTACATTCTGTCTTCAAATATGGGACGTTCAGATGTTTGTACTGTCGTATAGTGGAATTATATCTGAAATGTTTTTGATGAAAATAATTTTAAGCGCTATTAGTTCCTGGATAACGACAGCAATATGAATGTGTCAAGTAAACATTTCCTACTATCTTCATAGTCAGAGTTGCCAAAATAAGCTTGAGCTTCATGAGGCGGGGGGGGGGGGGCTTCCGTTACACAATGGTAAACAATCAACTGAAGGCGACAAAGCGTTTGTTGGACAGAGGAATTCCGCTAAGGTTGGCAACACATCAGGCGGTAAACAGTCAACGTGAGCACACAAAACTCTACTGGCCCCTCACCCCAGAGTAGCATTATCCTTCATTTTAAGTTATTAGGAAAATTTGCTGCAGAATTCGGGGGAAAAATAATTTTTACTTCTAGCAAAGCTTTGGCCTCTAACCTCATCATTAAGGTATACAATTACTTCCTTAAGCATTCCTAAAGGCTTCTTTATGGCCTTTTAACTTGTTTGCAACAGAAAACAAAATCCTCTTTCAAGTTTAGAAATATGTTTAACTTCAAAATGCTTCATTAGAAAAATTGTAACAATTAAGCTCCCCTTCTGCTTAAGAATTGGCGGCTATCTGATAGGGTGATGTTTATGTGTGATTTGGAGGTATCTATGCAAAGTTAGAATATAAAGAGAATACGGGAATGAATTGCACTGTACGATTATGTCAAAAAAAAAAAAAAAATCGAAAAGAACAGTAAGCTGAATTTACATAAGTACTTGAGTGTGTAATATCCCTTTGCTTTACAAGAACCAAGACTTTCCCTCCTAGTTTACTATCTACTGAAATTTGCGTTCTGTTTTAAATACACTGGGGAAATTAGACATGAGCGAAACACGTAGAGTTGCCATAATAAAACGATGTCCATTTCCTTTGACGAGAGGACAGGACATGTCCTAGACTCATCATAGAGATAGAAAAACTTTTATAGTCCAGATGTTCTTTTTCTGTAAGGACTTTCCGTCTTGCTATATTGCCGAAACAAGGTCACGTGATTGTAAGATTTATGAGACTCTGTGCATACGTTTCTAGCTGATAACCAAAAATATGAATATAACAATGTAAAATTTAAGTTTTTAGAAATTTTACACAGTTTCAGTTATCTGCAAATGAACTATTTTTACACTAGCCGTGTGCATGACAAGCTTGTAACCGAATGGCTAAGAGCAGCCGGACGAGATCGAAAGATCCGTGGTTCATATTCTGGCTATGGTATTGAATTCTTCAGACTGACTAACTTTTCGGTTATCTAATGTAATCTCAATTTAACTTTCATGGTAAAGATACTCCGCACAGCATCACGTGAAATCAATAAATTTCCACCTCGCAACTCAATTCTACTGCATTATTATTATTATTATTATTATTATTATTATTATTATTATTATTATTATTATTATTATTATTATTATTATTATTATTATTATTATTATTATTATCATTATCATTATCATTATCATTATCATTATCATTATCATTTTATTTTACGTACTCCAACGTTGTCATATCGGACGATGAATGATCAAATGTATCCGGGGTCCATGGAGCTTAGAGTTATCCGAAATGCGTCTTTCAGGATAAGGGAAAACCCCGGAAAAAACATTATCCAGGTAACTCACCCTGACCGAGATTCGAACTCGGGACCTCTTGAACGTGAGGCAGACACGCTACCATCTACGCTACCGAGGCGGGCTACTACATTACCGACAGTTTTGCTCATCCTATATTCCCCATTTCACATAATTCACCATTATATCTGCAAGCTTAATATGTTCACTAGTTCTTTCGAAAGTGTATCACCGACTATTGTTTGATGGTGTATATTCAGACAACTGTAGGAATATTATGCAGGAAAGTATCATAGGAGTTCCTGGAGGGATTCTACAAAATTTTTTATAAGTAGCCGCACTCTTAGAGCGTGAAGGGAAACATCAGTATGACAGTGAGGGTCATGGTGACATAACTACTACGCAACATTGGATGGCAGCATTTTACGTAAGAACAGCACTGCCCTATCTGCACAGTCGCAGTGCGATGCCAGCACAAGTGTATTCTGTTTCTCTGCCAAATGAGAAGTCTTAGGCCACTACGGTCCACAGCGGCGGGGTATGAATTACTTTGCATAATTTAACGATCCAACGCTGCGGAGTTATGAAGAGCCGACCCAGAAAAATCGTCTACCACAAAACCAATTTTTTGTTGTTAACTAAACTACATAAAGGTTCCTTACACCAACGTATTGTCTTCATCTAGTATCTTGTGTAAGTATAAATTACATGAACAGTTAATTCAATGGTTTATACACCCAAAATGCTTTTAAAGCGTCCAATAGATTCGTTTGAGAAAAACAATTTCTAATGTCTATCAAACAACTGTTTACAATATTTTTTTCTACAAGCATAATTTCTTAGTCTAGTTGTATAAATTGCTTGGTGCCATCTTATACACCAGCTAGCTCAGCCTGCTTGGCTCCCAGGCCTTCTAGCATTCCTGAGTAGCAGTCACCCTTCCGTCATCTGTTCTACTTTGCTATCTGTTTCCCTTTGTTGTCCCAGCATTTTTTCTTTTCCAATCTTTACTTTTCTCACCCACTTCTCTTTATCTTTCCAAAACGGGTTCTCCAAATTTCATTTTATACTTTCATTTTTCCCGTAAACATTTTTATTGTTATCAAATCGCTTTGCATCCTTTCCCATTTCTTATCCCACACTTTGTCTCCATATTGCTAGCTCTTTGTTGTTTGTCAGAATGTAAACTGTGCTTTCTGTTTCTCAACATACTTCTACCCTGCTACTTCCTAGCCCCCGTAAGAACATTGATCCAGTTCTAATCCAAGACATTCCTTCCCTCCTCTGTCTGTTACATTGGTGTAAATATCTTTCTCTTCCCCATTCCCTTTTTATTAACTATAAAACTTTAATGATTTTCCGCTTTCTAACCCTCCCTATATTTCTTGTCTTACATATCCTGCATTCTGTTCTGACTTTTCCAAAACTCTGCTACATTCCTATTTTGTGGTCTCCCAAGTCCCTTATCCCTATTCCTTCCAGTTTTTTCTGCCTCTGGCCACTAACTTTTACTGTTTCCCATTTTCTTTTGTTGATTTTACATGCCTTTAGGATTTTATCATCTTTTGTCAAGTATTTGTACCAACATTTTAAGGCTGTTTCAATTACAACTTTTCTTTACAAACCTAAATACGGCTAGTGTGAAGAAATGATTAATTTCCATCCCAAGCCTGGGATTTAAGTTGAAACAGGAACTTTGGTCCTCGGATCAATTATTCATTTAATTATCTAATATGTTTAATAATTATAAATACATTTGAGAACTGTAACTAGCTATGTTAGTGAAATTAAAACTGTAGACTTTGATGTAAAATATTGTAACGAACCTGGACAGAAATACGTGAGAAAGACTGCACTCTCGGGTGACAGTCTATGAAGGGCGGATGTCAGACAATAGAATGGAATGCTAGCTATTTACTGTTCCGTTACACAGGTCAATAACATCTTAGTTTGTCCTTGTGACGCCGTGCTGCGTGTATAAAAGAGGATAGCAAACCCCATTCACCCTCATTTTTTTTTCTCATTGCAGTCAAGTGTATTGTATACATCCGTCTGGTGTATCCGACGACGTGCCGCGTCCAGTAAAGTGTATTATAAAATGTCCGCCGAAAGTGCAGTTATTTAAGGGTGTCCGGGTTCCACCTGCAGCCGTGAGGCGGAGAGATAGTACTGCCGCAAAGTACTTAGGATAGTAAGTCAGCACAAACGGTGTATCTCAAATACAAGAGCTCCTAGTGGTTTAACGGGAAAATATGAGTCAATTGGAGAATTTAATGCCAGGTTGGCCATGGTAGCTCAATGGGTTAGAGCGACTGGAGGGAGACCAGGAGATCCGTGGTACAAATCCCGGCCATGGCATTGAATGTTTCATGTCGACTATGTATATATTATTTGTTTACTCCAATTATTTGAGCACAACTTTTGAATGCATTTTCAAAAATATTGGGCATCCTCTGATATTCTTTAAAACTGTCCTTTCATCTAATTAAAACAGATTCCTGGAGGAACCAAGTAAAATTTATCGTCTTTTCACACTACTAAGATATTTTATTACGGATATTTGCTTTCAAAAGACAGCTACAGTTCTGGAAAGCTATTGCAAATCACTATTCACTTAAATTAATTCAATTATTTAAAGAAAGACAAGTCCACACATTCATAATAATGAAGGTATGCATGTGAATCAAATTTATGTTAAAACAGAGGAGAGAGGGGCATTAAGAAATGTGTATTTTTTAACGCCCGCTTTTACTACATAGGGTACCGCAGGCGATGACACTGATGATACATGAGATGAAGATGGAGCACCGGTGGAATGAGATGGCGGGGGAAAACGGAGATCCCGGAGAAAACCCACCCAGCGCCGTGTTGTCCACCACCAATCTCACTTTGCGGTCGCCTGGGATCGAATCCGGGCCGCCTTGGTGAGAGCCAAGTGGTCTAACCACTGAGCCACGGCGCGGCCGGGGATTCAGAGGATATGAGACTTAACAAAGGCTCTATTTCGGGATAATATGTTTTGTTCCTAATATTTGAATTCAAAGAGAAGCCTTTTGAATAAAACTACATATCCTTAAGCTTGTTGGCGTGTAATGTTTGTCTTCCACCTTCAAAATAAAAATGAATGGATGATGGTCAGTTTCGCTCATATCCAGTGACCTACTCACGGAGTTCAAAAGCATTGCCTAATTTCCATCATGAACCGCTATTAATTCATTTAAGCCACACCATTAGTTTTATTAGGCCAATAGTTCTATGCCTTTTCCCTTCTGGGCTGTAGCTATTTAATTTGACGGCTCGGTGGAGCTAAAGTGCACAGCGGCGAATTAACAGTAGCCTGGGGCTATCTGATGGTAAAAAAGAGAAGCTTACGATGGAAATTATATGGTAGTGGACAAAGTGGGTCCCACGGCGCTCAGCGGAAAGTGAAAGTTCGTGTTGCCTATGACTCATAACACTCAATGGTCGTCTCTACGACATAAACCAGAATCCCTTGGAACACAGAATATGTGTTACATTCATAACTCTTTCCACACTCAGCCTTATTCTTGTAGCTACATACACTTAATCGAGATACATTTTGATTACAAGAACAGTATAGTCAGTAGCGAAGCGTGTAATGAAGCGCTGGAAGCGAAGTTTCCCCAAGAATTTCGGGTAAAAAAGAAGAAAAACATGAAAATCTATGCCAAAAGGTTTTAATTGCTCTGTATATATTTTCAAAATTAATTCGGGAACATTCACGATGCTGCGAACAATTTGACAGCTGCTTAGATTTGAGTGATCACTTTTGCAAGCTCATTCAATGCTGAATTTACGCATTCGTAAATTTGTACGCTTCGTAAATTTCCGGAGGCAATCGCAACTCTTCGATAGCAAGTGCTTCCCTCCTAAGAGAGTCACGCCTCGCCACTTAATACAGTACGTTAAACGATGCGTCAGTTTTTTGAATATATCCTTCAAATGTCACCTATTAACAAGATCGCCACGAAGACATAGTAATTGAAAAAATTATTATTTATTATAAAATTCATACCATTAATAAAGAATAATGACCTGGAAAAGGGCAAATATCACAAAACCTTTATTTGGCGTAAAGTGTTTCAAGATACTTGTACATTCTCTTAGTGGTAAGATTCTGTCTTATGATTTACCATTAGACAAAAGACATTCAGATTAAAGCAGTATAAAGGTATTCATTAAAAATGGAGGCTATGTATTTTATTTGTCATGAAAATATCTTTAACATCTATTTTAATCAAACTTTTTAGGCATTTTTGAAAATTTCCAGAAGTTTTCTTGTAAAGATTACATTGGGACGCGGGATATTCAGAAATGAATACACACAGGCCTTTTTTCTAGATTTAGATGGCCAAGATTTCCATGAAATCTCTCGAACTTGAGTGGAATGCATTACTACACTGAAGTGGTAGACGAGGTAAAAAAATTAGCGTTTCTGGGAAAATATCCTTGTGTCATTAGTATATCTCTATGACGAAAATTAAGAGGAATGCCTAACAAATGCCATCCATACAGCAGCCGTCTTTTAAAAATGCAAGGAGATAATTTGAGCAATTCCCTGTACCTCAATTCTTTAACCGAAATAAATGTGGTTGCTTTTATTTTCTCCTATGACCCTAGATTTTGAGATTGGCATGATGAGTAATAGTCTTTAGTTTTCTACGAGTACTCACCGAGATGTTTTCCTTTCCTGCCTTACGGAAGTTGAACAAGTAGAAACCATTAATCATAAGCAAAACGTTAAGTAAAATAAAATGCATCTCTAACAAAACATATTAAAACGTTTTCTTATCTTTAACCATTTATGAAATTTTTCATAAACTAAGAATGCATTTTGGAACTCTTTTTTCTTTCTTTGCGTGAGCCAATGCTGTTTTTCTGTTACAGTCATGCAGGATAATTCCCAGTTACGTGTAACCACATCTTAAAATGTTCGCACAGAATTGTTCTCGGCCCTCATAAAATATAATTCAAGGTACCTATGCAGGTCTTGTTTGTGCAGTAAGTACAGTTTGCATTATCAACAAACTTCATGGCTCATCCGGAAGGGACATCTTGACCGCCAGCTGGGTCTTTCCATCGTACAACAGTATATCCGCATCGTCTCCAACCGCCATCATTCAGGGAGCAGTAGAATGCAGTCTGAGCAAGAAGTTATCAGCTATGCCTCTGTACACATTCATATGAGCTCACTATTTTGTTCATTACAGACTTGCTATATCATTTATTATGAATATTAGTTTCTTTACCTTCTATTTACTGCATTGGAATTACTCCTTAGTTCCAGTAAGTCCTGGTTGAATTTGCACTATAAACCTTATACCTGAACAACTTTTATTGCTAAACGGTTCCTCAGAAGAAAAAACATAGACAATTTCAAAAGGAAATCTTAGAATACTTAAAACATTATAGATTTTCAAGTAGCACTAACTTCTACAATGAATTTTGCATGCACAAATCTGTTTGCAAAGTTTGGAGGGGGGAAAAATGACAGCTACTGATAAATTGGTTATATTGCTGTAGCATATTTTGTAAACAACTATTATTTATAGGCGACCTTCTGAGTGCCCTTAATCATGAAGATAACAGAATGTTCATGGTTATCTTAAAGCTGAGATTCGCTTTTCTCCTCAAAGCGCTCTAGTTCCTTCAACTCTCATTTTCTCGAAGTCTACATTAGTTCCAAGCTAGAGTTCACCGAATAATTCACCAAATTCTGTAAGTGAAGGTACACACTATCAAAATGGTTTCAATTTATACATCGGCGTTTACTCCTCCTTTGACTTAGGTTCTTTTATGCATACGATTTCATGTTGCACGACGTATACAGCGAGTACGTAAGCGAAAATTTTGTGTGCAAAATAAAATGTCTTGGGGATGCGTTTTTTTATACTTTATAAAATAGTAGGTTTAGTTTTTGAATACTTTATGCTCCTTTTCAGGTCCAAAAGAGCTCCTCGAACAGTTTCTGTGGCTTTGGCACCTTAAACCCAAAGAGCAGATTACGAAAATGCTTTTTGACGTCGACTTGACAATCCGTTTTACTGACCTGTAAAGAATAACCAATAAGTATCTACGCAGATAAAAACTGAACACACTGTTTTGTAGCAAACATAATTTCCTATCAAATAACAAAGCGCACTACCAAAATATTTTATGTTTTTTTCTTCTTCTTTTTTTTCCCTTCTTTTAAATGGTGAGTGAGTCCATGTAGTACTACGCAACGTACTTAGAGACGTTTCTTAACTCTTCTATAAATCCAAAGTTCTCTCATACTTTGGCTGTGGATTTTCTTTCTCTCGTTTGTCCACGTTGTTCCAGTCTTTCTTCGGTTAGTCTTCTTGGTCAACTCGCCACTTATGCACCTTTACTGTAAAGACGTCCCTGTCTAGGATATCGTCTTGAGTAATTACTGCGAACTTTAAATAATGTTTACTTCACCAATTCATTTCGTGGTATCCACTTGTATTTTACTTCTATTTTCGTGAAATTCCAAATAATTTATTGCGAGCCTGTTTGAAGTTAATTGTTTAATATGTGCCTAAAATTTTAACTTTCGTTTCCTAATATCACTACGAATGTCTATAATTTTTATTTCCTTTTTACTGTAAGTCAATTCTTCACCTACGACTTGTGGACATAATATTTTTCTAATAATTTTACGTTCTTGTTTTTGTACATTTTCAATATTTGTTTTTCTGCTCAAGATTAATATTTCTGCTCCATAGAAGCACTGTGGTTTAATTACAGTGTTATAGTGTCTTAAGTTTTTATAATAATAATAATAATAATAATAATAATAATAATAATAATAATAATAATAATAATAATAATAATAATAATAATAATAATAATAATAATAATAATAATAATAATAATAATAATAATAATAATAATAATAATAATAATAATAATAATAATAATAATAATAATAATAATAATAATAATAATAATAATAATAATAATAATAATAATAATAATAATAATAATAATAATAATAATAATAATAATAATAATAATAATAATAATAATAA